>OW028577.1:42928864-43528864 GCA_932294295.1 Alitta virens | reverse complement strand
GGCAATGAGGCTCCTTAAATATGGTCATAAATCTGGGTCCGCTATACTGCACTTTTTCCCTAACCAATCAGCATATGATTAACTCTGTGTTGATTTATGAATAGATAACATCATCAAAACACCATGCTTGAATTTTTGGTTTATAACTGACTCCAATAAATATTATTTTTTAAGTGGAGCATTCTTGAGGTGCAACTAATTTCTTCTGTTTCTTAAGAGGATAGATAACCTATTTATTTTATATTATTGATATATTTATTTTAAATTTGTCAAGTAACATATAGGTCTACATGTCAATGAAATTCATTCATTCATTCTTCAATACCTTATGTTATTTTCAGGCTGCAATACCAAGGGCAACACATCTTGATTTGTCATGTAATTTACTGACCAAATTACCGGTGAGTTTCAGTAAATTTTATGCACTTACACAGACTACAGTTTACCTCTTTTCATAACCTTCATGGTAAATAAAGATCATCATGTGAATTTGAATATGTTCATTATTGCATTTCAGCCTGAGTTTACTGTAAAACTTAGTCATCTAACAAAGTTGGACATCAGCAAGAATCGCCTAACTGAACTGCCGGAGCAGTTTGGGTCATTACAAAACTTGCAGACACTAGACATCTACTCCAACCAATTGCAAGTGTTGCCTCTCAGTTTTGGGTCACTAAAAAGTTTAAAATGGTTGGACTTGAAAGACAACCCTCTAATGGAACCTTTTGCATCTGTTGCTGGGGATTGTTTGGATGATTTTCAGTGTCGAACATGCGCCAGAAATGTAAGTAAGATTTATTTTCTGTGTTCTAAACAAAATATATAGATAGCGTTAAAATTATCACCAACGTTTTAAAATTTTATTTTTACAGATGGTTCAGTATATGAAGAAGTTACAGCTGGACTATGAAGAAGATCAACAAAAGAAATTGAAGGAGGAACAAGGTAAGTTGGTCAAGTTACGGAAAGAGTTGAGACCTTCTAATTAATCAATAGAATAATGTTATTTCAGCCTCTTTTTAAAAATCTAAAATGAGTTAACAAATGGGTCCAGACCTTTAAGGCTATTAATGAAATCCAGTGAACTCTTACATGTTATGCTGCCCCTTGTTTGTGAATTATTTTAGCAATTTGTTTGCTTTTCCTGTCCTGTATGGCTAAGTTTTTTTAACTCTGTACATATGCAGATAGAGAAGCTGCCAAGAAAGCCGAGGAGGAATTGGAAAGACAGAAAGTGAAAGCTCAAAAGAAAGCAGAAAAAGAAGAGAAAAGGAAACAATACGAGGCACAACACGCTGCCAAAAAGACAGGGGGAGAAGAAGCCAGTCCGGAACGGGAGATTGAAGATGTCAAAGGTTGTTCAGAGCTTGACATTTCATTGAGACAAAATTGACTGTGTTTGTTTTTAACACTTAGCAATTCAGTTTGTAATGTCATGCATTAATATAATGTATAATTATGCTTTTGATACATTCCAGAAAATGGTGAAAAAGATAAGAAAATATCTAAGAAAAGCAAGAAACAAAAATCAAAGAAAGGTATGGTGCAAGTTGAATGTTATTATGTGCATATTCATATTTGAGAACTGAACTTTAATTTTTGGTAGAATTTAAATAACGTAAATTATATATATTCTATTGCTGTATCATCCCATTATGATAACAGGGTTGAATTGGTAGTTTGATATATTGATTATAAACTATATCAGATTTAGAATCATTGACTAAACTTTTTTTGCAGAATTGATTAGTTTTTAATTGGGGAAATTAATGCGAGAATAAGAAACAATAATGGTATATTTAATTGTCTGGAATCTTCATGCTAATAAGTAATATTTCTTATTTCAGGGGGAATTTCATGTTGCGGACTCATCCTTGCCGTTCTTCTAGCACTTTTGGCCATCAGTATTGGAATTATTTTCTACTGTGATTCAAATCGGTCTGTTAGCATTTGTAAACCAATCAACAATGCCGTTCAACCACACTTAAACCAGGCCAAAGTTACAGTTAAAAGATACTTTGCTATAGCAGGGGAAAGCATGTATAGTTGCTTGAATTCTACAGAAATATTTGTTCGAAAATCTTTAAAGCAAATACAGGATTATTATGAGGCTTATTCAAGAAACAAAGACAAGGTCTAGTCCTGCTGTTTTGAACAAGGTGTTGTTTTTTTTTAACTGCAATTTATAGGTCATTTTATCAACATATATGTTTTAAGACATATGGTACGCAGTACTTGAGAAACAAGTACATTAGGGCGTTCCATTTAAATAGGTGGTGGACAGGAATTTTTCCAAACCCCCCCCCCCCCCTATTTGTTTTTTGACAGACCTCCCCACTCCCCACCCCATCTTTATTAATATCTTTTTCTTTTTTGAAGAACCCCCCTGCTTTTTCAAAAACCTTCCTATCCACCCCCCCCCCCCCCTTTTTTAAATGGAACAGCCCTTAACAACATAAACATATTGAATAATCTTTAGCTGAGAAAAGGAAAAATAAAATCTTGTATGTATAAGTGATTACACCCTTTGTAAAATGGCCAGTAAGTTCAGTAACGATAATTTTCGTTAAGGACATTATAACTGTGTTGTCGAAAATGAGGAAAGAAAGTGGTAAACAGTTGAACTTTTCAGGATGTACTGTCTTTCACTGGTTGTTGTTTCAAACCTTCACCAGCATGAATGGCGGGGCAAGATATTCTGAAGTGGTGACTGTGATTTTTGGTCCTGGTCTGCTCCTATCAATTATACCCAGTTGTCCATAATGATACGTTTTAAGATCAGTTTGTATTGTTTGTGATACTTATTAAGATAAGTGTGTATTGTTTGTGTTAAGAATGACAACTTAAAGTCTCAAAAACTGTGATTGTGTTTTTCCTTATTTGATTTTACTGCCTTCAGTTTGATTTTTCTTTTTGTTTACCTTTAAAATTTTCAATGGGTTAATAATTCTGTTGATTGTACTGCGTTATTTGTTTAGTTCAGTTTCATTAAATGTTTTTACGAATTCTGATGAAAGTGAAATCTTTCTGAATGAGGTCTTTGTAATGGTTGAGGATGTGTTATTAAGGTGGCAGATAATGAAACCAATGCAGTTTGTGTAATGTTACCAAGGTATTATTACTTTAAAAATGTTGTCTTTATTTGCATTTCCTCATGAAGTCATTCTTTTAAGAGGTCTACATTTAAGTTTGTAGCCTTACAGCTGACCACCTGTATAAAAGGTATGATTAATATACATCATTTTAGAGCAACTTTAATTATGATATGGAATGAACATGTCCTCCATTTCTGTATTTTTGGATTTTAAAACAATTGATAGGAATACAATGTCTCATTGTGCCTTATAAGAAAAGTCAAGTCTACTGATGTTGAGTGTTCATTCAATTCTTTGTATATAAGAATTCAATCTAATTGACACTTTATTTTTTTTGTATGAGTATGTTGTAAGTTATTGTTGGTTTTATTTGAAAACCGTACATGTTTATATAAGTGTAAAATGTGATCCTTGGAAATTGAACATCATAAGATGTACTTTGGATTGTTTTTTCATTGCCTTCCTCTGGTGCATATATATTTTTCCAATTTGCCTGTAAGACTTGCTAAAGTTTCATTATTTGCATCCAATATGGCACCATACCTACTCACTGAGTACTCAATGCTGTGGGCCTTTGCATTTGGATTATTATTGATAATATTTTACTAGTTCAGTGGATTGAGATGGATCAGCAGCAAAATTACTATCAGATTCATGCACCCTTTGCTTTCCACTATATTCAAGCCATATGATCACCCAGAAAAAAAAAATATTGATGACAGATAGTCTACCATCAAAATATATTATGTACAATCCTTGAGATTAATTACCTCTTCCATTGCTACTGAGAATGGGGAATTATTACATGCCTATATATACGTCTGTGCATGATGACATCCGTAAGCTTCAGTCATGTGTTATATAGTAGTGTCCTATTTATGATTTGAAATGGTCATTGTATGAACAGGGCCTGTGATTTTCATCTTTTGCTGATATTGAAAGTTTGAAATGAATCCTGCATATATAGCTTCATTTACAGTTGTGGGCCTGAAAAATCCTCATTTTTGTAAAAGGTCTCGGAAATTATGGCCTGTGGATATCATCAAAATGAAACATTTGGACCATTTTGGTTGCAGTGCACAAAAGAACATGGTTAAATAAAGCATTACCCTTTCATTTGGACAGACTAGAGAACAATGTCATTGAACTGGCCCAATGCAAGGTTTCCCGTTTTCTGCAGTTACAATAGTGGATTTTCACAGAAGGTTCTCTATATTTCCACCAGGTGGTTATAACAGAAAACTGCAATTCTATTTGCTGAAAAATTTTCCGCCTGTAACGCTGAAGCAAAGCAGCAGTATTTTTAGTGCATTTTAACGTATATTTGACATTTTATCGTTCAGTTGATTTCTGTTATTTCCCTGAGAATATTATATTACTGGAATCTGTTAGTTATGACCTACTATGTCTGAAAAGCAAAATGAGTAATAAGAGGGGGGGGGGGGAAAAGACATATCTTGCTGAATTCCGGGCTGCTCAGTGAAAAGACTATTGCACACTTGGCAGGCCTATCTAGTCATTCTGAACTCCCATCGAGTATTCAGGCTTTAACACAGGTTAATCGAAGGGTTAAGCATTTCCATCAGTACTGCATATACTTGGGTAGTGTGAAGCAGCTAGCTGGAGGAGAATTTCCCAACTCCATGTTACACAATACAGTACAGTTTGAACCTGCAACCTCATTAGCAGGCAAATCTTGGAACTAGGTGATGGTGTTACAATCTGGTTTGTCAAGACGAGTAGCTCTTGCGACACGGCCAAACGGTTCAAACCTCATGGTCATTTGCATCCTGATTTCTGCACTTGTTACTGACTGCAGCTGTCTTGTCTAGTGTGAAAACTTCACAATACCTCTAGCAGCTGAGCTAAAGAGCAGTTGCACCTTATCCAGGTGCTAGTAAGCAAGGTAGTATGGTGATTGTATTACTACAGTGTATATCCCCAATGACCACCTGATGTGTTGACCACACCTTGTCAACAACCTCACCTCACAAGTGGTGGCTCCACCAGACCATCTTATCTAAAATGCCTGAATTCTGTACATCATCAAGGGTTGCGACTAAGCTTAAGAGCTTTTCGTACATCTCCTGTAGAGAGCTTATATGTACTGGCAGGGGAACCTCCACTTTCCCTTCGTCGTATCAAGTTATCCATGCAATACATACTAAAAGTAGCTTCAACTCCAACAAATCCAACATATGATGTAATATTTCTATACACAGATGGCTCAAAAATGGAAAGACGAGTAGGCTGTGCAGTCACTTCTTATAAAACCGTTATAGCTGAATGTCGTCTTCCAGACCACTGCTCAATATACACTGCAGAATTAACAGCTATTTACCTTACCTTAAAGAACATTGAGGACTCAGAATCAGATCGTTATGTTATCTGTTCTGATTCCAAATCTGCTCTTCAAGCAATCCAAAATAAACAACTTGACAACCCTGGGATCTTAGATGTTCTTATTAAGTATTTCTATATTCACGAAAACAAAGACATAGTATTCTGCTGGATTCCTGGACACGCTGGCATTGAAGGGAATGAAAAAGCAGACCTGGCAGCAAAAAGGGCTCTTACAAAAGAGATAACTGAATTTACCATTCCATACACTGATTTTAAAATGACTATAAAATCTTTTATCATGTCTTGCTGGCAAAGACAATGGAATGAATGTAATAACAAGTTGCATTCAATCTTACCTTGCATTCAAAATAAAATACCGAGTAGGTTCAATACTCACAAAGATCAAGGAATATATCACAGATGCCTCATAGGACATTCAAGACTTACACATTTACACCTTTTAGTCAATGAACCAGCACCGGTATGCCAGAGTTGTCGGTGCTCCCTAACAATCCAACATATTTTATTAGATTGCACCCACTTACAACGCATTAGAAGACCTCTGTTTCAAGCTACTACCTTACAACATCTCTTTACTAGATATCCAACCCAGACAATTATTGATTTTTTATATGCTTCTGGTTTCTACTACCAAATATAGATAATCTTAACCTAGAGAGCCTCTACATAGCCCACTCAGGTGCTGATGAGGTGTTAAACAATAACTCACACACACACACACACCTCACAAGTGGAAGTCCTTCCATCTACCCTACTCATGCCATATGGGACCAGACACTATGATAGGTTTACCTGAATTTTAGGTCAAGATAGGTCACGATTTGCACTATTTCCGAAAATTATCTTTTTTTATTTGACCTCAATTTAGACAGGAATGATTGTCAATTGCCAATAAAAAATAACAGCCAATCAGACGTCTAGAATCTTCGAAAAATGAGGATACGCAAAACCTTGGACAAGAGTTGCAGCGCCACAAACCGTACCAACCTTATTTCATAGTGCCAGATTCTCCTCCATTTGAGATCGGATTCTCCAACTGGAAAACGGATTCTCCTCCAATTGAGACTGGATTCTCCAACTGGAACCGGATTATCCATCATTTGAGACTGAATTCTCCAAATGGAACCAGATTCTCCTCCATTTGAGACCTGATTCTCCAACTGGAACAATGGCTGTTTCCTCCTTCGTCTCATTGCCATGGTTTCTGCCTGTCCTAATTAGCCCAATTGGTGCAGAAATACAGGACGTAAAGCCCTAAATCCACCCACCCACCACCCACCAACTGGAACAAAATTCTCCTCCATTTGAGTCCGGATTCTCAAACTGGAACCAGATTCTCCACCATTGGAGACTGAATTCTCCAACTGGAACCAGATTCTCCTCCATTTGAGACCAGATTCTCAAACTGGAACCGGATTCTCCTACATTTGAGACCGGATTCTCTAACTGGAACCGGATTCTCCTCCATTTGAGACTGGATTCTCCAACTGGAACGGATTCTCCACCATCAGGTGTTATAACTGCACAGCTGCCCTAGCAGTTGAGCTAGAGAGCAACTGCTCCTGGACAAGTGCTATTAGTTGTGTGCTGATCGAGATGGTATTACTATACTGGTCAAGTGGTCGGGGGGCGGGGGCCTAGCTCAGAGGTAGCGCTCTGGGCTTCCAACCGCTGGGTCCCGGGTTCGATTCCCGGTCGATCCTAAGTTGGATGGCTGTTTCATCCTTCGTCTCATTGCCATGGTATCTGCCTGTCCTAATTAGCCCAACTGGTGCAGAAATACAGGACATAAAGCCCAAATCACCCACCCACCCAGTGGTCAAGTGATCAAAATTAGGTCAACCATGTGACTGGATCTGAGGAATCACCCTATTCACCTAGTGCTAATTTTGCGGCAGTTAAATTGTGACCCCAGTGGTTTCTTGTGGTAAAAGCAGGTATAATTTAAGGTTAGATAAACCTTGCCTCTATCCATGCCATATTTCAAGTAGTCCTTCCTGTGCTAGCTGGGGTGCCATCAATTTCCGGCAATTTAATTACAGCATTTTTTCTTAATTGTAGTTTTTATGCTGACTGAACGGTTCCCTTGTGGTAGACTGCATGATACTATGAGTCACTTGGAATTTTATTTCGTCTATTAATGAATAAATACTGAGGAATGTCATTGCCTGACTGGCATGCAAGAAACTTCCCAATGAGAAGCTCCCAAGAATGTGGTAGACTGCCCTAAGTTAAATGAGGTTGCTGACTTCCTGTCTGACAGCCCCATTGTGTGGCCGTGTCCACCTCGCCAAACCAATCTTGTCTGCAGTTTACCAATTGCAAGCTTCCCCTGTTGCCATGCTGACTAGTTAATCTAGCTGCTATCATAAATGGATGGATATGCAGTGTATCCAATACGCCTCCAGATCAGGCTGACATCAGCATCACCAAAATGTTTTGTAATTTCATAATCTCTTTTCATGAGCACCGTTTCGAAGCATTTTGAAGAGCTCTAGACAGTAGACGTGATTCGGTGTAGCTTGTCATAAACAGCCACAAGTAATTAAAATGAACAAATTTGTCATTGCTAAACATATTGGCAGTCTTTACAGGCAATTTCCTTGACTTGAAAACTAATTTTATGTGAGTCCAGTAAGACACTTATTGATTGAGGGACTGCTTTAACCGAGGGGTGGGGGCCTAGCTCAGTGGTAGCGGGCTTCCAACCACTGGGTCCCGGGTTCAATTCCTGGTTGAGCCTATGTTGGATGGCTGTTTAATCCTTTGTCTTATTGCCATGGTCCCTACCTGTCTTAATTAGCCCCTAATCCACCACCACGACTGCTTTAACCAATGGGAGTCCTGAATTGACATGATCCCATCTGGAGTGTAGCTTCCAAGTCTATGAAATTGACTGTAATAGGTGCACTAACTTTTCGATAATGTTTAGTTGCCCCTTACATAGCTTTACAAAGTACACTTAACAACAAAAGAAGGCAACATGCACAAGATCACTCCTGTGTGACTCCATCTTGGGACTCTATGTTCTTGTTTATCACATTGGGGTGTGAAGTATGTTCCACAGACATTACATTATTGTATGCCAGGAATCAAGCAGTCATCTGAAAGTCTATACAAACTGAGAGGGCGGGGGCCTATCTCAGAGGTAGCGCTCTGGGCTTCCAACCGCTGGGTCCCGGGTTTGATTCCCGGTCGATCCTAAGTTGGATGGCTGTTTCCTCCTTCGTCTCATTGCCATGGGATCTGCCTGTCCTAATTAGCCCAACTGGTGCAGAAATACAGGACGTAAATACAGAAATACAGGACGTAAAGATATCCAACCCAGACAATTATTGATTTTTTATATGCTTCTGGTTTCTACTACCAAATATAGATAATCTTAACCTAGAGAGCCTCTACATAGCCCACTCAGGTGCTGATGAGGCGTTAAACAATAACTCACACACACACACACACCTCACAAGTGGAAGTCCTTCCATCTACCCTACTCATGCCATATGGGACCAGACACTATGATAGGTTTACCTGAATTTTAGGTCAAGATAGGTCACGATTTGCACTATTTCCGAAAATTATCTTTTTTTATTTGACCTCAATTTAGACAGGAATGATTGTCAATTGCCAATAAAAAATAACAGCCAATCAGACGTCTAGAATCTTCGAAAAATGAGGATACGCAAAACCTTGGACAAGAGTTGCAGCGCCACAAACCGTACCAACCTTATTTCATAGTGCCAGATTCTCCTCCATTTGAGATCGGATTCTCCAACTGGAAAACGGATTCTCCTCCAATTGAGACTGGATTCTCCAACTGGAACCGGATTATCCATCATTTGAGACTGGATTCTCCAAATGGAACCAGATTCTCCTCCATTTGAGACCTGATTCTCCAACTGGAACAATGGCTGTTTCCTCCTTCGTCTCATTGCCATGGTCTCTGCCTGTCCTAATTAGCCCAATTGGTGCAGAAATACAGGACGTAAAGCCCTAAATCCACCCACCCACCACCCACCAACTGGAACAAAATTCTCCTCCATTTGAGTCCGGATTCTCAAACTGGAACCAGATTCTCCACCATTGGAGACTGAATTCTCCAACTGGAACCAGATTCTCCTCCATTTGAGACCAGATTCTCAAACTGGAACCGGATTCTCCTACATTTGAGACCGGATTCTCTAACTGGAACCGGATTCTCCTCCATTTGAGACTGGATTCTCCAACTGGAACGGATTCTCCACCATCAGGTGTTATAACTGCACAGCTGCCCTAGCAGTTGAGCTAGAGAGCAACTGCTCCTGGACAAGTGCTATTAGTTGTGTGCTGATCGAGATGGTATTACTATACTGGTCAAGTGGTCGGGGGGCGGGGGCCTAGCTCAGAGGTAGCGCTCTGGGCTTCCAACCGCTGGGTCCCGGGTTTGATTCCCGGTCGATCCTAAGTTGGATGGCTGTTTCATCCTTCGTCTCATTGCCATGGTATCTGCCTGTCCTAATTAGCCCAACTGGTGCAGAAATACAGGACGTAAAGCCCAAATCACCCACCCACCCACTGGTCAAGTGATCAAAATTAGGTCAACCATGTGACTGGATCTGAGGAATCACCCTATTCACCTAGTGCTAATTTTGCGGCAGTTAAATTGTGACCCCAGTGGTTTCTTGTGGTAAAAGCAGGTATAATTTAAGGTTAGATAAACCTTGCCTCTATCCATGCCATATTTCAAGTAGTCCTTCCTGTGCTAGCTGGGGTGCCATCAATTTCCGGCAATTTAATTACAGCATTTTTTCTTAATTGTAGTTTTTATGCTGACTGAACGGTTCCCTTGTGGTAGACTGCATGATACTATGAGTCACTTGGAATTTTATTTCGTCTATTAATGAATAAATACTGAGGAATGTCATTGCCTGACTGGCATGCAAGAAACTTCCCAATGAGAAGCTCCCAAGAATGTGGTAGACTGCCCTAAGTTAAATGAGGTTGCTGACTTCCTGTCTGACAGCCCCATTGTGTGGCCGTGTCCACCTCGCCAAACCAATCTTGTCTGCAGTTTACCAATTGCAAGCTTCCCCTGTTGCCATGCTGACTAGTTAATCTAGCTGCTATCATAAATGGATGGATATGCAGTGTATCCAATACGCCTCCAGATCAGGCTGACATCAGCATCACCAAAATGTTTTGTAATTTCATAATCTCTTTTCATGAGCACCGTTTCGAAGCATTTTGAAGAGCTCTAGACAGTAGACGTGATTCGGTGTAGCTTGTCATAAACAGCCACAAGTAACTAAAATGAACAAATTTGTCATTGCTAAACATATTGGCAGTCTTTACAGGCAATTTCCTTGACTTGAAAACTAATTTTTTTTTTGTGAGTCCAGTAAGACACTTATTGATTGAGGGACTGCTTTAACCGAGGGGTGGGGGCCTAGCTCAGTGGTAGCGGGCTTCCAACCACTGGGTCCCGGGTTCAATTCCTGGTTGAGCCTATGTTGGATGGCTGTTTAATCCTTTGTCTTATTGCCATGGTCCCTACCTGTCTTAATTAGCCCCTAATCCACCACCACGACTGCTTTAACCAATGGGAGTCCTGAATTGACATGATCCCATCTGGAGTGTAGCTTCCAAGTCTATGAAATTGACTGTAATAGGTGCACTAACTTTTCGATAATGTTTAGTTGCCCCTTACATAGCTTTACAAAGTACACTTAACAACAAAAGAAGGCAACATGCACAAGATCACTCCTGTGTGACTCCATCTTGGGACTATGTTCTTGTTTATCACATTGGGGTGTGAAGTATGTTCCACAGACATTACATTATTGTATGCCAGGAATCAAGCAGTCATCTGAAAGTCTATACAAACTGAGAGGGCGGGGGCCTATCTCAGAGGTAGCGCTCTGGGCTTCCAACCGCTGGGTCCCGGGTTTGATTCCCGGTCGATCCTAAGTTGGATGGCTGTTTCCTCCTTCGTCTCATTGCCATGGGATCTGCCTGTCCTAATTAGCCCAACTGGTGCAGAAATACAGGACGTAAATACAGAAATACAGGACGTAAAGATATCCAACCCAGACAATTATTGATTTTTTATATGCTTCTGGTTTCTACTACCAAATATAGATAATCTTAACCTAGAGAGCCTCTACATAGCCCACTCAGGTGCTGATGAGGCGTTAAACAATAACTCACACACACACACACACCTCACAAGTGGAAGTCCTTCCATCTACCCTACTCATGCCATATGGGACCAGACACTATGATAGGTTTACCTGAATTTTAGGTCAAGATAGGTCACGATTTGCACTATTTCCGAAAATTATCTTTTTTTATTTGACCTCAATTTAGACAGGAATGATTGTCAATTGCCAATAAAAAATAACAGCCAATCAGACGTCTAGAATCTTCGAAAAATGAGGATACGCAAAACCTTGGACCGGAGTTGCAGCGCCACAAACCGTACCAACCTTATTTCATAGTGCCAGATTCTCCTCCATTTGAGATCGGATTCTCCAACTGGAAAACGGATTCTCCTCCAATTGAGACTGGATTCTCCAACTGGAACCGGATTATCCATCATTTGAGACTGAATTCTCCAAATGGAACCAGATTCTCCTCCATTTGAGACCTGATTCTCCAACTGGAACAATGGCTGTTTCCTCCTTCGTCTCATTGCCATGGTCTCTGCCTGTCCTAATTAGCCCAATTGGTGCAGAAATACAGGACGTAAAGCCCTAAATCCACCCACCCACCACCCACCAACTGGAACAAAATTCTCCTCCATTTGAGTCCGGATTCTCAAACTGGAACCAGATTCTCCACCATTGGAGACTGAATTCTCCAACTGGAACCAGATTCTCCTCCATTTGAGACCAGATTCTCAAACTGGAACCGGATTCTCCTCCATTTGAGACCGGATTCTCTAACTGGAACCGGATTCTCCTCCATTTGAGACTGGATTCTCCAACTGGAACGGATTCTCCACCATCAGGTGTTATAACTGCACAGCTGCCCTAGCAGTTGAGCTAGAGAGCAACTGCTCCTGGACAAGTGCTATTAGTTGTGTGCTGATCGAGATGGTATTACTATACTGGTCAAGTGGTCGGGGGGCGGGGGCCTAGCTCAGAGGTAGCGCTCTGGGCTTCCAACCGCTGGGTCCCGGGTTCGATTCCCGGTCGATCCTAAGTTGGATGGCTGTTTCATCCTTCGTCTCATTGCCATGGTATCTGCCTGTCCTAATTAGCCCAACTGGTGCAGAAATACAGGACATAAAGCCCAAATCACCCACCCACCCACTGGTCAAGTGATCAAAATTAGGTCAACCATGTGACTGGATCTGAGGAATCACCCTATTCACCTAGTGCTAATTTTGCGGCAGTTAAATTGTGACCCCAGTGGTTTCTTGTGGTAAAAGCAGGTATAATTTAAGGTTAGATAAACCTTGCCTCTATCCATGCCATATTTCAAGTAGTCCTTCCTGTGCTAGCTGGGGTGCCATCAATTTCCGGCAATTTAATTACAGCATTTTTTCTTAATTGTAGTTTTTATGCTGACTGAACGGTTCCCTTGTGGTAGACTGCATGATACTATGAGTCACTTGGAATTTTATTTCGTCTATTAATGAATAAATACTGAGGAATGTCATTGCCTGACTGGCATGCAAGAAACTTCCCAATGAGAAGCTCCCAAGAATGTGGTAGACTGCCCTAAGTTAAATGAGGTTGCTGACTTCCTGTCTGACAGCCCCATTGTGTGGCCGTGTCCACCTCGCCAAACCAATCTTGTCTGCAGTTTACCAATTGCAAGCTTCCCCTGTTGCCATGCTGACTAGTTAATCTAGCTGCTATCATAAATGGATGGATATGCAGTGTATCCAATACGCCTCCAGATCAGGCTGACATCAGCATCACCAAAATGTTTTGTAATTTCATAATCTCTTTTCATGAGCACCGTTTCGAAGCATTTTGAAGAGCTCTAGACAGTAGACGTGATTCGGTGTAGCTTGTCATAAACAGCCACAAGTAACTAAAATGAACAAATTTGTCATTGCTAAACATATTGGCAGTCTTTACAGGCAATTTCCTTGACTTGAAAACTAATTTTATGTGAGTCCAGTAAGACACTTATTGATTGAGGGACTGCTTTAACCGAGGGGTGGGGGCCTAGCTCAGTGGTAGCGGGCTTCCAACCACTGGGTCCCGGGTTCAATTCCTGGTTGAGCCTATGTTGGATGGCTGTTTAATCCTTTGTCTTATTGCCATGGTCCCTACCTGTCTTAATTAGCCCCTAATCCACCACCACGACTGCTTTAACCAATGGGAGTCCTGAATTGACATGATCCCATCTGGAGTGTAGCTTCCAAGTCTATGAAATTGACTGTAATAGGTGCACTAACTTTTCGATAATGTTTAGTTGCCCCTTACATAGCTTTACAAAGTACACTTAACAACAAAAGAAGGCAACATGCACAAGATCACTCCTGTGTGACTCCATCTTGGGACTCTATGTTCTTGTTTATCACATTGGGGTGTGAAGTATGTTCCACAGACATTACATTATTGTATGCCAGGAATCAAGCAGTCATCTGAAAGTCTATACAAACTGAGAGGGCGGGGGCCTATCTCAGAGGTAGCGCTCTGGGCTTCCAACCGCTGGGTCCCGGGTTTGATTCCCGGTCGATCCTAAGTTGGATGGCTGTTTCCTCCTTCGTCTCATTGCCATGGGATCTGCCTGTCCTAATTAGCCCAACTGGTGCAGAAATACAGGACGTAAAGCCCTAAACCCACCCACCACCCACCCTATACAAAATGAGAGTAAAAGCCAAACAATGGTGGCTATAGCTTCACGTGCAACACCTTGTCCATAAGGCAGGTTTTGACCTGCACTAGTTTGTCACATACCACTGTAGAAGACCACACCATTAAGGTACAATAATTCTCATTTCTTGCAGGGTCACATCTAAGGTCCATAACAACATTTTGGTTCATCATCCATAAATTTATTTTCAATTAGCATTTACTGCAACAAAGTCATTGTTGACCTATATGTGTGTATTTTGTGCAATGCAGGACATGACAAATGAGCAATATCCTGCTTTGTCATTCTGCTTAGAAAATTCTTCTGTGGCTCATAACTGGTCCACTGATGGATAATAAACAAAATTTCCTGCTGATGACAAATAAAATGATTCATCAACGCCATCTGTAACAACATGAAATTATCATGTGAAATCTAGTGAACTGATTTTTTTCCCCCCTCTTATACATGAGCCACACAGCTATGAAAAACTACTTCTGATTGGTGCAGAGAAAGATAAAGTTGTGCCTTTTTTTTACAATAGCCTTGACGTCAGTAAGATTGTGTACACTTATTAGATCAATGAAGAATACATGTAAATGAATGAAAATTCATGCTGAATTGATCGGTAAAATTCTGCACAGTTATACATGCTTAAATAAAATAAATTGTATATGTGAAAACAGTTTGTTACAAACACACACAGGGGGGTCTTTAGGGCTAGATTGCCCTCATCATGAGCCTGATCATGACATAATACCTTTGCTCTTTCATGTAATAATTAACAGACTTTGGTCTAACTGTGAGCAACTTAATAATTTCCTCAATCTGTATCTGCTAATGACATGGGGCGGGGGCCTAGCTCAGAGGTAGCGCTCTGGGCTTCCAACCGCTGGGCCCAGGTTCGATTCCCGGAAGAGCCTAAGTTGGATGGCTGTTTCATCCTTTGTCTCATTGCCATGGTCTCTGCCGGTCCTAATTAGCCCAACTGGTGCAGAAGTACAGGACGTAAAGCCTTAATCACACACATCTGCTAATGACAATGTCCTTCATTAAACAATGAACATGATCCAAGACATCAAACAGACGAATTGGAGTCATTCTAGGCATGTATGTAGTGTATGACAAATAAGCATAGTGTGATACAATTTGTTTTCTTCAGAATAACTGTGTTTCCATTTATGGGCTTTTGGTATTTATTATTTTTTCCGGCTTTCACGTGATACGTTGATTTCTTGGGTAAGATGAGGGTAATGTCGTGGTCTGTTGAACACACCCTTATGTGATAAATAAGACCTTTTAGATACATAAGAGGTCGTCACCCTTGGATGCCTTTCTGTTTCTTGGTCCTCTGGCACTTCAAGGTCAATATTTTTTGTGATGTATTAACTATCAAGACCTGTATGAAAGAAATACATGTAGATGTCTATGCTTATGGTGTGGCGTTTCTCTTGCTGTTGAGTGTATTTAATTGTATCTAAATACCATAAACCGAGGTATGCCTATCTTTGGCAGATTTGGCAAACATTATTGGCTCAACCAAAACATACGCAGAAGAACTAATGCATTGCATGCCCCCTAAATGGACATTATACACTCTTCACAGAGCAGCCATGTTGGCATTTTTGCCTCATTGACCTCTCTTTGTACTCAGATATAGTATTGTGACGTCATCAGTAGACAATGGCCATGGTGAGGCAAGAACAATGGAAAAGTAATGATGTTCCAATATATGATGTTATCAAAATGAGGTCAATGAGACAAAAATACCAACATGGCTTCTGCGTGAAAAGGGTGTATATGGAAGATGTACAAACGCCTGAACACCATATAACTTCATTTAACAATGGGCGGCCAAAGTTACGTATACCCTGCACTGATTTAGCTTTGTCTGCTCATGGCTTTCACAGTTGCTTAGAGACATATTGCTAGTTTGGAATAATCTGCTAAGAGACATTTAGCTAATGTGGAGTGATCTGAAAGGTAATGAATGTGCAGTGCCATGAACTGTGTCAGTATACCACAAGACTGAGACGAAAATACTAATTTCCTTTGGAGATGATACAATAATAAGAAATTAGTAAAATTTGTAATACATAGCCAGGATAAGTCAATGTGATTATTATATTCAGTTTGTACAATGTACATGCTTGTATATACCAGCATCATCCGAGTACATGCATATATCCCAAGTTACAAGGAACTTGTTGGTCACCATAATCAATATCTCATGGCTACCAGAACAAGCTTGGGGAGTAGCATTTTGTAACAATAAAATGTGTACTTATATTTGGGTGGAGTTTAGATACCATGCCTACATAAATTTTAACCTTAGTGCATTACCTAGAGTGTGGATGTACTTTAATCTGAGGTTTGCATGGTTGTCCAATATGTAGTATTTAGTTTCAGGTGAATCCTTTGCTCTACCTGACTGGTATATATATATAGTCAGATAAAGATTAATTCTGTCCGGTAGGGCATCCAACAAAACTCCACCCCTATTAAAGACCTCTAATGTATGTCTAGTAAATACACAAACTTCATTCCATTTTATATAACTGTCCATGCCTAGCTGAAGTTAAGCTTGACTAGAATTGTATTAATCCAGGAGGATGAGGGATGAATCCCCCCCCCCCCAGGAAGAGTCAGCAAGGGGTCTCTCCCCCTCCTCTAGAAACTGATGAAATTAATATAATATATTGAATTTCAACAATCATATGCCCCCTACACGTGTGAAAAACCTGCAACTTCATTACAGATACATTTAGTTTTCATTAAAAGTAGCCCGTCAAATTGAAACTAGACAAAGCTGTCATAGCTGGCTACTCAAAACTGGATCTAAAATTACATATTTATGATATATTAGATTAATTTCTTACATATAACAAGGTTTATATTTATCTGGTTATAGATGTAAGCCGATTATTAGCTATAGGAGTGGACAGAAGCAGCAGGCTTTAGCAATTTTAGACCACAGCCAGGTACAGGTCGCTACAGACAGCTAGAGTCGACCGTATTTTATGAAACTAACTGTAGCACTACAATTGTAATGTGTGCTGCTGTGTGTCTGGAACCTGATTGGCTTACGTGTTGTGATACCCTCTAAAACAGTACAGTACAATACACCATGTATATAAAAACACAAGGAAGAAAGATTACGATCTTGTTTGGGAATTACATGTGCCTGTGAAAACTGCCTCTCTGCTTCTCCTATGTGAAACGCAGATAGGCCAGCCTGGGGGAGGTCTCTGGCAATTCTATTGCGCTCACAGGCGCATCTCAGCAATTGCTCTCTGGGCTTCTTATGAGATCATCTGGACCTATAGGTGTCTCCCTGAGAGTATTGCATAACCAAAATGATCCCTGCAGCTTACATTCCTCCTCTGCCAGACATTGGATACATGGGACATATGGAAGACTAGACAGGTTTGGAAAAGTGACCTCTATATCTTGGTAACAGAATGCCACTGTTTCACGATTAAGGAACTTTTAAGCCATATAAAGGATTGGCAGTTCACCGTATCAAAAGGTAAGAATTTGTCTTGTCGTTATATGTATTGTCATAAATTACTAATGTTTGAAGTGACTGTTCTTGTTCAAACCCATTCCAAATTGAGGGTTGTCCAAATAATTCATACATACAGTGTACATGGGTAAATGTGAAAATTTACAGGGGTAAGATATAACAGGCCGATTACCCATAATCCCTTGGCCTAATTTTGGGTCTGTTGTCAGGAATTGTTGAGGACTGCAACGAAGTCATTTCATTTGGCATTCAAAGGCTGTGAGGAAAAATTAGTCTGAGGTATGATACCCTTGATACACGATTTTTGGGCAGTATACAACTTTAGAACAGGTTAGTTCGCAGGGCATGCTTTGGTTTTGGGGTATTTTGGAGAAGTCTCTTGTGATCTGCGAATTAGAGGCTGGTCATATTTCTGCAATAACAGTGAAAAGTCAACTTAAGTTGCAAAAATGCCCGTGGGGTAAGATGTCTCATTGTGACCATGCAAGTAAAACAAGTTGGCACAAATTTGTTGCACATAAGTCAGTGCTTGCTGTAATATCAAAAATTATTTCGGTCATTACCCGATGTAGTTTGGTCGTATAGGCTACAGGTTGCAGGGCAGTAGCCTGAGAAAAATGTCAGGGGGGGAGGGCAGCTCGGTCAAAAGTCATGCTCCTGACGTTCTGATGTTCACTTCAATAACCATAGATGTACTATATTTGGCAAAATTCTAGACAGTTGGTCGCTAACACCCCCAAGCAGGCTACGGCCCTGGCTACGGCCCTGGGTTGTTACAGATAGGTGGGAATTAAGTGGAGTTTCCTTATTTAGGCTAGTTTATGTTTCCTATGGTAAATGTTAACCTTTATGTACTCAGATTTATTTAAAATGGATGCGACAAATGTATGTTGGCTCATTCTGCAACTAAACATCATTTGTTTGGAGTCAGTCTTGTCAGTTTATCATGTGACACCTTACCTTTGTCTGGGGTAAGATGTCAGTTTGACTTGACCTTAATTGCTGGAAAATTATGTTGCAAAGAATCATCCATTTCAGAGGCAAATTGGCTGAGTGACAGATGATTCTTTAGTCATCTCACCCCCTCTTCCCCTATACGGGACACATGGTTGACTATTTTGAAAGGTAAATAAATATACGACTACCTAATAGTCATTCTGATGACTCTGTAAGTCATTGTGCCTCTGAGTCTATGTATAGAAAACCAAATATCAAATGTCAATATATAATATAGATGTTTCCCGTACATGAAAACCCCTCAGCGAATGCCCACATTGCACACAAGCATCACTAAGATTATTCAAATAAACCTGTGTAAAATGAAGTTGATGGGCATATGGACATTATCATATGATTGTACTATGTAATCCTTGTTCCACCCAAGGGAATTAAAATTCGATGATTCTAAAATAATTCCAAATCAACAGGAAGCACGTAGGGCATACTCAGATGGTGTTTCGAACAGCCTGTGTATGCCCTGTGCATGGTCTGTCAGGTTGAATCTTTTTATATAGAGATTTTTATTGACAGCTAAATATCAAATTGATACATGTGTCAGCATGAAAAGATAATAAATGGCAAAAAATAAAAAGATAATAGAAATACATGGATCAACAGTTAAAATAATTAAATAAGTAGAGCTATGTTATGACTAATACTAATCAACACTACATAGTCTGTCTAAGAAATTCTAAAGCACCTGGAACTAAACAAATAATAGTAATAATACAGTATAAAAAAGCACCAACAAATAGTTTAAGCACAACATTTCAGGTTCAATAACAATACTAAACACTAAGCATAAGATATATAGATATATATATACATGATGTACTCTTGAATGTTATCAACATGGTAAACAATATGAAGTGATATACAATATGAGATGGGAATGTTGACATACAATAAGAAGTGACATACAATATGAAGTGACATACAATATGAAGTGACATACAATAGTAGATATTTACAAATATACTGAATGTACAAATTCATACACACATGGAAGCAGTTTCGCCAATGTGCCGTCAATGTGCGGCATATGCGCATTCAATATGTCTGTTGTGTATTTTTACTGTATTTTGCAGGCAAATAGTGTCAATATCAATATCAATACCAATTTTGCCATTGGAGGTGATCAAGTATATCGTAATCATTAAATATATATTTCATGTTTGGTATCAATTAAAATGCATTTTACATTTAAGCATGTTACTGATGTTAAATATTCAATAGATACATACCTGACAACTTTTTAAAGACAATCAGCTTGGGGTTCATTGGTGTTAAACAGCAGGGGGTAGTTTATTGAGCAGAGCTTTGACAGTTTGACTATTTTTCAACTAGTATTTGGTAGATTTGTGTCTGTGATGCTTTCTGTACAAAGAATATGGCAATCAGATGATCAAATATTAGATTATATTTATATATATATACTTGAATTCACAAAATATCATGGCTGTCATTTTAAACTGTTTTACAGTATGGGATGCTGAATATCTAGCATTTTTCCAGTTTTACCATTATTATGCAAAAAGGATGAAATGGATGTCGAAACGAAGCAGACGTGTTACTAGCAAAATTTCACTAATGTGGGATTATTAGCTTCTTTGACATGGAGGTTAAATAGAAAATAAGAATTATTCGAATGGCGCAACTGCATTATTTTATATGTATTCTCGCAAAAAAAAAAAGGATCTGGGTTCTGGAAAAAAATAAAATAAATATATTCAGATTTTTTTTTTAAACTTACCCAGGATATGTCAATGTGACTATCAAAAGGCACGACTAGGCCATATTATATATATAGTAATACTGTATGACAGTTCATCTAGGTAAGTGTATATAGTGTATTATGGTGTGTAAGTTCTGCTCTCTCGAAAATGAAAGCTGGTTGGCACAGATGATAGCAATAATCCTCTTCAAACTTCATTTGTTGAGGGTCAAAAATAGCATGCAAGAACTTATCATAGAAGCAGAAATACAATTAAACAATACAATGCGTTATATATGATGTGTTATCATGATTATATATATTGTAATATGTTGTAGAATTGAGTAATATTTAAGCGAAACCGCACTTTTACAATTCTACTTCTTGAGGTTGGCCTTTACAAAATTTATTTTTAGCAGCACTACATTGCATGTAATTGTATCTGACAGATGTTATCAGAACCAAAAAGATTCACACATCCTTCCTAAGTTTTTAGGCTCTCTTCTGGTTGCAATGAAACTCCCCATAAAACTTCTTCTTTGTGCTATAATGGTTTTCGGGTATGATTTTCTCTTCCTAACAGCAAAGTTGCGTCTGTTCAAGATTTTAATTGTGAATTAAAACAGGAAGGAATTTCACCAAAAAACTCAGCTGAGTGTATAATGAAGATAAGTCATATACTTAGCCTAATACTGGGATTTCATCCATGTAACCTATCTCCCACACAGTGGAACCCACCATAACATCATCCTACGATTATAATATATATATATATAATTTTATTGACCGCAGAGCATCAAAAAGATACATGTGTCATAAAAAAATAAAATACAAGGATAAAAAATCAAAATATACATATATATGATAAAATAAAATAAAGAACAATCAACATGAACATAATATAGTTACATATATGAGGTAGTAGTTTAGAAAGACCACCATCGTGTGCCAATTAAGGGTGTATATATATATATATATATATAGTCTTAATTGTGGGTTTCAGCATTTAACTTTTAAAATAACTAACTTATGAAAGAAATTATTTGATGAACTCACTTACTCATCTCTTATGAAAACCTTACGTGGTCCTATGAGAGCTTCTATTCTTACAACAAATTAATTGGCAGCTGCAGCAGGAGCCTTAGGGATGGGGAGTCAGGCGGAGGATGCGCCCAAGCATCTTGTTGATTACGTAATCTGCTCTGGCCACATCTATTCTGCCTCAGCAGCTCATGTACCTGCTTGTATTTGCTTGTTAACAGGTGGGTCAACTTTTTTTTTTTCAGTCTCATTTTGGGGGAGGGGGGGGGGGGCAATATGTGTCATCAAGTGTTTTACGTGATATAGAATAGAAAATGCGGTCATGCCAATAATATAGTTTGTGTGTCGTTGGATTGCATATAATATTATTTTGGGTGTACTTTAGGTAGATATTTATTTTCAACAAGCAAATTTTCGTAATGGAATGGGAGACTTGGTAGCTGAAGTGACTTTTAGCCTGTTGGCACTGTTTCATTTTTAAGATGTCAAGATATCAATATGTTAAGTGTTTAAAACAGAAATCATATATACTTCAAATCAGGGAGTGGTCATCCTAAAACACTCATTTCAAATTGTACAGCACCTGTTTCATTTAAGCCTATATTAATGAAAAGCCATCATAGTTGGTAGTTATTATGTTGGTTAGAAACTTAGAATTGTGTCGTGGGTCATGGCATTGTGACTATAAAAAGCACACAAAATGTAATTACTTGTACAAGGAATAGTAGTACATCTCACCTTAATGCGAATCGTCTTAGCTCAGTCCAGGGCAGTTTCTGTTGTTGAGGGGCAGGTGGTGAGTTGATGGAAAGTCTTAGCCACAAATGGAAATTCTGGATCATTGGAATGAACACTGTGCCTTCTCTATCCAAGTAGCTTATGGTCTGGTCTATCTTATGTTATTTGCTTAAAGTTTTTTTTTTCCATTCTGTGTTTTGGATTGTTTGGCTGATACATGAGCGTTAATTTACTCACAAAAGTATGTGTATTCTAATGTTAATGAAGACGTTTTTCTGTCATCATACACCCTTTCCACATGGCACCCATGTTGGCATTTTTGCCTCATTGACCTCTCTTTGCACTCAGATATAGTATTGTGACATCATCAGTAGACAATGGCCATGGTGAGGTCACAGAGTGCAAGAACAATGGAGAAGTAATGATGTCATAATATATGATGTAATCAAAATGAGGTCAATCAGGCAAAAATGCCTACATTGGTGCCGCCCGTAAAGGGTGTATACGAAGCAAGCACAGCATGTAGGCCTATTTAACAAATATTCTAACGGGTTATAGCATATTTATAAATAATAGACTATTTGCTATTTTCTCCATGATGTTACTCAGACTGATGCCATAATAATGACACGGGCAAAAAGAAAAAGTAATACGATTTCATGAAGTTGATAATGTCTCTTCACAAGTTAGGCGATAGTGTTGAGGAAGATAATTATATGTTAGAAGCTGATGGAGTATCTATCTATATATCTATCTGTCTGTCTATCTGTCTATCTATCTAGCTATCTAGCTATCTATCTATCTATCTATCTATCTATCTATCTATCTATCTATCTATCTTGACTGATTGCCTATCTGTCAGTCTATCGAGTATTCAGTCTGTCGAGTACCCTATCCTATCCTATTCAAAAATTTCCGACAATATTTATCTTTGTTACATTTTGGGCTACCTCCAGAAATTACAATGCAATGAAACCTTCTGCAGATAAATATGTCCGGTCCAGTGTCTGGTCTGGATGATGAATTAACAGCTATATGACAGATTCGATTATTAATAGAATGACACCTGTACATCATGTGAACAAGGTGGGATAGGGGTAAATGTCAGGATAACAAGGGGTCCGGGGGGGGGGGGGGTGGGTATGAGTTTTTAACCCACCGCTTTTTGTTTGTCACAAGTGACTCACAACTAACAGGTTTGCCATACAGTACTTTTGGTTTGGTCATTGACCTGCAGTTAGCTAGGTGCAGCTGATAGAGTAATCTTGAATTACCTTGAGTATAGGCTACCAACGTTTCATTTCCTTTTAAATTGGATGGTGTAATCTTGGGTTATATCATAGTTATCCATGTTTTTAGTTATCAATTTAATGCATACCATGCATCTACTATCTATCGTTATATCTATGTATCTATGTATCTATCTATGTATGTATGTATCTATCTATTTATCTATCTATCTATCTATCTATCTATCTATCTATCTATCTATCTATCTATCTATATCTGTCTATCTATCTATCTATCTATCTAGCTAGAGCTGTTGCCCTTAGGCCACATACTTTTTCTTCTCTGTATCTTAGTTCAGTATTTTTCACCCAGAACTGATTTGATGGCACCCCTATTGTTCGGGTGGTCATTATAGTGTAGTCTTACATCCAGGGATGGTCTAAGTTTCCTTTTAGAAAGGCTTTTAGTTTAAGAATAACACGCAATTTCAATGCTTTTGTTATTGTCACCAAAAGAGCTTCTGAGATCTTTGGAAATTTTAAATGAAGCTGCGTATGTATTTGGTTTCGCCAGAAAGTTGCGTAGCTACTGCTGGATGACAATTCGAGATTTTAATTGGGGATAGAATCAGATCATGCACTTAGAGCATGCACTAAATTGGCATATAGCCTATTGAGAGTAAAATGTATCCTCTATAGGGAGTAAGGTTACACTCCAACGTGGTAAACCACATATTCCAAATGTAACTACAGAGGTACATTTTACTCCTTTAGGTTTATTGCTCTACTCCATTGATACAGTCAAGCTTTTATTTTTCTTGGAGTCTTACATGCTTTGAAACGAGGACTTGGAAGTGGTTCATAGACTCTGGAATGAACACTTAAACACACCAGGTTTCACTGCCATTGAAACTGCATCATGCTAGCCACTATAGGTAACCAAGCCCCTAGCTATATTGTCGCACAAAATACTCTATAATTCCTACAGCATTGTGGAGCACTATAAACTAGTGTAGATCTATGGCCCGGACAAATGAATGATGACAAAGTAAAAGGGCCAACGACCCATGAGAAAGCCAACTGGTTGCGAAAGAGAAGTTATTTATCGCATTTGACTTGCACAAAAGTCATTAATGAGAGTTACTGCCTATGGCATTGTCTGAGAGAAGGCATTCATACCACGTTGTGTAGTGGTGGGTTTATAAATTGGAATGGATGTACCAGACCGTCATGAATTTGTCTCTCATTCAGCAGGTATGTCTGAAAATTGAAATATACAGTATATAGTATGTACAGCAATAGGCATTTTAGCGTGGTTTTGCAGTGTCCCATTTAACAAACGTAAGTTGTAGCTGTTTATGTGAAAGTGCAGTAGGCAATCCTAATATGTAGTGTAATTAATAAATTGTCTAGATGGAAATTGTATATTACTATATTAGTGGTCTTATTTTTCATGTGTACATGATATCATAATGTCTTACAAATTATATCTTATATCTTATGAAGGTAAACCTGGAGGAACCCTGTATTCACAGCAATCCATTATGTTCAGAGTAAAGCCAAGTGAGCATAAAAAGTATTCTCTATTCTTTTCTTGCCATTTAATTGTTCTGTTTTAAAGATTTTATGCACAACAAGGAGTATTCAGTTCACTAGAAATATCAACACAATAGCATATTCCCTTAACTAATCTACAACTAAGATTATCATTTATATGTCGAAAATAGTCATATATGGGTTATGGCAATGATCCTAAGGAATATATATGCAATTCAGCAATAATGTTATGCCACATAAAGATGTTGGGTATAATTTCATACAAAATTAACCTTCCAGGTTTTTATTTACTTGAATTTAAATAAATAAAGTATAAATACAAAAAAATACAAAATCTTAAAGGTTTATTTCATATGGAATGATACTCAACACACCCATTTTAATGCCTTTATAAATCAAAATAGTTTTTGTTCACTGTTTAAATTTAGCTGGGCAACTGAAGGAACTATGGATTATCAATTACCATATTCCCTTCAGTTACTGAATTGTTGGGTTGCTGTTTTGCATTAAATTGATGGCATTTAAATTAGTATTTATAACCGAACACTTTACAGGTGTATATGAAAAAAACAATAGGTATTGGAGTCAAGTGAAAGTAATATAGATCATCATGCAACTAAAATACTTTAATTTAGATATGTTTTTGATACAATTTCATTCATGTAAGGTAAATAGTGTCTATTATATGGAGGTTTGAAAAAGTAGGAATTTTCCCTATTTTACCGTAACTTTTAAAATTCTATAGTATTTACGGCCATGAGACCCTTAAAAGGCACCACTACATCTATCTATTTTAGACATATTATTACAAAGTTTTAAGCATGTAGGTGCAGTAATGTCAGAGTTCTGCTTCGGAAACAAACAAAAAAATTTTTTCAATTTTTTCCAAATTTTGTAAAACATAGCCAACATATATCAATGTGACTATCAAAAGGCACCACTAGGCCATATAGAGTACTACTGTACACAATTTCGTTGTGGTAAGTGCATAAGTGTTAGAGTTCTGCTCCTGAAACGAAAGTGTTACGCCCACCCTCCCATCGGACGGACAATGATGATAACAAAAACCCTTTTCGCACTGCGTTCGCTGAGGGTTAAAAAGTACTACTAGTGTTTTCGAGTGTCTCGTCTCCTAATTAGATTAGATACTTGTATGGGTATGATTAAATATAGATGTTTATCTTTTTGTTATTAACAATATATGCTTTAGTTTTAACAATTCTTCTTGTTGTCGTGGGGGTATCACGTGACACAGCTGTCCCGCAGCTAATACGATGAAGACGGCTGAGTGGATTCCATTGTTCTCAATTTCCTGTCTTTTTTTTCATTCTATTTTTCTCCACAGTGCCTAGGTCTAATTTATTTCTTAACCTACAAGACAATATATTTAGCTTTTTGTCCTTTATTGATAAAGCTATATTTAGACCATTAAATAGATGTTCACTCTGATAAATAAGTAAAGTACACATTTCACTTATGCATTCAATAAATAAATGAATCATTTTGCAGCTTTGGTATGGCTAGGAGTGGGCTTTCTGGTATACCATAAGATGTGGGCATTCCTAGCATTTGGTAATTGGTCTTTCACAGTCGTTTGCATTAATTTGTTGTAAATCTGTTCTGAATAAGAAAACCTGAACTTGTTGACAAATTTTTGTTGCCTGTCATCAGGCCTGGTTGATGAGATGAAAAGGGCAGGAGTCCACACCATGTTGCATATTCTCTCCATGTGTGGTATTTTTCTCTTACTTGTCTCATCTCTATAGTCACTTTTTACAATAAAGGCACCACCAGTGTGACATCTCATGCGAATGACATCCAACTGAAAATACAGCTCATAGTCATATATTGTTCCCAGATCGGAAATCGAACCCCACACCTCCTGTTGATCTAACCAACTGGTTAACCACTAAGTAGCCCAACTGCTGAATGGCACCCTGGATGATAGATATTAAAACTACGAAAAGTAATCTTCCAGGATTGTGAGACCCAGGAAAAAATTAGAAGGACTGTTCATACAAGTCTGCTGATATGCCTATCCGGAGCCCCGCTCAGGAAATTCGGCTGCATCATCCTATAAATGTACAAACAGTTATCCACGCACAAACAATGCAGAAGTGCAATATATCTGCCTCTGAGCCTATTTATCCCTGTCTGACTATTTCTGTATCTAGATCAGCAACTCAATTGAGCTGTATCAGCATCAATCTTAAATATGTGATTGCAATACAAGTGTATATGTCCTGTATGCTGATATAATTCTACTGGCTGCAAAATAATACATTTCTTTTCCTGTCTCCTCTGTGTGTGTCACTAACAGTAGCAACTATACAGTGTACCCCACTCATCCTAGCCTTAGTACTATGTTGGGGCAAGTAAAAGACCCCACCCTTGGCTTAAATATGTAACATGAGTTAAGACTCCAAGTCTCTTGAATGTACAGAAATATAGGATCAGATTCAGATTAATTAATTTTGCCCACTATTATAACAAAAACATGTTAAAAATACAGAGATTTTCATTTCATAAAATATTGAGCAGGGTGACTCCTCTAATATAAGATGATCATGTCATCGCTTTCGAGGGGCCACACACAAGCCAACACTAACTATAGAAAATTACAATGATGTCAGCGCCTGGAGTCCATGTTCACAATGAAGTATATGGAGTATAGCTTTCTTTAATTAACTAAATAAGTATAATTATACAATAAAGACAATACAAGTTATGACACACACAACAAAAAATGTAATGTTACATTGGCTTGAATAACTTCAATAATCTTTTTCTCAATGCAAATTTTAAAACTATGAACATCAATTGGCATATTGTTAAAAATAATAGGGAACCTGATCTAAAATCCTCATCCACCTACCCACCTCCATTTTACACAGTAAGAGCAAGAGTGAAAGATTAAACAGTACACTAGTAGAGTTTGTAGAAAAAAATAAGAGACATGAATTGAATGTACTGTTGTTATATACGACTGCCTTTCCAAAAATAGATTTGACGATGATCCTGCCTATACTCATTACATTTTAGAACCGTCTAGAATGACTGTAGTGCATATGAACCCATGCAAAATAGCATTTTTAACTGTTAAAACTAAGAAGTTAGCTGTCAAACTGTCTGACAAGTTGCTAACAATTATGCCAAAAAGACTTCCAGTCTACCATTGCTTGCCATTAGCAACCTTGTCAACTTGGTTTCGTTTTCCCAAGAAATTTCACTAATTCGCTGTGTGTGGCTGGTTTCAACGACAGAAGTGAGCTGGTCTAGGTGACACTCAGAAGGTTCATCTATGGCCTCCTTCATTATCAGTCTCAGGGGAGATCTTCAGAGATTTAGTCCCTGGTTTGTTCTGTTTAAGCTGGAAATGACATTGGCACCTAGTGCCATACAAGGTGGACAGTCCTGCATACATAATTACATTCTATAGAATATGCTATGGTTTGCCATTTTCTTTAAAAACATATGGCACGGACATAAAGTTTTCAGTTTCCCAGCTCTAGACAGCAGAGGAAACACACAATTAGGACCACAAACTGCAATAGGATGACACTAAAACGACTGTTTTCAATGTTAAGATCACTTCCATAAGTGTAACAGTATGTTAAAGAGCATTCAATCAAACTGACTGCATTTCACAATGGCTGTTATAAGAAGCTCTGGCCAATCCCTAAGTTTCTTGCTTGCCCAAATAATTGTTGATTCCAGGGAGGGTCTTAAAAATCTAACATTGGCCAGAAGGTATTGTAGCATGTTTTAATGATTTTAATTCAGTTGCCCCCTCCTCACCCACTAGTTCCCTGTTTGCATACGTCACATGGTCAGTTGTGGGTTGCTTGGACTCAGTGTAGTCAGTTTGATTGAACAAGCAGTAACAAGCCCTAGAAAGTCCTGGACATGACATTGTCACCTAGTGCCATTAAAGGTGGACAGTATGTTAAAAGAAAATCCTGGGCCTCCTCTTGGCAAGGGTGGTAATGCAGGGGGCTGAGCAATAACCTTTCTGTCCAACTCGATCCCCATATAGTACCGTAGTCCAGACGTTAACAACTACATCTGTTATTAAATTTTATATCAAAAAGTTCCAGAATAAAACTGTTGTACCTCGCTGTTTCTGTACAAAATGAAACAAGGTCAAATAAATTTAATTATATTTAATTGAAAAAAAATAAAGGATTCCGAATGGAGACTTACGATACCCCTTTTATTTGTTAGGCTTCACCTTATTCATCAATTTCATTACATCGTGCTTAATAATACAGAAAGTAGTCGTCTTGATGACTAAGCATCAACTTTGCAACGAAACTTGACATCCATGCAAACCATGTTAAAACTAAAGCATATATCAAAATTAGGGTCTAATCCGTGTTGACTTAACGTAACTCTGTCACGAGTCGCCCTCCAAATTGGCTATTACAGCCATTCTGAACTTCCCATGGGGACATTATTCGTAACAATCTAAATAGCTCTTCTCCAGATATTTTACTTGTCATTCGACTTTAGGCAGCAATGCAATTTCAAGTCGTATTAAAACTAGTTTGTTTGCTCATTTCCATGCGTTCAGACAAGTGCACGCCAATACACGAGATATCTCACAAAACAACGCGTGACTTCGCATGCAACGAGATTTAGTTTTGTCCTCCAGATAGTAGTACTAATGACATGTGCAAACAGGGAGGCAATACCAGAATTAATAGCCTTGGAATAGTGGTCCAAGTTTCCCTATATTTCTGCATGGAAGACTGGATATTTTGCACAGATGTTAGGTTTTAATATCAGTGTTTGATTAAATATTAGTCAGTGGCGTAGCTGGCCCTTCTGGAATGGTGGAGGGGGGGGCATGAGGGGCCAGGGTCTGAATCAGGGGGGGGGGGGCGGGCAAATGGAAAATGTGTTATACTCAGAATTTAATCAAGCATTTATCTGACTCAAGATGATCTGGACCGTATGAAAAAAATTATCTGATGGGCGTTTTATTAAGTATATATAACAGTGGCATGCAGGACTGACTTGAAGTTTATTGTCAAAGCAAAGGTCATTGCTGTGCTGCTAAAGAAATATTTTTTAGAGCATATGTCTTCTATGCAGTATGGGTACTGAATATAACCCATTTATAACATAACAGCATAACTAATACTAATGGCTTTGATATTGTCTCAAGAATACTTTTATAGGTTAGATTCTTCATTGTGAGCAATGCAGACTGAGGAAAATATCTACCAGTGATAAACAATTGGGTATTGTAAATGTAATGATGAGTGTCAAATCACTTCACTAATGTTTCAGTCTTTCAGGCCATAACTTAGACAATTTAGCCTAGTGATTGTATTGCGGGCAAATGGACAGAATGGTGCCGGGATGATGCTTCTTTTGTAGTTGGTTAATTCCAATTTACCGATTAATACCAAAATGAGCTAATATAAAATCTGTGTAAAATTGAATGTATGACTTCGATATGTGCTCTTTTCTTGGTCTGCACCTACAGTGCCCATAAGAGAAAATCTGGAATGAATGAGGGGGGGGGGGGGGGCACACGGGGGGGGGGGGGCCAAGGTGTTGGCTAGAAGGAGGTGGGCACGGGCCCCCAAACCTCCCCCATGGCTACGCCACTGATATCAGTTGAGCTTATACCTTACTTCAACTGTGAGCTGCTCTTCAAATGTAAGTTAATATTACCTAGCATATCATGTGACATTTTAATTTCCTGCTGGTCTATCTGCAATTAACGTTGCTCCATATTTAATGTTATCACATGAAGGTTATCACCATGGGAATTTGAGATTTGACTAACAAACTTCTAGGGATACATACTGCCATCTTTGAGGGGATTGTGATGAATTATGGTATGAACATGAGTTCATCAACAAAATATCAAATTTGTGATATTATCAGATAGTGTGATCGTGTCCACCTTACTATTAAGACCACATAGGCCTATAGGCCTATTTTGGATCTAAATCTTTCCGTTTTTGCCTTAGGTTAGTACAGTGGTGCTGACTCTGTCTATAGTCAAAACATGGAGGATAACTATTAAGACAAATACCACGAAGGTCACCTTGATGTTAAAAACGAAAAGTTTCTAAGGTAAATGCAATGATAACTGGCCTTAGACATACTATGTAGTGTTGATTACTATTAGTCATAATATAGCTATACTTATTTAATTATTTTAACATTGATCCATGTATTTCTATAATTTTTTATTTATTTTTTGGTGGCCATTTGTTATTTTTGTCATGCTGACACATGTATCAATTTGATATTTTGCTGTCAATAAAAATCTGTATATATATGTAATATATTTTTACCAATTTGTTAGTTTTGAATCGTTTATTCAGCAGTGGAAGTCAGTTAACAAAAAGTGTCTCTTCGGTAACACATGTCTTGTTAAAATATTTAACCGATAATTGAAGAACTGAACCGAATTAAATTCACATTAAGCTGTCATGTATTGGAAATTGCTGATTTGTAACCATTACTACATACACTTGGACATGACTATAAAATTCAATAAACACTAAATATGTGAAGTGATCAAATGGTGTAACTCTTATACCAATGAGGAATTGAGGATCTAGTCGAGAAAAGCAAGTTATTTACGTAGGTGAGGTTTTACTATACATTATTTTTTACAATAGAATATTAATGAAATCTAATAATAGTTATTATACTCATGAACGAGTCACGATTCTGTATTAGACAAATAAATCAGTCCTGACGTCAGATGTCGTATTCTGAAATGTCTTGGGTGGGTGGGGATTTATATTACAACAAATGGTTCTGTATTAATATTTCTGAAATCTCAGTAGTAAAGATATCCTTCCTTTCAATACTATTTGTGAAAAAAAAAAGAAGCAGACAGTGCTTTTTCATTTTGATAAAATGGGGATATTTGATAACACGGACTGACGTGGCAAATCAAGCTGAAAACGATACTCGAGATATTAATATATATATAAGAAGTATACTGAAGAATATTGCAAAAAAAAAAAAGGAAAGACAAGAAAAAGCAGATGGGATTACAGTATTTTCCCCAAGGATCCCATCGCCCTTTAGAATCATGCAGTTATAAAATATGGCGTCAGAATTCTTCTGTGGCAAAGGAGATTTGTTTTTTAAGTAGATGTAAGATGCAAAAAGTCCAGTACAAAATAATATTAGCTATATGAGTTCCATGGACTTGTTGTCAGTATAGCAAATTGGAATAAATGGTTATAATCACGTTGCTCTGATTGCTCATGGGGTAGAATATGTTTATGTTTCATATACGGGAAAAAACCCCCAAAAAAAACCTATGTGTGTTAGCGGGGTAATCATTTTGATGAAGTACAAAGAAAACAACGCAAGATATTCTAAAAATATGAGAATAATCAAAGGAAGCTGGTGTGGGTAATGCAATACTGTACCCAAATGTTAGCTTTAGATAATGGGCCAATCCTACAGGGGCCCATTGTAAAAGGCAAAATATTGACTCAACTGTGAGAAAACTCTCTTTTGGGTGCCATACGAAATGTGCTGCTTCATTTCTTTTGCAAATTGTTCTTAAAGATGAGGCAAGATGATCAGGGAATTTTTCTCATGATTAGCTTGAGGGATAAATGGTAATTATCGAGATAATTAAAGAGGAAGTTTCATTGATCATGTGCTACGTGACTTGGTGTGAAACCGCGAGATTCGAGCTGGAAGAGCAGTGCATGCTGGGGCAAAAATTGCTGCTCCCTTGGGCAACCTTGTTTTCTTGTTTTTTTCTGTGAATTCTGAAGGATGAACAGGGCGATGAAATTATAAGCAAATCTGCAAAGGACGAAGATTACCCTCTGAATTGGTGTCAAAATGACCTTCTTGGGCCATGTTGACCTTGAGCCTGTTTTTATTTAGCAGAATAAATGCAAGCCTTCAACTTTCTGAATTGCTATTGTAATTATATTTTGTTAATATACTCATTGTAAAGTGACAGAAATTACGTGCGATTTTTGCAATTTTAGGCAGCAGTTCCTAAAATTTAATATTACTAACTGCATTCCGCTCTATAAAGACATAAGAATTAAAGTTACAAAAGCCATCAATGTAATAAAAATATTGTGAATGGTAAATCGTATAAATTAATTCGGTAAGGTTATCTCTTTGCCATGTAATTACATAATTTTAAATCAATTGCTCAGATTTGAAAACCAAAGGCTTTGATTTATTCAGATAAATCCCTGTTTTCTGCGGCTGGTATTTATGAAAAATAAAACTATGTTTGGACAGTGTATTGTTAAAGAGACTGCACATTTTAGTCTAGCACAAACGGTATTAAGCTGAGATTAGAAAATTTGGACAACGATAATTTCAGCCTGAATTAAAAACCCAGGAACTGAAGTAACTGTTCAATGCATTGACCACTGGACCACCCAAAATATCTGAATACTGATTTTCTTTTTAATGATGGATTTTTGTAATCTTAACTGAGATTAGTCATTGATATCATAAGGTGTTTGTCCCAGAAACAAGGCTTTAGTACATCGCAGTTCAAATTTATAAGCAACAACACTTATCTACAGATAGAGTTAGGTTATTTACTCAGTAGCTCAAGCACTGCTTCCGATGACTTTCCTGTGAACCACATTCTCTCGTGACAAAAAGCACTTTTTGACCTTCATAGAAATCTAATCGAAAAGCTGTTTAATCACAAAACACTAATTATCACGAATGTCTCCGTGGATGGGCAATTACAATCAGAGGAATGACTTTGTTTCAATGAAACGTTGAAAATATGGACTTTATATGAAAAAGAATGGAAACTGGCAAACTGTATATATATAACTGTGGAATCTTTCTCGACGTTATTATATGGACGAGCCCTTGGAGATGCAAAAGTGCCAAATGATTCGCTTGGTCATTTCATGGTCAACTGAGACACACAAAGGAAAGAATGGTCCTCCAGACTCAAAGAAAGTGGCCTGAAAAGTCCTGTATATGAATCATGAATGCCATATAAATGGGGGCAATTTGAAATAAGGAAGGCAGTTAATGTTGTACCCTGTTCGAGTATGGGTAACTGGCAGTTACTTTTAGTCAATATATGATATTCTTATTATCATGATTATCATAGGATTGTATGTCATTTAAATAGTTTTGATTGTTCATTGTTCGTTTGATTTGCTTCATCTGTATTTAAACCAAGAAACAATGTGTCTACAGCTTTTAGCCATATGGTTTAGTTTCTCACATTTGAAAGTCGTGCAGTGCAACTGCAATCAATGTTGAAAGCGGCAGCCAATAAGTCCGTTGTAGTCAGTTGTTTGTGTTGTCTAGAAACTATACAGAAACTATGCAAGCCTATTCTGCTCTCTTGCCATACTTGAATCAATCATGAAGCTGGTTTTGTATGTGGGAAATATACGACGCAGTCCCTCCAGAATACCAGACTGTTCCAGGACTTCAAATTCATACAAATCAACGTGTTTCCTGCTGTATTATACCAGTCAGGCAGAGTCATATTGTTATTTTTATGCTCAGTCATTTTCCCTGGCAGTTGTAAACAACATCATGGACAAATGGAAGAAGAAATCTAATGCGAGGGATTGTCATGTGTTATATTGTGGCCAGTTTTCTCATTTTTCTTCACATTCTGGAAACTGACAGCTATCCTAAGCATTTACACGAGTTTCGCAGGATGTCACGTGACTTTAAGTGTTACCCGGATGTAGACGCAGAACGCCATCTGCCGGGCGACCATTGAATGAAAAGTAATCAACGTGGCTGCCATTTCAGGCGTGGCTTTCTATTCAATGAAATAATGGTACATTAGCAAATAGGAACTGATGGGATGCGAGTATGTCCTACACTTGGAAGGAGTGATTTGCTGCAGATTTGATTTCTATTGACATCAACTGCATTTTCTAATTGTCTGCTAATTAGGAGGACTAAGTGATGGAGAGATTGACATTTCTTGGAAGAAACTTCACACACAATGTACTCTTTTTCTGATAAAAAGTGGAATTATACATACAGATGCAACAAAGAAATACTCAATGAAATGATAATTTCTGCAGTTCTAGATTGATGATTTCTCTCCTTACGTTAATATAGCATTGAAAGGCACTGACCTTGGTAGTGCAGATTCCGATCATTTTGAACCAAAATATCCATTGCATTGTTTGTTCCTTGTTTATAATGCAGTCATTTATGTGCAAGGTTTAACTGGTATATCTCTGTTTCAGGTGAAAGAAAAGGCGGTGAGATTGGAGAGGCACGACATGGATTACCGTTTCTCTGAGATATATTTTGGTGCGAATTCTGTCTTGGTGATTGAAGAAAAACAACGGGTTTGTTTTCTAGACAGCATCAGAAAAAAATGTTTCATGTGACCATCGGATTACCACGTTAAAATGACTGGAAATACTCTGTTTATGTCAAAATAGATTTATTGACGACAACTGCCAACTTCTGCGGAAGATATACAGCCTACAGCTGTGAGACTCCACTACTTTACTTTAAAGGGATTAACAAAGATTTCAAAGTCTTGTGTAGTGTATTTGACAGGATGTGGGGGAGCCTTAATCTTCACGCACTATGACGCAACCACTGCTGGCGTCATCACGTCTGACGCAACTTATTGCCGTCCTGATGACGTCGCTACTGTTGCTGGCGTTGTGTACCCACTCTATCCATGCCAGGAGACGTAAGTTTTCTATTAAATATCTTTGCATACCAAGTACAGTTGCTGTAATTTAATTGCTCCATGTGCAATTAATTTTCCTTATTGATATGACCAATTGCATTGTGCATGTCAGATATTGAATCATATCCAAACGGCATTGTGCAGTTGTGCATCAAATTGCGGATTCTGTCTGGCCAATATAGACAGCCATGCATTTAAAAGCAATGTACCGTTGACTTCTTTGTCTCGGCATTATTTGCAAAAAAAGCAAAATAAAATAAAATTATGATAATAATAAAAAATATAGTTTATTTACTAAACAATAGGTAGCTATCCATCTGTACACGTGCCTTTGAAATTTGACATATCTCCAGTATATTTGTAGATGGCCAAAATGTTTTCAATACAACTTTCTACCTTCACCAAGACAAACAACCCACAGTTATATATAACTAAAATAGCTAGATTTAGGACAAGTTCACATAGCCTGAAGATTGAAACAGGTCGACACCATAAACCAATAATTCCTGCTCCAAATAGAATATGTGAAAAGTGTACGTTAAACTTTGTAGAAGACGAAATTCACTGTTTGATTGTCTGTCCTGGTAATGAGCAACACCGTGTTAACCTTTTTTTGAATGCAACTAAATTTATTAACAACTTCTTGTCTCTAGATGATATAACTAAGTTTACAGCAATAATGACAAACAAGGAACCTGAGTTATTAATTAGTTTAGGAAAGTTTCTCCTTCAAGCTGATGTGTAGAGAAAACCATCTCCTGTATCCACACAGTTATTAATTTAGTTTATTAGTTTATTAGTTATGATGTGCTTGTCATGTTTTGGACTTTGAGAGTGAAATGTTTTTATTAGCGGCTTGTATTTTTTTCTATTGTGTATGTGGATTTTAAACACGTATTATAAGTTAACTTGGTGGCTGGAACCTTGATTATTGACATTTTATTGCTTTCTGTACTTACATTAATGTCTCTTTCATGTTATCTTTTAACTGAATGACATATGTATCATTTATGATATTTTACATGTCAATAAAATCTATATATATATATATCTCTTATGACAATGTTTTCATACTTTATTTATTCACAAGAGACTTTTATGTTTATCTTCAAGCTTAATCCACTTGAAATTTGAGTAAAGGTTGCCAGTAAAAGAAGGATTACAGAATTAACCTCTTAGTACTTCTAAAACTGGACATCTGTCATTTATAGGACAGTATATGCTAGCAGACAGACAACTGAACGTACAAAACACAGCTTGACAGACAGACAGACAGACAGCTAGACAGACAGACAGACAACCGAACATACAAATCAAGACAAATAGACAGACAGACACAACAGACAGACAGACACAACAGACAGACAGACACATAGTGTCACTTACCTTGTACACTTACCTTGTATTTTGGATAAAAGTGACCCTTGATATGATCAGAGTGGCACCTGACTTTACTTACATGTATTTGTAAACTGTAGGTAAAAATAATGCATGCAGAACCCGGCAATCTTATTTGGTAGCCTTTTACATATATGGATATGCCAGTAAAAAAATGTTTTCCAATTATTTTGCAATTATTTAAACAGACATCCGTCAACCTGACAGACCAACATGGGCTGACAGACTATGTAAAGTTAATTTTGAGTCGTATTCAATCATACAAGTTGTGAAACTTCTGCACGACTATTCAAAAATATAAATAAAATAAAATTCAAAATTTAAAAATTCATTTGTTTTAACAATCAAAATGTCTTGGACTGCATTGTCGATGGATGTTGATGATATTTTGTAGTCAAGATCAGTTGTTATCTGAAAATAATCAAGAAATACGGATGTAGCGGCAATTTACTTGATGCAGTCAATGTCACATGTGAGCAGCCACTTATTCACAGCTGATTTGAAAGTGTTGAGCGATTGACTATGTTTTATTGATACTGGAATACTATTCCATAGTTTAGCCCCATAGTATCTAATACTGTTTTTGCCAAAGCGCACTGTACTGTATTGTGGCACAGTAAATTTCTCATTGTCTCTCATGTCATATCGTGATTCTTGTATGCAAAATAATTCTCTTAAATAACTTGGTGCAATGCCCTTTCTAACTTTGTACATTAGTATTGCTGTGTTTTTGACACATTTCCCATAAACATGAATTGTACTTCATATTAATATATCTAAAGACTCAATGTTAATAGGAGTAGTAAGGGAAATCCAAAACAAGTCTTATTTTAAACCGGTAACTAATGTTTCATCCGCAATATTGTGGTGTGGTGTGTATGAATTCATGAGATGTGTCACCATTCAGAAGTTATTCTTGTCATGTGTGACAGTGGCATTCTCCCAGCCGGAAGTTTGTTTTGTTACAGCCTAATGGGATTTGTTGAGGTATTTTTAGTTGCAGCATCCATGCTTTGCTCCTTGGAGAGAAGCTCTGATTATGCCTGAATCGATTTGAACCAGTGGAAGAAGGTGAATGAGTGTTTACAAATATTCCACGATGATCCTCCCCGACACGTGCAAGTCTCCGTCTAGAACATTTCAGATCTAATAAGCCTAATGTAGTGCTATTGGAAGTGCAAATCTCGAATTAAGAGCAAACACAACGATAGAAATGGTGCAGCTGTTCTACACTATAGTGGGATTCAAAATATTGTATCTACCTAATAGTTAAATATTACATAGAAGTGGGAGCTATAGAAAAATTGTGTGTGACTTTTTGCTACGTTTTCAATGGCAATATATGATGAAAATAATGCAAACATTTTATCATTGACAATTAGAAAGTTGGGGTTTACCTTATTGGTAAAGTTTCTGCCCATTTTGTGCTACTGCATGACAACTAGAAAACCGTACTATGATACATTTTCACTAATGCTAAGTCATCTGTTACCTAGGTTGTTGGTAATACAGCTAAAACAAGGCAGGACCTGAAATAGAACGATAAGGCCATACTTAATAATACAGTGTATCTTGGGTGTAACAGGTCTATCCAAGACAATTTTTTTGTTATGAGGCAGGGTGATCAGGTGATTATCAGACCCTAGTGAATGGCAGTTACACCTGGTACATTGAATTTGACCCCACTCTGAACCCGTTTTAGATTTATTTTACTGCCACTAAATCAACAGTTTTTTTCTCAATCTCACCTAAGAGATTTTAAGTAACTTGTAACAGATTGTAAATTCTGATACTGTTCACATCTGAGATAGGTACCATCGATAACAAACAGGTGGTGCTGCTGCATGAAAGCTGTTTTCCATTTATACAACACTAAAAGCACATTTAGAGGGACTTTACCTGTCCAAGCCTATCGTGAGTATATATGTCTGATTGAGTTGCTTGCAGCAATATGAAGAAAATGCAATATTCTGGCAATCGTATCTAATTTGTTCAGAAGCAAGAAGATGAAGGCTGTTACATGGTTGAGAAATGAAGCAGTAATGTCTGGTAGATGAGCTTATTGGGAAGTAGGGTTCATGCTACTTTGAGACAGTCCCATGCTGATTTGACATATTATAGGAAAAATTGATATGATGTCTCACTGCATTATGTAACGAAAATATCTTAAATAAGAAACTGGAAAATATGTGTATGGGAAAATTGACCTGTTGTTTCAATGCAATAGTTTTTTTGTTTTTTTTTTGCTATACACGTGGGTGGAATTTCTAGGATTGACGAAATAATGTCCCAGAATTGATGATCTACTTTGTGGGAATGAGTCAGTTTCTAGGACATCATGTTTTATCTCATGTTTGTCACACTTTTTTTTTGCCTACCACATAACTACAGGATGATTATACCATCGGTTGCTATTTTAAATGTAATTGAAAAGATATGTTAAAGCTCCCAAAATTGCACGGCATCAGCTAATTCGGGACCAATTTTCTACATATGAAAATGCCATGGAGAAATTATACGCAATTATGCTGGGTTCTCACATTTCCAATACAAACTTTAGCTAATATTTCTGTCTGTGACCATTATAGATTAATCTACATTTAGCCACTAAAACATTTTCTTATGCTGGATAAAAGCCTGTCTATTGTGTCTTCACTATGCAATGTCCCTGTATGTATGTTTGAGCTGTTACCTCCAGTTTTTCACACTCTATGTTGAAAGCTTTTTTTTACCATTATGTTGAGACATATCATATGTTACGGTATTGTCAAGACACTAAGCTTAGGCGCTAGGTGTACAGGTCCAATAACACAAGGTGCATCTCTTTACTTTGTACCTTTTTTTTCTTATAATCTCTATTTCCTCCAAAGATGTTCTCAGTTCAAAAAACCCCATCTAAAGATAATTACAAGCTGTCTCCACTGCTTGCTCAGACAATCCATGAAAGAGCTACACAAAGATTGGAAAATCTGAAGCTACGCTCTGTCAGAGACAGACGTTCTGTCAATTCATGAAGGAAAATTTGTCCTTCTTAGTGTACAATTGGCCACCAAATTGGGATCTGGCTAAGTGAAAATAAACATATAATGTGAAGCTTGGGTTTCAAATAGATTATATTTATTGGAGGAATACACTGCGTAAAAGCGCTGATGTTGTGTGAAACTTGTATTACCTAGACTGGGATGAATGAATGAATGAATAAATGTATTATTATTATTTTATTATTTATAATATTTCTATAGTGCTACTATTTACAAAGGTAATTCAAGTGCTCTGTACAATGATATTTAAATCGATTGAAAAAAAAAAGTCTTTAATTTGCTTTTAAAAGTTGAGTAATTGTCTATATTTTGGATGCTTCCTGGCAAAGAGTTCCACACACGAGGACCATATACACTGAATGACCTTTGTGCAAAGGTCGAACATCTTGTAAATGGGACAGTGAGGATGATATTGTCACTATTGGACGATCTTGTATTCCGAGCAAATTTTCGAATCATAGTAGGATGCATTCGTCATACACAATAAACAAATACTACAAATTGAACCGCTACAATTTTAACAATACCTGCAACTTCAAGTATTAGAACAAGCACAATTAAATTAATCATTATTAATGAATAAAGATACAGATACGGCCATCAGAAGTATCAACCAAGCAATCGATTAATCATTCAGTTGTAAGCAAACGAGCCTCATTTTAACAGTCTATTTATACGATACCACACAATAAATAAATTGTTCCTGCTATGCTTTGCCTGTTTGCCACACCTTCACTGAAGCCACTGACATCAGGCCAGCATGACCTCTGGCGTTAAGATGGGACACTACATCAATGTCTTATGATCATGTGTTCCATGGCAGATAACAGGTCCTTAATCATATTTTATGGAATATGAAAATGTAAGAAGGTGATGACTAGCCATAAATGCCACACTTGTGTTGTAACTTAGAACCATAACTTTGTTATATGACGGAAGGCTTAGAATATGCAACAAGGCGGGTCTGGTCCTTTTTTCCCCTCTTTCTCGTTGCTGCTGGGTACTTCCAGTATTTCCACAAAGTGCTCAGTAGACAGAAAATATTTTCTTTGAACTTATACTTTGTTTTTGGTAAATAGGAATTTGGCTGAACGTTATTTATGTATGAGGATTCTTCAATTTGATTTTGTAAATAATCAGTTATTCCTAGCAATTGAAGAATTTCATGGAAGGTTCACATTATTTCCACCAGATGGCTACGACAGAATACTGCAGTTCTATTGGTTGAAAAAGTTCCCGCCCTTGCCAGTAATTGGCTGAAGCAGTGTGAATCCTAGCAGCAGTATTTGCATTGCATTTTAATGCATTTCTGTGATTCCCTGAGAAAATTATATTAATGGAATCTGTTAGTTATGATCTGCTATGTCTGAAAAGCAAAATAAGTAATAATAGGATAAGAAAGACTGCTGAATTTAGGGCTGCTCAGTGAAAAAACTCTAATATACTATTGTTCAACATTTAGCATTTCTAAGAAGTTAAAACCAAGAAAGATAGAAGAAATTCAGTCCAACTTGTTGCAGAAAAGTAATACGCACAGGGGGGAAATAAAATTCATTGGGACAAAAAAAAAAAGGTCTGCTCATGGTTTCAATAATTATTTTTCAACCAAAATTTTACAAAATTACCGGGGTTTTTTTTTTTTTTCAATTATGATATAAAAATAAATGTGAAATATCCCACCACCGCAATTAATTAAAAAAAAGGAAATGTGTTCGCATGCAAGTTTTGACAAACTGTAGTTAGTTCCAGCACATGGGAATGTTCCCCAAATCCCACATCTGCTGAATGTTCTCAGAAAGTCTTCATGTCTAGTTAGAAACAATGCTACTCATGCTAAAATCCCCCTTGGACAATAAGCATTGTGATACAAACCACGCTGAGGTCCCATTTTACCAATGAAGTTTCCTCCAATGAATCAAATGAGAGAAACAAATGTCTGGGATATTTCTCAATGGGCCAGTTCTGGAGCCAAGGAGGTCAACTTTCTCAATAAACCTGATCCGTCATGACTTTAATGCAGATTGTTCGCACATTTCTCCTTTCTTAAGGGTCATTAGCATTGGCAATATCCATATTTCATCAGGGCTATCCTGTGTGGAATCTAGTGGATATTTTTTCAGGGTTATCTTGATGAATCAATTACGTCTTGAGAAAGTGATCACTGAATATGTCACATATATCACTAAGGTATATAACTGCCTATTTTTAATATGGTAATGTATGCTATCAAATTATCTTTATGCTATTACACTTTCATCACCAAAAGCCACGGACTGACTGATATAACTGCGACAAACATAAACACATGGGCACAGTCACTGTAGATATTACCATACCACCCAAATACAATTAGGTACATATAGCACTATTATAATTATTTATCGTCCACCAGTCTGCCATGAGCTTAGCTCCTCATACCAGGGTTAACCAATAATTCCTGTTTAGGGTGGTACATGTCAGCTTTATTTGATGACTGCAGCCCTGGGATAATGGGGAAGGGGTGGAGATGAAATACTGCCACTTTTGCCTGACCCACTCTCAGAATTGATACAAGGCATTGATCTCTGAACCCCAAGGAATCAGTCTAACTGTTCTGCCATCTAATGAAGGATTTGTAAGTGCAGATATGAGGGATTATTCCAAAGATTTGCTTCACCATCTTGACACAGAAAAGGGTTTGGTTTAGTTGAGTGCTATGACTGCCATCTATCGGATCATGTTGTTCCAGCACCATCCATCTAGGGATGACTAAGCTTGGAGTAATGCTATGTCACATTTATGTCTTGATCATTTATCATATATATGTTTATTTCAGCTATAGGACAAATTAAATGTCTGGCTAAACTGGTGTCTCTCTGAATGTGAATATTTGCCCTCGACAGAAACTTCTAATTAGAGGGACCCTTCTGAAGATATGCGTCTTCAAATAAAACATTTCTGAGTTCACGGAGACTCGTTTAAATGCCAGGGAAAGGTTCTTCCCTAAATAAGATGCCCAGTTTGTAAACAAAATGAAGGATACCACTGAATCACCCTGTCGGACCAGTAGTTCTGTTGGCCTTTCTGTCTTGAATCTGGAACATCAGTGCGAAATGTATTTTTTGTCGTGGCCAGAAGCAACAATGCATCGCAAGTGGCCTGATATCAACAGGCCTGTCTATAGCATTGAGCAGCAGACCTTCCTGCTATCTCCTCTGGCTGTATTCATTAAGCCTTCATTTAGTGGCATATTTTTTCCAGTTAGGCTTGGGACAGGCTGAGGAGACAGAGAAGTGTTCTATTCAAAGAAGTAATTGTCCATCCAAGGTTAGCAGAGAGTTCTTCTGGCTTTCGTTGACAACTGGTGAGAATCTGTAGAATCTTGTAAGTAACAGCTCTATAGAAAAAAAAAGATGTAGTGTGGCAAAAAATAGTAAATAAGATGAATGACTTGAATACAAATTGCCTCCTGCTATACGCAACCGTGGTAACTGATTTAAAAGTAAAAGCAGTGTAAAAAAATTATTTTATGTCATTTTGACGTTTCTTTTGTCAGTGGTCAGTTACCTCAGTTACCAGGGACGCTTTCGTTGTTGCTGCCTTTTTCCACCGCTTCACTTCTATCTATATCCGCTCTCTTCCTTCGGGCAAATTACTGCGCGTCTCAAGGAATGTAGTTCCCAAATTGGCCGCATTGGCGCTGATTTCTGGACGGAAGGGGGCGCTGATCGTGATTGGAATGAAGTGACAGAACAACCATTTGTGATATTGTGGTGGTCTTTGCTGTAGGCCCTCTAATATAACGAACAAATGTGTAAAGGTGTGGAGAGATCAAGGATAGCAAGAGAAAAAAACTGCTTCAAACAAGAGAGGTTACTTGTGGTATCTTGCTGCTGACTTATAGGACTCAATGTCAATATATCATATTGTTGTACAACTCTAACAAATAAATTGAACTAAAAACTAATGGCATTAGTTTGCATCACCAAACATATACCAGTTTTTTATAGGAAGAATTCCATGCCTCTAAATATAAACGTGAAGATTTGGATTTAGATTGTGCAATTATTATTGGTTAAGGCCAAATATGCTACAATTAAGGCATCAGACCACCATGTACTACTTAGGCAGTTGAGATCTTTATTTGTAAATTTGCAATACTATTATGCATGGTCCACAAACCTATTGAATTGAATTACAGACTATTTACAGTGTACTTTCTCTAGAGTGTTCTGCCTAGAATACCCGGCTAACAACAAGGGTTGAAGAGCTCACACCATTGCCACCATAGTTGCCATGTACAGCTGTCTACCCATTTGCACCACGTATTGGTGGAGTTGTAGATGTTATACATCATTCGAATGTGCCAAAATATAATCTTACACCTCATATCAATTATATGGAACACTCCATATTAAGTTTCCTCATTATAGCTACCCTGATAAAACTTAGATACATTACAACCCCATGTGAATTTTAAGTATCCAGGTTTCCCTCCAAACTTAGCAACACGGGGGCATCAATCTTTGATTTCAATTAAAAAGTGGAAGGATTCACTTAAAAACACAATGCATGAATTGCGCAGAGTTCAGGGTATGAATACGAATAACGTTTTGCATAAGGATATTGCACCATAAACTATAATTTTGTCTGGGATTAAAGGCAATTTATCAGTTGATAGAACCTGCGTGACAATTGTACAAGATGCCATTTTGCATTCACCCAACTAAGCATCAACATTAATGAGCAAGTTCATATATATGGGAAGAAATTTCAAAGACTAGATATATATCATCTTCTAAATTTACCTCAAGGGTGGGTTCTTTTACATGCCTGACATAGGGCAATGGGTACAAAGTACAACCTAAGTAATTGTATTAAAAGTTGCAGATTACTTCACTTTTGCTATTTGCCAACACAGCAGCATCTTTCTTTTTTTTTTTTCTTAATTCGTGTTTTTTAGACCTCTCAACGACTCCCTTATCTGTGGGCTTTAGAAAGAGTATGGCTAATGGCCTGCTAACTGAATTATGTTCGAATTTCGTTTCGTTAAAAGGCGAAGAGAACGTCTTGATGAAGTCCGCCAAGACGTGGAAAGTCGAGATTTTTTGTCTCATCCAATTAGCAAATGTTCTCTTCAACTGACCGACATGTAGGACAGTGTATTTTGGTGTCCATCCATCTATCTATCTATCTATCTATATATCTATCTATCTATCTATCTGTCTGTCTGTCTGTCTGTCTGTCTGTCTGTCTGTCTGTCTGTCTGTCTGTCTGTCTGTCTGTCTATCTATCTATCCATCTATCTATCCATCCATCTATCCATCTGTCTATCTATCTGTCTATCTATCTATCTATCTATCTATCCATTTATCTATTTATTTAGCTATCTACATCTATCTATCTATCGTGTGATGTCTAACAGGCTGCTCTCTTTTTAGTGCTACGTCACAAAGTATATCGTAATATTATTCTATTATTTCATAATTCTTCGTATATTAAATGCTAATTATTTTATATTGTGAAATATATTTTTGTCCAAAAACCATCGCATTGGATCTCCAATTGCATCATGCTCAGTCATGGTCTGACGCGGTCAATATGTGCTGTCGTAGCACTGTCTGAAGTGTGACCACTCAGCTAAGCTGTTCCTTGCACTATTTGACTTGGAATTATGGTCAGTTGACAAGTTTCTTTCCTTGCCCGGCATTTGCCTATTTCTCACAGAATAGACTTGTCAGTGTTTCACATGGGTGTCAGTCCTGAAGACTGGCCAAATCTCAATGTTGACTGAAGCAAAGTGAGTCTGTATATTGAGTTTGGTCTGGGCTTCAAGCTAGCAAAACTGTTTTGTGAATTCTGTCCTGCTACATTCTGTATGCAGTGTGGACATTTGAGAATTTTTTTTTGCTACAAAAAGCTTGGGCTGGGGGCCTAGCTCAGTGGTAGTGCACTGGGCTTCCAACTGCTGGGTCCCAGGTTCAATCCCCAGTCGAGCCCAAGTTGGATCGCTGTTTCATCCATCATCTCGTTGTCATGGCCCCTGCCTGTCCTAATTAGCCTATCAGGTACAGAAATACAGGACGTAAAGCCCTACTCCACTCATCCAACAGCCACAAAGAGCTTCTGATGTCTTCAATATCAGCAGATACGGTCATAATTTCGTATTCATCCGTATATATATTTTCATGTTTGTTTATTATTTTACCAGTCGGCTAAAAGCTTTGTAGCTTATGTTTGATTGTTCTGTTTTACACCCCCAACTATAAATTAATTTCTATCTATCTTGTCTTATCTTATCTTATCTTATCTTATCTTATCTTATCTTATCTTATCTTATCTTATCTTACTGTGTTTGGCGTTTCACTGGGATATTCAAAGGATTTCACTCATCGTCATTATGATACATTAATCACAGTGCTAAAACGATGTTTAAAACATCACTGGTTTGATTAAGATTGTCATTATTTGAGACATAATTTGCATAAAATCATAGGGCTCAGAATTTGTCATAATTTATTTAGTTAGTGTTAGGGAGGTAACTATAAGTAGGTCGATATTAATGAACTGAGCCTTTTATAAATAATAGTTTAGAAAAATGTCTTCTCTTTCTATTGAAAATTTACCGAAAACCATTCGGTGAAAGCCATTTCCATTCTGAGAGCGTCCAGCTATAGGCTCTACAGCTCTACCCTCTTTCCCCGAAGTGACACTGCTAGCCACACAGCCCTCACAAAACTGCAGTCTCAGAAGTTGAAGAAAAAAGCCCACAAGAGTCACTCTAATGGCCTGTAGTGCTACAAAAAGTGAAATCATAAGGAGAGAGGCAGACGAAAGTGCTACCAAGGGAGAACTCGGGAGTACTAGAGGACTGAGGTGGGATTATAACCTTCTTAAAGGCACTGGGCTGTCAGGAAAAAGGGACTGAGTTTAAGAGCAAGAGATTTGACCATTGCCAAATGTCTCCTTTCAATTAGCAACGACTTAGAGAGGACAAACGTGGGTTCAGGATTTAGGGGTTCATTTGAAATAAGAAAATGGGTCGTTAAAGGAAGAAACACTGGACGACAGCAGTCTAAAAAATATACATAATTATATGTTGATAAACTGTTACTTGTCTACATCTTGAATATTTTTTTGTCAGTCTAGCCATGCATTCTTTCCTTAAACAGAAATCTGTTAATGTAGATTTGTTGTTATTATTACGTGACAAATGCTGTCATCAATACCATGATTTAATGTTCTATCCATCTGTATGAAATAATTATCAAGCCAGGCTTTATGATACGTTTTTTTTATACCACCATGATACCAGTCTGTGTTTTTTTCTTTATGAATTCTAATTCACTCCATTACTTTGTTTCTTCTTGCACCGAAGTGTTTATTTATTACTTTTCTGAAATATATCTATGGCATATATTTTTAATATTTAATGCCATTTTTCTTTTTCCGCTGGCGAACATATCAATTGTGAATACACACAGGGATAAAGAGAAGTGTAGGGATTTCCAAACACATGAGAAAAAAAACAATAAAATCTCATCATGCTCATGGAATAGATAGATAGATAGATAGATGGATAGCTATACAGATATATAGATAGATATATAGGAGATTCATTCGTTCAGTCAGTATAATATTAACAAAATCCATCGTTTTATTTGTAACAATAGTGAGATGTTTTACAATAATTATGTGTACAGGGTACTTCCAGTATTCGTCATTAAGAATACAAATTGTAGTCAACGTTTATAAAAGGTATAATGAGAAATTGAAATGAAAAGACGTACTGGATTCACAAACCAAATTCTATTATTGAAAATACAACAATATATTTGTGACATGAATTCTCCCAAGTAAATGATGGCAGTGGCAGGTGCAAGTTTCTGTTGCATTGAAATGTAATTGCCATTGGTTATGTGGGTCTCTAGACACCACTCATTTGGTGTTTAACACTCTATCATAACAAAATCTATAATTATATGTAATAAAGTAGTTACACATGGCCGTAGCTACTTTATTAAATGTCATGGCTTTTCGTTTTACTGCAGTGATCGACTTTACAGTGTATTATTTATTGGAAGGGACACAGCAAAATGAAAAAAAAAGTAAACGAATCTGTGATTAGTAGAGTAGACAGAATATAGACCACCTAGAGAGAAAGAGAATAATAATGTCTCCACAGACAGGCCTTCGGGCAAACAGACATGAGGTGGTGGAATACAGTCGCATGCACCAAACATATATCCGGAAAATTCGAATGAAAGCAAATGATTAAGGTAAGATAAGATAAGATAGAACTTTATTTATAGTCGGAGGTGTAAAACAAACATAGAACATAAGCTTTTAGCTGACCGATAAAATAACAATAACCAGATGAAAATATATATACAGATGATTAGAATGAGATTATGACAATGATCATAAATTATTTTGCTAACAGATTATGCAAGATCCGCAATTACAACTTTTCAGGAAACTGCCAAATATTAATAAATCGTTTAAATTAGCTAATTCGTCTACTTCTTTTAATTCAACAGGTAAAGAATTCCAAATTATAGCACCTTGATACATTATAAACCTGAAACCATATTGTAAAGTGTTGTAAACAGGCTTGACTAGCTTAAGATTATCTCTCATCTCATATAGCGTAATCTGCCTGGTAAAGAATGAACTTGTTATAGGTCTTGTCATGGAGTACTTTATAAACAAATTCTGATTAAAGCTAATATAATAAAGTGGGCGTAGGTGGCATCAGATTATATTTGGTGTCATATGATATACTGACAGCTGTCTGTGGTAGTTTGTGGCCAAAATATGATGAGGTTATTTTTCAGGAACTGGTTTTTGGCTGTTACATCAGACACCCGGTTACAGCAACACTTTTTGACAGTCCCAATAGTTTATTATTTGTGGGCTCGACAGTATGGGAAGGTGATCATTAAATGGATCAAATAATCTAATAGATTGTATCCCAGATAGCATTCCAAATTGTATCAACATTGGCGCGACTTTGGCGATGTTGAAAACGATGTTGAAACGATGTCGTACCGATGGTGGCCGACATAGAAACAACACTGGCCCTATTTGGAATGCTATCTTGGATGCAGATCACGTTGACTGAGACAAATACATACAATCAGGTATTCAACAAACCAGACAGACCCAGATAAACAAACAGACCACCTGGCGATGACTGAATACATTTTGGGCTTTGAAGCGAGTTGGGACCATTATGGAGGTAGTCTGGTGGCAGTCTGGTGGTATTCTCGTGGCAAAGGCACTTGAGGCATCACGCAGAGGAGTGGACGGGTTAGCCCGAAGTTCTTAACGACACATCAGTCACAGATGCTGAGGGTATTCTTTTGCTTGACACCTGACAACCTCGTTGGCCCACCCACCCTCTGCCCCTGCCCTGGTCAGTTTCACAGTCCAAACCATCAGCAGCGTCCAGCAGCAGCAGCCATTCAAGATAAATGATACATGGAATCATTCCAGTGAAGTAGTGGATCCTGATTTCATTTAAGATTCAGATTATTATATTTCTTTGCTGAAAAAAAAAGAAATTAGTTACAATAGCATGAAAAACGAAGGAAAAAAATCATTACAGATTAGTATAAAGAGCAAAGGGGACTCCTCAAAGGCAATGGATGCCGCTGAAGAGGAGCCCACATAAACATTTGATATAGTGGTGAATCATATAGATGTATCTTGACTAGTAGGTACAGTGATGTCCAATGGGTGTCCACAGACTGTGAGAGGTTAGAGATGGATTTGGCTGTGTGTCATCTCTGATCCAACTCCAGGGCATGTTAGCACTGATACTGCGGGTATTGCTTTATTCAGCTTTGCACAGTTCATTTTTATGTCATAATTTATCGACACAAAGTTGACGGATGAGATGATGACGTCAATAAGTCCGACCAAGGCGGTATCAGGAAGGGATGGTCTCAATAAAACTGCAGCTTTTTAACCTATGAATCCATAGCCTTAGTAAATAAGATGGTCGTGAACAATAGCCCCCTCCCTCATAATTGCACCAAGCTGGTCTTTGAGAATGATCTATCTATCTACCTATCTATATATATGTCTATCTGTTTATTTAACTATCTATCTATCTATCTAACTATCTACCTATCTATCTGTCTATCTATCTACCTATCTATCTACCTATCTATCTATCTATCTATCTATCTATCTATCTATCTATCTATCTATCTACCTATCTATCTACCTATCTATCTATCTATCTATCTATCTTTACTAATCGGTATGCCGTATATGTCAGGCTGTCTCATTCCGTCCCTCTCTCCATTATTGATTACCACAGTAAGCCATGACATTTGCTCCATTATTTGTTGACCATGTCAAATATCTTCGTTTACATGGGTGAGCTACATTTTCATGTTAACACAAGCAGACAGTGGAATCATTTAAAATCAACGTAAACCCTGTCACTTCCAAAAATGATAGTTAACAAATAATTCACTGAGCAGCCCTGAATTCAGCAAGGCATACGTCTTTATTTTCCTCTTATTGATCATTTTGCTTTTCAGACATGGAAGATCATAGCTAACCTTTTCGATAAATATACCTTTCTCAGAAAAATAACAAAAATCGACTAAATGATAAAATGTCAAATATACATTAAAATGCACTAAAAATACTGCTGCTAGGATGCTTTGCTTCAGCCAATCACAGTAACGGGTGGGAACTTTTTCAGCCAATAGAATTGCAGTATTCTGTCGAAGCCACCTGGTAGAAATGTCAAGAAACTCCAGTGAAAATCCTCTATTCTGAACTATCGAACAGTTGTCATTTAGGCCTATTGTCATGAACTAATAATTTCCAGTACTTTTCTAGTTACTTTTTTAAAACAACTTGATTTTGGCAATTTTATACTTTGTGTGTTTTTTCCCTTATTGCGTGCAGACACCACATTGGTTGGAATGCAACTTGGACTTCAGGTATATCCTGCAGTTAGATGTGAATGAACTCCTATTCTCTTCCTTATGTTAGTGATTTTAGTAATGTGTGTCATTGTAAAAAAAAATAAAATAAAAAAATAAAAATCATTAGCCTAAAACGACGAAACATTTTGTATGTATGGATGTCACAAGAATACAAAACGAAGGAAATTGTTACAATAAAATTTAAAATCCACAAAATCAAAATAGGAAACATAAATTGTCTCTATCTCAAGTCCATTGGCCTAAAACTACAATGAAATTATTTCAATTTATATCAAGTCGTATTTCTTTATATATGTAATTCATGTGAAAATTTATATATTTTACATATCATTTGCAATACTGATATCTACATTCACCAGTATCTTAACTCCAACCTAGTAGTGCTACCTGATCTGGGTGTTCGTGGTAATCTGAAAGATAAGCTGTTAGTGTTTGAAGCCGCCAGCTGACAAGCTAAAGGCTTGCTGGCCAGTAGCTGTGCGCACTTGCAATGCTGAGCTGGAGTGAGGCAGGGAGGTGTCCTGCCCCCCAGTATTGCCCGAGATGGTCTTGTCACACTAGGATGGTGCTTTACTGTGAAACTTCTTACTGACTTCTCACCATTGCAAGCTTATATGCCATTATTATGGGAGATTATTTTCAATACGTATTTTTCAATCTTTTATCTGGTAGTAACTACGGATGACTGAGACTAGTTTTACAATTTTGGGATATAAAATTCTGTCTTGTAGAAAACAGAAGATGTATCAACACTGTTGGATGGATTACTGTTTACCAGGATGACTAGACTCCAGTGAAAATCCTCTATTCTGAACTATCGAACAGTTGTCATTTAGGCCTATTGTCATGAACTAATAATTTCCAGTACTTTTCTAGTTACTTTTTTAAAACAACTTGATTTTGGCAATTTTATACTTTGTGTGTTTTTTCCCTTATTGCGTGCAGACACCACATTGGTTGGAATGCAACTTGGACTTCAGGTATATCCTGCAGTTAGATGTGAATGAACTCCTATTCTCTTCCTTATGTTAGTGATTTTAGTAATGTGTGTCATTGTAAAAAAAAATAAAATAAAAAAATAAAAATCATTAGCCTAAAACGACGAAACATTTTGTATGTATGGATGTCACAAGAATACAAAACGAAGGAAATTGTTACAATAAAATTTAAAATCCACAAAATCAAAATAGGAAACATAAATTGTCTCTATCTCAAGTCCATTGGCCTAAAACTACAATGAAATTATTTCAATTTATATCAAGTCGTATTTCTTTATATATGTAATTCATGTGAAAATTTATATATTTTACATATCATTTGCAATACTGATATCTACATTCACCAGTATCTTAACTCCAACCTAGTAGTGCTACCTGATCTGGGTGTTCGTGGTAATCTGAAAGATAAGCTGTTAGTGTTTGAAGCCGCCAGCTGACAAGCTAAAGGCTTGCTGGCCAGTAGCTGTGCGCACTTGCAATGCTGAGCTGGAGTGAGGCAGGGAGGTGTCCTGCCCCCCAGTATTGCCCGAGATGGTCTTGTCACACTAGGATGGTGCTTTACTGTGAAACTTCTTACTGACTTCTCACCATTGCAAGCTTATATGCCATTATTATGGGAGATTATTTTCAATACGTATTTTTCAATCTTTTATCTGGTAGTAACTACGGATGACTGAGACTAGTTTTACAATTTTGGGATATAAAATTCTGTCTTGTAGAAAACAGAAGATGTATCAACACTGTTGGATGGATTACTGTTTACCAGGATGACTAGACTCTTGTCAACATTTGCTTTAACGATGGAAGCTTCTCATTTGCATTGGACGACGCGAAAACTACAGGCTTAATTACGTTTCATGTGACTGAGTATATGATGGTGATGGGTCTTGTTTTGCATCATAATTAACTATTATATCATGAATTAGTGTTGACAATGATGATAGACATTTTAAAAGTTAGCTTGTGATTTGCCTTCCATCTGCATTTGTGTCGGACTGAACTCTGATTCCGAAGCTTTTATTTCGCACGATTAATTTTTGCGCCATTGACAATGAGGAAATTGTGCTGAAACTAACATAATAATCATTTTCTTCGATCCTCAAATGCAAATTACTGAGATATGAAAATTTCAGACGTTAGAAAGCTACACACGTGTCAGACATCTGTTGAAGTGAAAAGACGCATAAATAATATAGCAGTAATACCAATTTTAAACAGACTCTTCTTTCAACTGCTGGTTTTGACACCACCCTCTCCTCATGCATTTTAACCTCACATCTTCTCTGACCAGCACAACTGCACAATGGCTGACGTAGCGCTCCCCTTACGTCTCTTGACGTTTGTTGTCCTTACGTCTTACGTCAGTGGAAAACGTATTACGTCCACCACTACAGCTACCACCCCTCATATAAGATCCACTGTTCCTATGAATACTTCCACAGGTCACCAGGGAAGTGGAAACAAGAGAGTGATACCCGATGAACAGCGTCTCTTAAACAAGGTCTTCAGAGCATATGACAACAGTGTCCGCCCTGTCTACAACGCCACTTCCAATGTGGTGGTTCGGTTTGGTCTCACCCTCATCCAAATCATGGATATGGTAAGTCTTTTAATTATATTTCTATAATTTACATTTTACTCATACATTAATGGTAACCTACAATTAAGACGACCCTTTGGGAGTTTTTGCAATTTGTTTTAATGTGGGAGTGGTGGGATGATATTGAGCCTGGTACTATCTTAATTTACTGTAGAAATGGTGTAGGGATCTAGCAAATTGGTTTCGAAGTAGTTCTGTCATTGGGTGATCGTAATTATTGAGATTCACTGTATGTGTTCTGGGAGTAAAATACCCCCATGACTACCATTGCCAGTCTTGCAATAATACTATTAATAACCTTCTGCCCACTTGCTGTACATTTACTCAGCTGATTGTATACTCTAGAAAAGAGGTTGATTAATTATTGCATGACCAATGATTCAAATGTCCTTCTCTCAGTATGGTAAGTAATAGTAAATATTGACTCTGGCTAGATGAACTGAGCATTAATCTTTTCCTTAGAAATAGTGAAATGAAATTGCATTTTTGTGCCAATATTTGTAAGTTCAACTTCATAACTAACAAAATGTTCTTGTCATGCATCTCTAAATGAGTTTGCATTTCCCAGCGCCAGTTTCTGTATATAAAAATCACACTATTATTGTCGGCTGGTGTGCCTTATTATGAGAATGGGTTGCAGTTATTATGGTGTTCATTACCAACCTTTTTACTGGCCGAATTCTCATTACTCAGTTTTTACACCATCTTTACACGGCTACCGTTGAAAAGTTTTCTGCACTTGTATGAGTTGCCATAATCATGGAGCCCATATACATGTCATTAAGCAGGCAGCATGGTGCTTTACACATGAGCAGATGGTTTTACAGCCAACAATTCAGTGTCTGTATCATGACAATGTTGCTGGTTTCTCTTCCTACATGTAAAAAACCATGAATAGTGTTGGATATTTATAGATATGAATGCAGGCGCCATTTCATGTAGACGCCACTCTGATGTTTTACTGAAATACATTTTGTTGTATTTGCATGAAGGTTATTTCTCTGCTTCGTCAGATGTATTCTTTGCCTTCTGAGTTATAAAACGTTACCCTGGCAACATAATGCAAATCTGTCTGGTTGATGGCAAACCAGACAATCGCATTGGGTAGCTTATATGTATTATTACTATTATTTGTTTAGTTCCAGGTGCTTTAGAATTTATTAGACAGACTATGTAGTGTTGATTAGTATTAGTCATAACATAGCTCTACTTATTTAATTATTTTAACTGTTGATCCATGTATTTATATTATCTTTTTATTTTTTGCCATTTATTATCTTTTCATGCTGACACATGTATCAATTTGATATTTAGCTGTCAATAAAAATCTATATATGTCTACTAAAAAATGTCGCAAACTAGAAATAAGGAGTTTTTACAAAGTTATTCGGCATTTTAAGTCGTTTACATATACAGCAGTTTACTTAATTGTCAGGTGGCCTTATTTAAAGGTAAATTGCAATGGTGAGAATACAGCTAAGTCTTAAGCTTGGTGGTCTGTATAGTTAAACTTCGCCGTTCAACTCGAGTTAAAAATATCGAATACCGTATTTTTTCGATTAGAAGCCGGGGCCTCTATTTTTGTTAGAGGAAGCCTAGCCTGGGTCTCATCGAGACTGGCGTTTATTTAAGACCGGCGTCTAATAAATTGAAGTGGCGAGCGTGTCATTCATTTAATACCCAGGCCCGGCTTGCTGCCTATTCTAGACCGGCGTTTATATTTTACAGGCAACCTACGACCCGGCCTCTATTCGAGACCGGCCTCTATTATACACCCGGCTTCTAATCGAGAAAGTAGGATATCAAAATTTAATAAAAACCTGATAGGTCCATGAAATAGTTATAGGTGTCCCAGAATGTCACGCCACTTTCTCTCTTATTCCTGTAATGGTATTTGCTGCATGCGGCGAGAATGTCAGTGCACAGCTGGGCCGAGTGTCGTAGATGTTGACAGAAGAATCATGCGGAAAATGTTTGAGCCAAAATAATTGGCCTCGTGGACAAGACAGCACACCACCGGAGATGGACGAGCAATGTTATAGGATAGGATAGGATAGGATAGGATAGGATAGGATAGGATAGGAGGATAGGATAGGATAGGATAGGATAGGATAGAATAGGATAGGATAGGACAGGATGGGATCGGATAGGATAAGATAGGATAAGATAGGATGGGATAGGTTGGGATCAGATAGGATAGGATAGGATGGGATGGGACAGGATGGGATGGGATAGGATAGGATACGAAAAAATTAACCATGGGAAGGGAAAGACATACTTCAAATTACAGGACGATTTAATCACATAACAAAATTTTCTTAGATGTTAAAAGATATGCGGAGGCAGCGCTTTCAAATATTATCAGATAGCAAAACTGTGTGTTGATTAACCTTAATTTACATTCCTTATATTTGGGTGAGATTTTTCATTACCAACCCATTTAGTATAAACACGCTATGGTGTAGCTTTCAAGTTAGATTATATCTTTTTCTGTCATGTTAATCGTAGGAAAACTCATTTCCCTTCCCTTTGAGCATGTACATTAGTTTTACCTTAAAAGAGAGAACCTTTGTGTCATTCTAGCCTAGATTAGCACACAAAGGTGTACCCGTTTGTCTTGTGAGGCAGCGGAACACCATACCCACAGCACCGCCAACATATACAACTTAGAATGTCTGCTCCACTGACAGAGTGCTGTCAACAGACCTCTAATTGCTGTGAAATGAGTCGGTCCAGCCACACAAGGCTTGATGAACAGCTGGACGTTTTTCAAACATGCTTAGTTGCAAGGTAGTTTTCTTTAAGCTAAGAGTAAAATGGAAAGCCTCCAGGATAAAGTGTTATTTATGTGGACAATATATTTCTAACATATCAGACTGCTAAATACACAAGACACAAAAATTAACCGAATTCTTTGTTGTGTAAACCACATACATGCATTGATTATACAGTTGCAGTGTCTTTCATTCCTTCACAATTACTGTCAATAGGATTGCCCTATTCAGCAAGTTAATTAAGAGTTGTCTCCATTTTCGTGTGGAAAATTTTCTTTTTTCTGTTGCTGTAACCCTAAACCCTAGTACTGACCCTGCCAAATCTGAGTGTCACGGAAAGGACGTTTCTGTCAGAGGACGTTTTGGCTGGTAGTCGTTCTTTGTTTGGCCCTTTTTATGGTGGACCTTTCGCTATCAAACTGTCATGGTGGATGGGACCTTATTGGACCAGCTGACTTCTCTGACCTGTAACATGCCATAGCCCTGTTGCTTTTTCCATAGCTCTGGTTGACCAACTGTGAGACTTATTGCGTTTTTAGGCTTCCTTTAATCAAATCACATAGTTAATTATAGATATGACCATGACAGAATTGTGACAGTGCATTTAATGCATGTTCATGCTGATATAATCAATTACAAAGTGGTTTATTAACAGTTTCCCACATTTTTCTCACTGAGGTCATTGCGATCACAACTGCAGTTCTCAAATAACATTGTATATTAAAATAGATTATGTAAATGAAAATAAATAAATAAGAAAGCAAGAGAAACTTTCTGTGCTTGAATTGCTAGCCAAAACAGCTTAAGGCAATTAATATAAATTATTCAACATAACACAAACTCACATGTACTCAAATGTTAGGTGATGCATGAGCATATATACAGTCTATATTGCATACACGCGGTCGTGGAATTCTCTTAAAAAACTCCATAATTACTGGCGAACGAGTCGTAAGAACATAATATCGGACAATATGGATTTACTTAAGTCAAAAAGCCGTCTGGGATAAGTTAATGGTGGTAGTTTCAGCCGGAGAAAACGCTTCACTTAACACTTCCTATATTAGGATCACATTTACGGCAGTTCACAAGGTGCAAAGTAACAACAGCCCAGGAAAAGTTAAAGGTTTGTCGAAACGGTCATCCTGCGGAGTCAAAATTATTTTACCTGAACATTGAAAATGGTAACACATTTATTCTTACTTTTACCAGTATAATTTTGTTTTAACTGTGCAATGCAAACAGCTGATTATTATATCATATATACAAATTAAAATCCCTGAAAAAAAAAAGTTACTGTAGCTCTAGTCTATCTAGTTGTTGATTTTCTATCCACTGTAAAAAAAATTCGGGCAGCTCATGTCTACAGACGCTTATTTAACCACACCGTGCATTTATCAAATTTAAACCCATGTCCTCAAAAATTGCTGACAACATTGCAATCATCCTGCACGAATAATTGCAAAAATTTTGATCTGGTTTTTTCTTTCCTCCGGAAACATTATTCCATGTTTTTGCCATAAATATTCAAAGTGCATCCAGTGCTTCAGACCTGATGCTGATTATCCATTCACAGTTTTGTTTAATTAAGGGAGACTTGTTTTTTCATACACAATTTTTGAAGATTTTAAAGTTGGCCAGCTTGGTGAAATCAGGGGGAGAACTCATCTGAAAGCTTTTTTGGCTTCTGCCACATCATGTTTCGCGTGCATAGATTGCTTTTAATTGAAGCAACAGCAAAGTTCTCGAAAAGAGTGGAATCCCTAAAGAACTTGTTAGAAGACCAGATGACAATAGCCTCAATGCTTCAATGAGTAGTGCATCTTGATACATTGTAATTGCCCTGACTGTGGCAGTAAATTGCCTTATCTTAAGAAGATTGAACAAAGCATGGTAGTTTAGTATATACGGTGATCCCACGTAGCTTTGTCTTCTCATGACTGCAGAAAACCGTCCCCTGGGCAACCAGCAAAGGGCATTGAAGCATTTTGATAAACAAATTCCAGACCAATTGCTTGCACTAGCTCGTTTTTGCAAAATCATAAGTGGCTGAGTAACCATGGAAATATATATAAAGTAAAGACATTTGTGTGAATTTATGTTCTTGCTTAATCATTGACAGAATTGTGGACAATATCCGCAGGAAATGTTCATGGAAATCTTGTGGGTAAACTAGGGTTTTACACTGCATTACTCCCGAACCGACCCAAACCAAGACAAATCAATGATTGTATTTGCCCCGGAGACTTGCATAGATACATATCAGACATGGGTTCTTGCTTAGAGGACACAGTATTATGTGAGGTAGGACTGGACGTAATATCTTGTACCCATTCTGACCAAGAGGACATAATGTCTTGTGGACGGTTTGACCAAAGTGCTTCCCCTAGGAGGACAGGAGACACGTGGTAGCGTGAGGACGAATTGACCAGCTGCCATTTCGGCGCTTGATCTGTCTGTCCAAATAAAAGTGGTGATGGAACTTTCCCCTAAGATTATTATGGCTCTTGTCAGGGCACTCGGTGTGTGGGGAAGTGTTTGCTTGTCTGTAGCATAGGTAGGTTTGCTGGCATGTTAAAACACAAACTGAATTGAAGTAAATGTTAGTGTAAATTTGTACCAGTCTACAACCTGGATGGAAAGATTATGAGGAATTTATTTTTTTGCAAGTTTACTTTTACATTTTACTCATTCATTGAACACATTTAACACATGGCGGGCCATGTGACTTGTTGTAGTTCGTTTTTAGCTTATTTCCAGCTTTTGCCTCTTCCAAATAATACTGAATCGGACCCACATCATGACAAGCAATCAGCAGAGCAATTAAGCTCCAGTCACTTGCACCTGATCACAGTTGCCAAGTTACTTGAGAAAACAGGACTTTGACGCTTTCCTTGCATGCCTCCTTTTGGTCATTCAGGTTTCAACGCAATGCTCACGTGCTGCACGATGTCAAACATTTCATCTGCTGTGTATTTAACTTGCACACGAATTCACGCACATAACGGTGATGATATAATGGAATAAAACGCCTTGAACGTGATCTGCCTCATATAATATTTACAGTTCAGGCGCAGTTATCCAGACCACCCAGTAAGCATCCTGCATCCTTGAGAATTACTCTACGTGCTGGATTTGGTATTTCATCCCTCAACGTCAGGCAGAATAGTATATGGACCTTTGAGGTCAGACCAGTCCCTATGTGTCATGCGAAAGGAGAGATAGAGACCATATTTCTTGTGGAGACTGATGATAGTTTGATGTAAATCTTGCCAAGCGTAGAAATGCATCTGCCATGTTTATTGACCAATCTTTCGTCAATCACCGATGCGGGATTGGAGTGGTTCAAAGGAACTATCGGTGGACTCCTTTGCTGCTTCTTCTCCAGGGTGCCACTCCTGCACATTTATCGGATTCGTAGCAGACCGACTTATAGGATATTATAATGGAACAAGAGATACGTGCTACCTCATACCAATACTGTAGCAACTCCTCACAAGTGCCCTCATAAATGTTAATACAACAGCCCAAAATGGTCTTCCACATTCACTGGAGGCCATTGCAAGCCACTGTCTCGTCTACTAGCCCCACCATATCCATCAGGCTTTTACGGTATGAGCCATGGATTTCTTGATGAAATCCATGATGTCCACTTAAGTCCAGTTTGGGTCCACCCACTGGTGTTTCTTGATGGTCATCATTTAACACTAAGAAGGCGGAGCATATCCACTTCGATCATGCAGAATTGATCACAATGATTGTATGGATTAGAATGGGGCGGACTGGATCATTGTAGTATCTAGCAGAACTGGGTAGAATTAGTCTGTTTTGCCAGAGTGGAATCCACTGTAAAGCCTGAATCAGCTCAGCTTATTCAATATGTTCCTGTTTCATGGTTTGTGTTGCAACAGATAATGTGAAAGTCGCTGTCACAAGCGTAACACATTTATGTAGAAATATTTTGTTAAAATTCTGGTGTATTAATCTGCATTAGTTACACTTTCTTACTAAGTTCTTAGTATTATTATTTTTAAAATAATTGCATTTATTGGCCCACAGGACTCATGATTTATGTTATGGATTTTCACATGTAGGAACAAGGACAAGTCATGGCGCTGTAATCAGTTTATAAAAGGAGTCCTAGTTGTTTTTTAATTTAATTCAGTATGTGCTGTCCAGTGTCCATATGTCATTCACTTTATGTCTTTAATTTTCCTGTTCCTACATGGCCAATTGTGCCACATGCATTTTGATTAACGCATGGAAAACGTATGGTTTTTGTCTCATTATAATTAGCAATCCTTCTCATGGAAAATGCATGTGGCACATTTGGCCATGTATGCACAGACATAAAGCTGTTAACTGTTCGTGGATGACAATATATCTGTACATATATGTAGTACAGGCCCTATACATAGTACTCGAGGGAGTGTTCAGACTCTGAATGATGTATCAGTACATCAGCTGTACATATATTTGCACACAAATAGAGTACAAGATGGAGTGTTCAGATACAGCTGTACATGAATTTGTACATATGGTATTAGAGCAGTGCCCAGTTATCGTTTCGCATTGTCTGCTCAGTTTGCAGTATCGATGTTAATCTGGGCAGCCAATCTCTGTGGTTGGTTTGCACACATTCCTGTGGATTTGTGCCATCCCTTCAGCTCGATCACATAGAACGAGTTCTGCTTCATCCTGCCCAAAGATCTGGAGCAACTGAATCAATAATTATAGGCCATGAGGATTCAGACCCTCCACTGGGACCTTGAAAAGACATGGTCTAACTTGGGTATGGAAAATGGGTACAAAGAAAGAAAAGATGGATGAAAATAAATAACGAAAGTTTATTTTTATTTTTTATGAATAGGGCAGTACTATGTGCATTTGATGCTGGAAATGACTTGTTGATTTTTTTTTTCTTTTTAAATATGCCAGCCATCTGATTAATTAGTTTTATTGCAAATTACAGATGTGCAGAACTGCAACTTGCCAGGCAGTATCTGCCTCCATAAACTACAGTTTTTAGAATGTAAGTACTGTATCTGTGTTCTGTTTGGGGTATTATATCTATTGTAAATAAGATTACATAAGACCTTTCCCTCCACACTAAAAAAAAAAAAGCAACTAAAATTCAGTTTGTCCATGAGTCCTGGCCACACAAACTGCTGAATACAGTCAAGTATTGGGATATGCGGTACTGCCTTGGAGTGGTTTAGTTCATATTTGTCAGATCGCCACCGGTCTGTTAAGATTGGTAGTTGTGTTTCATCACAAAAACATCTTCCTTATGGCGTTCCACGAGGATCTGTCCTAGGGCCGCAGCTGTTCTCCATATACACATCAAAGACAGCTGTATGTCGTTCCATCTATAAGCTGATGACACTCAACTCTACATAGCTTTCAATCCGAAATGCCCATCATCAACAGCCGACACATTACATCAGTGCATGGATGAGGTCACATTTCCTCAAACTCAACAGCGATAAAACTGAGCTCTTGGTGATCACCAGTCCCACCCTCAGCAGGCATAGCATATCATCAGCCAACATATGTGGTTCCAACATTAGTGTCAATACATGTGTCAGATATCTTGGTGTCGATATGGATTCTATGCATAAAATGGAATCCTACATAAGAACAGTCTGCAAAAAAGCCTTCCACCAGATTCATCTCATTCACAAAGTAAGACGCTATATTAATGAAGATGTCACTCGCACTTTAATCCAGGCTAATGTCACCTCACTTCTGGACTACTGTAATGGTCTGCTCATCAGTTTACCGAAGACATTATTGAATAGGCTTCAACGTGTGCAAAACTGTGCTGTGCGTGTAGTCAAATGTGCACCCAAATCTTCGCACATTACACCCATATTGAAAAAACCTTCATTGGTTGCCAGCCAGATACAGAATTGACTATAAAATCATTCTCCTGACTTTTCAAGCTTTGAATGGGCTGGCACCTCCATATTTAATAGATCTGCTGCAACCATACAGACCATCACGTGCACTAAGATCTATGCAGTGCAACTTGCTCTCAACAAAATCTTATAAGTACAAGGCCTACGGGGGTCGGTCATTTGAAGTAGTTGCAACAAAGCTCTGGAACGACCTGCCCCCGCCCATGAGACAAATTACTTCACTAGAGCCATTTAAGAAGAGCCTAAAGACTCATTTATTCAAGGCAGCATTTGACATCTGAACTCAGACAGTGTGTTTTATTGACTGTGTTTTTAACTTCAATTTATAGCTTTTGGATTTAAAGACTTAACACTCTACAATTTTAAAATTTCGGATTTTAAAGACTTTTCTATATTTATTATTTTGTAAAGTGCATTAGAATGAAATTTATTCAGATAATGCACATATGTGATAAAATAATAAAATAATAATAATAATAATATTGGGATAAAATGCCTCCTTGACAACTTGAGCAAAGTTATAGTTTTCCACATCACAACACCGTGTGCCACACAAGAATGCCGTGGGAAATACAGATTGCAGAGGAAATATTAAAATTTATATTCTTATTTGTACAGACAGTGTTTAATACATTTTTAATGAAGTCCGCTTGAATGCCAGTTTGGCTCTTCAGGAGTTTTATTAAATAATTTTTTGCACACTTGCATAGTATTAATATGCTAATATTAACCATTCCCCATCAGTGGTAAAGCTATGTTCATTTGTCTTGTTAAATGAATTATACAAAGAATAAATTATGTATTACGTAAGAGTATTATGGCAATCTTTGAACAGCTTCCATCTTTAAGTCAACATGTTTTGTTAGATGTAACAGCTACTGTGTCTATATTGAAACTATCATGTGCGTCAGCTAACTTAATTTATTACCCCTTTCTGTGAATATGGTAATTCCATATCCCATTAACTTGCATCTGTTTTATGTGTAAGGCTGGCTAATGTATCTGTTGTAACTCAGACAACATCACACGCTTCCCAACAATGCATCAAATTATGTTTCATTTCAAAGTAACAGTAACTTTTGGTTTTATACATATTGAATGTGTAACAACTTTTGACAGCTGTCTCTTCAATATCACGAATCAGTCATAATGTATAGTATATGATGTACAAGAAACAGGAAAAGTGACATGTCCTCACTGACTCCTAAAGCCACTGTCACACGGGCCGGTTGTGCCGTAGTGAACCCGTAGTATTACGTAATAGTTATGTAACAGCTCTTTCCGCCGGTTTGGCGACCGGTTCTGGCAGCAAAAAGGGGCGGGGCAGCACCCGCCGGGTAACCCGCCGGGTGCTACGGGTAACCCGCCGGGATACCCGCCGGCTGCCACGGGTTACCCGCCGGCTGCCACGGGTTACCCGCCGGCTGCCACGGGTTACCCGCCGGCTGCCACGGGTTACCCGCCGGCTGCCACGGGTTACCCGCCGGCTGCCACGGGTGCCTCGGCGGGTTCTACGGGTGCCTCGGCGGGTTCTACGGGTGACTCGGCGGGTTCTACGGGTTACTCGGCGGGTTCTACGGGTTACTCGGCGGGTTCTACGGGTTACTCGGCGGGTTCTACGGGTTACTCGCTGAGTTGTAGGAGTAAGCCGGCGAGTAGTAGGAGTAACTCGCAGCTTCCAGGAGTATACTTTAAAAGGCTGCTGCTCCCCTAATATTAGTCCGATTTTCGTTAAATAAGAACTAAAATTGTAGTATAGTTTATACTGATTCCATACCTGTTTTCGGATCGAAAATATACCAAATATTAAGCGAGTTATTCGTCTGAGAAGGTAGCAAGGTTGGCGGAGGCAAACAGTGGTGCTCTCGCAGACGTCCGCGCCGGGACTGTATCAATGCTGAATATTAAGCGAGATATTTGTCTGAGAAGGCAGTTGTCTTGCGGCGGCTGTTGCTCCATTTATAATAATCCGATTTTCGTCAAATAAAGACTGGATTGTAGTATAATTCATATTGACTCCATAGGTGTTTTCGGATTGAAAATAGACCAAATATTAAGCGAGATATTCGTCTGAGAAGGCGGTTGTCTGGTGGCGGCTGCTGCTCCATTAATATTAATCCGATTTGCGTCAAATAAATATTGAATTATAGAAGAGTTCATACTTATTCCACACATAATTTCAGATTGAAAATAGACCAAATATTAAGTGTGATATTCATCTGAGAAGGCAGCAAGGTGCTCTGTGTATGTTCGTGACTTGAAATGGTGTGGTCAATATTTTTTACCATTATATATACATTGTTTGGATGAGCTTTATGGCAATTAATTTCTACTCATTCTGCCAACTGGCCAATGGGAAGGACTTTTCCTTTGGTTTTGTAAAGTCAATTAACCTATATATGTAATAGCAATCTGCCTTGACCGTTATGTCAATTGCTATTAGCATTTTGAATAATACAAAGAATGGGGTAAGTCATGCTTTTTCATCACAAGCATGAATTGAAATCATTGATTGAAATCACAAGCATGAATTGAAATTCTGAATTGACCGTTATGTCAATTGCTATTAACATTTTGAATAATACAAAGAATGGGGTAAGTCATGCTTTTTCATCATTGATCACAAGCATTAATTGAAGTTCTGAATTTCAACTGATTCCTGTTTAATATGCATATTAAAGAGGGAGATTGTTTTGATCATGGATGGAACATGCAATATCAATATTAATTTCAGTTGGATTATTTTCAGAAACAACAACGAAATATTGATAATTTATATAAACTAGAGTATATCTATCTATAGATAGTTGTTATAGCTCCATAGACATCTTTATCAAGTCAGAATTTTATTGGCAACAAGCAAACAAACATTGTTTTATTTTCGTTTTTTATTGATTACGAATTAATGAATTATTGATAGTAACATATTATTAGGTGAAGATCTTATAACTATCTGTCTATCTACATATCTATATTCTATGAGGTATTACTAACTTTATTAACAAGAATATTCTTGTTTGTGCCTAGTATACTCCATTAATTTTCCCCACCTTAACTATTATATAAATTCTACACATTTCCCTGAATAATTCAGTCTTTATTTGACGAAAATCGAATATGTAGATAGACAGATAGTTTAGAGAGACAGATAGATTTATATGCTTATTATATAATATAGAATATCTAGCTTAATATTTGGTCCATACAAGTACATAAAAGATAGCAAATAAAATCACAGATCAAATCACAAATAATAATTACAATATCAATATTACATTTAAATTTTACAAAAATATACACAAAAAGATAAGAATGTTCACATGTATAAAAAAAATACCAATATACAAATATAATCATTGCCTGGTAATTACAATACAATACATTGTTTTTTAATTAATGAAAGCAATTACATCTTTTTGTAATTGTGAATGACAATCAAGACAATGTCATATTACTGTGTCATCTTTGAACAAACTATGAAATGACAGGTCAAAGAACCCCAATTTAGGCAATTAGGCAATTGACACATGTATTGAGCATTCTCTACACCCATTCTTTATATCATTCAAAATGCTAATAGCAATTGACATAACGGTCATGGCAGTTGGCAGAATGAGTAGAAATGAATTGCAATAAAGCTCATCCAAACAATGTATATATATCATGGTCAAAAATATTGTCCACACCATTCAAGTCATGACCATACACAGAGCACCTGGCCGCCGCCAGATTACTGCATTCTCAGATGAATATCTCGCTTAATATTTGGTCTATATTCAATCCGAAAACATGATGGAATCAGTATGAACTATGCTACAATACAGATTTAATTTGACGAAAATCGGACTAATATTAGGGGAGCAGCAGCCTTTTAAAGAAGGGCTCAGCCCTTACTGCATTGATACAGTCAGGGCGCGGACGTCTGCGAGAGCACCACTGTTTGCCTCCGCCAACCTAGCTACGTTCTCAGACGAATATCTCGCTTAATATTTGGTCTATTTTCAATCCGAAAACACCTATGGAATCAGTATGATTTATACTACAATTCAGTCCTGATTTGACGTAAATCGGATTATTATAAATGGAGCAACAGCCGCCGCAAGACAACTGCCTTCTCAGACAAATATCTCGCTTAATATTCGGGTTTTTTTTAAACGAAAATACGTATGGAATCAGTATGAGCTATACTGCCATTCAGTGTTTATTTGAGGAAAATCGGACTAATATTAGAGGAGCAGCAGCCTTTTTAAGGTATATACCTCCCTGCCTACGCTGACGCTGGTAGCAAAAAGCCGGCGGGTTACACGTGAAAGCCGGCGGGTTACACGTGAAAGCCGGCGGGTTACCCGTAGAACCCCTCAACAAGCCGCCGGGGTGAAATTAGAAACGAATAATTCGCCGGGTTCTACGGGCCACCCGCCGGGTTCTACGGGCCACCCGCCGGGTTCTACGGGCCACCCGCCGGCTTCCACGGGTCACCCGCCGGCTTCCACGGGTTTTTTTTTTTTTTTTACACCCGTGAGATTTCTACGGTTGTGCCATGCAAGCATGGCACAACCGGCTACCGGGGCCGGGTTTCGCGGCTTGGTCAAGGGTCCCACGGGTGCTTGACGGGTGCTTGACGGGTGTCCACGGGTGGCCGTATTGGCCGGGTAGCGATTTCCGCAACTATTACGTAATACTACGGCTTCACTACGGCACAACCGGCCCGTGTGACAGTGGCTTAAGGCTGCTAGGTCAGATGGACACACATTTTAATGTACAGTTAGTTTTATTAAAAACGGCCTGTCAAATTGAAACTAGACAAAGCTGTGAAAACGGCCTGTCAAATTGGAACTAGACAAAGTTGTCATAGCTGGCTACTCAAAACCGGATCTAAAAGTACATATTAATGATATATTAGATTAATTTCTTACATTTACCAAGGTTTATATTGGTGATAAATGTAAGCCAATATTTATCTATAGAAGTGGACAGACGCAGCTGGCTTTAGCATGTTTAGACCACAGCCAGGTACAGGTCGCTACAGACTGCTAGAGTCTACCATATTTTATTAAACTAACTGTAACTGTACTGTGTACTTTTTAGATATGTACTGTTTTAGCTACTTCATGTTAATGAATTGGTTCTTATTGAACGGATATTGCCAGCTGCCATACAGACATAAGTACATTGTACGATGTAGATGTAATAATGTCTTTAATGCTTCTTAAGAAGTCCTACACAGTGATCCAAATGATTGAATCGCTATCCTGCCAGTTGTAAGCATATTTAATTGCATTTAATCAGCCAGCATAATCCCTACACAGTCTATTACAGATTACTCAGGGAAGAAACGTATTCAAATATGGGAACGATCTTCAGGAAGGCCAACAAAACGTTAGTCTCTTCAAAAAAGCATAAATTGTTTTGCTGTATTTCAACTTTTCGTGCTCAAAGTAGACTTTCTGAGTTAAGATCTTTCACGTGAAAAGTATGAAATTATACAAAATATTCGGTTGGTATTAGTAGTGGTGAAGTCTATTGACAGATGGTCCAACGCAAAGTCAACTATTAACTAGTAATTCCAATAATTAAGATCTTGCAACAATTCAAAGTATTTCAGTACATAGTATATTGATCTTTTCTTTAGTGTCACACAGCAGTAAGGCCTTTGTTTATGCAAGATAGTGTGACTCTCAATCCTAATAATATTCAATAATACTTCCATAATTCAACTGAGGGATACTTTTCTCTGAAATTCTTTGTTTTGTTTTATTCTGAGTACATGGCTGATTGACACTATTTTCGGGCGCGATCCTAGCACATCTTGCTGTTTCTACTTTTAAAATATGACTCTTTGGCAATGAAACATTTGACTACGAAACTGGATTGCTGTATAGTGTTTATGCTTTCTTCACTTCCCTGTTCAGCAAATGAAAAACGTCTACCTTGCAGTAAACCTTGGGCTGACACTTGCTTCGCCCGTTAGCCTGATGGATTTCTTTTACGTGCCCTTCGTGCTATAATGACTAATGATCTCCCCCTCCTTCCTCTAATTATCCCAGCTGCTTCAAACACTGTTGTTCTTAAGACACCAGATGGATGCCAAAGCTGCGAGGTAGAGTTGCCGTGGTCATGACACTGCACCAGTTCAGCTGGGCTATTATGTGCTAAGCAGGAATGCAGCTATATGGTGCTCCATGGAGGAGAGGAGCTGCTGCCTGATGACAGCTAAGTGTCAGGATTAGATGGGTTGACAAAAACTTCGCCATCTACACGAAACAACCCTCAGCGGGGAGCCACGAGCTCCTTGAGTATCCATCTTACGTCCTTTCTAGTCTAGCTGAGAATCCCAGCTTTAGAAGTGAGCAAATACTACTTCGGCTGTCCTACAAACACCTTTTTATCTACACAAAACTTGGACATTTTTACTAGGTTGAGGTTTAGTGACCACTGCGATAGAAAAAGTGTGTGGTCTTTATGTGATCAATCTTTTTCTTACATAAATCCTTCAAATATTGCGAGTTCGGTTTGAAAAGAGGAATATGAACGAGTAAGATTGATAATACTGATCTGTCGCAAATTTCTAATCTCGAATGACCATAAATATAAAGAGTCTGAGGTTAGGGCAAATGTTGTATTTGAAGCCAGTGGCCATTAATCCTTGAGTCTTCTTCACGGGATGCCTGTTAGAACTGCTCTCTTTTAAGAGGGAAACACTGAAAACAGCGACATTGGGGATTTACTTGCAATCATGGTGTTGTCTGGTGATGGAGCACCCCTGGCAGATGTCTCTACTAAATTGACCAATTAGAGGGCTTGACCTGGCTTGAAGGATCTAAAAAATGAGGCTCGATGGCGGTCTGACCTTGCGCAGATAACGCGTCATTAACCATCAAAAAACGTTGGCTGCCCCGGAGCTACGGAGCGTGAGGTTGAGACATGGTGGAAGAGCGGTGAGTGATGGTTGACATGGCCAACACAGGCTTGAAAAGAGAAAAGTGCCAGGCTATGGCCAGTCTGTCGTGAATTCCCAGCATATGACGTCACGGTTTGCGTCATGTTGACGTCACTAATGTTCTGTGGACTGTTTAACACGTGTTGTAAACTTTTTACTCCCTGAACTCAATTAGAACAGGGTTCACTAGCTGCAGCGTTATAATTACTTCTAAAGGACAAAACTTCAAATTTAAAACATAATCTTGCTCTTACAAAATTTATATATATATATTCATGTAAAATGCATGCTTTTGACTTTGTTCACATCTGACATCATTGATATCTTCAGTGAAGGTTTTTCATTTCATCTTGCTTTAATCATTACAAGAGCCGATCTATAATGTACGAGCAGCTGAGTGAGAGCTAGGTTCACCTTCATATCAATTTTCTTCAGAGGATAATCTTAAAATGTTGATTCAAATATTTATCCCTCCAGACCTTGCCTTGTGTGATCCAAGGCCAAATCCTTCTTCTTTAAGTCACCTGGCAAGGTGATCCCCTAAATCTTTCGAACAACAAAGTTAACAAGAGAACTAATGGTATTCTAATTAGAACTTAACACTTTCCTTCTGTCCTTCTGTCCTTCTGTCCTTCTGTCCTTCTGTCCTTCTGTCACCTTTGCTCTCCAATTAGGAAGTTAATTAACGTGTTAAAACTGTACCATCGTGTGAAGCATGTGCCCCGTTGACAATCACTCAAACTTGTGACAATCAATCAAAGGAACTGTCCAAACAAGTTTGCCACACTTGTTATCTTAACAATCACTTCCTCCAAACTTGGGATAATTGATGTAAAACCACACACAATGACTGAATGTACCAAAGCTGTGGCTACACAATGCCAAAATATGATGGAAATGTTGGGACAGGCCATTAACATTTGTCTTATTCTCATTATGGAGGCTTTTGTTGTGAGTAAACACATCAGCCAGAATTTGTTCCGTTTTTCTTTAGCATCAACCGGCTGAATGTTGATGGCTTTCTCATCCCCAGATTCTCTGTATAAATACAAACCGTTTCCCCTAATTCAGATTTGCTACATACATACAAATTCAAAGGTACAAATTCAGAGAGTCCTGCCAATTTGCTCCCCCCCCCCCCCATACAACAAAAAATGATCTTCAATAAAACGATTATTTATCCCAAGCTAATAGCCTCTCAGTGACTATTAGCTTATGTGCTGCGCAGACTGTTGTTTGTACACAACTGCCCAATTATTCAGGCCTAACTTATGAATAAGGCAACATGTGGTTATGAAGCTATGTATAGCTATGCACTTCCATCATTACTTCAACAAAGATGGAGTCATAATTTTCCCTGTGTTTCATTACTTCCGTTCATAATTGTTGCGTCTTTACTTTGATCCTTAATATCCCATTTTTGTTTAATACAAACAGCTTAATTTTTTTTTCTTTGATCCTATTTTTGGTCCTTTCTATATTTTCACCATGATATAGAACTTCGTTAGTGCGGCCAAGCGTCTGAAGGAAGCCATGCAATTGTAAAATAAAATGTACACTGTAGTGTTAACTCTAGTGCAAAAATTCGTCTCAGGCACATTCAACTTAGAAAAGGTTAACTGGATTGAATTTTGGTAAAATGGATGATCTAACGGTATGATACTACTGTATAGCACTCTGTGCTGCTCAATAGCGTCTTAAGATAAAGATAAAAATTAGTAAAAAAGTAAAAATTTGATTAAAATTTTAAGGTTATACACTGATTGCAGTAAAAAAGAATTAAAAACTATAAATGTAAAGTTCACAATGCAGCAATGCTGAATAAGTAAGTCTTTAGACGTCTCTCAAAGGACTCATAGATGGCACATTTTCTGAGATCTTGGGGTAGGTCATTCCACCACTTAGGTGCTGCAAAAGACCTGTCACCATAGGATTTTGTTCTGGTGGATAATTGGCAGAGAACCCTGAACATCACATGTTGTTTGACTGGTAGCCAATGTAATTGCTTTAATATATAGCACTGGTACTGTCTCTCTTGTTTCTCCTCATCACGATCCGAGCAGCAGTGTTCTGTACGCGTTGGAGTTTGTGCAGTATCTGTCTCTGTGGCAGTGTCTGTTTCATGTAATCTTTGCTTAATTGGACTGTTTTCAAAGAAATTTGAGCTGTAGCAAAATGAACAATGCCCCAATTAAAAATACAACTGGGCTTTCCTTATCAGGAACAACACCTGCTTACAGACATTGCCTTGCAAGCCTCATAAATATGCCATTGGGTAACCTTATTATTCAGCCAAGGTCACCAAAAATACCCTTGATAACCTTGGTGATAACCCGAAAGGCCAAGGTCTGCAGCGTAAGGGTATGAATGGATATTGTTTCTGGTGCCTGCAACACCAAGATATTGGAAAGTAATTGCTTGTTTGCGATTATTCATGAGAACACTGTGACCTATGTAAGTGCTTGCTATTCATCATTGTGTGCCCCGATTCTGAGGCACGTAGGCACATCAAGAATGTGCTTGGAGCTTAAAGTGACACATCAAGCCATTGAAGGACACTAAGTGCCTTGTTCCTATCACCTAAAGTTAATGATAGAACTGTGTGCATTGTAATTGCAAGATTAGTGGTATGGAAGTTGCATGAAAAACGAATATATACATGTGAATCCTAGCCCGACCTGTTTGAAAGTATTACATGCCCTGTCATGATTCACATACAAAATATAAAAAATAATTTTAAGTATCCTTATGCATATAGGAATTTCTGTTTAATGAATTTAGTGACCTACAGTATGGCAAATAGACTGTCGAGACCACACAGGTAATTTCACATCTACCATGCTTATACTGTTTTTTGCCCTTAGTTTTAGAATGACCGATTTTGTACAGTGTATATGAGAATGAATGCATCATCACCTGGGTTAAAAAAAAAACACATGCAATGGCCAATGCACTAAATGCATGTGGAAACATAGGACACCGTCCTTGTGGCTGTGAAGTCTTTTCTAAATCCCATCTATCATTGCAAACTGCCACTGGTTTGTGTTAGCATCTCATAATGCGCAAATCAATTTATCACTTAACCATTTTCGTCATAGGAAAGGCAGCTGTGATTTGTTACTGGCATTAAAAGAATATTTCTCTTGTTTCCAGCCTAATTGATTTTGGATAAGGCAACAAGAAACAGCCGTGGTTCAAACAGCCTTGGGCCTTCCAATTGACAGCTGAAATTTAACACTTCTTGTTTGAATCAATTGAGTAAATCTGTTGATTAAACCCCTAGTGTCGATTTGAAATGGTTTGTAAAACCTTAACGTGGTTTTTGAAATATCCCTTTGAGCTTGGTTTTTTCCTGCCATTTTTTGGAAACCGGTTTTAGCTTAGCTTTCAGTGGTGTTCAGTTTCATCTTCGCAGTCTTGTGTTAATATCTTACACTCCATCAAAGATGTTGTTGCTGAGACAATGGGCAGCTTTGCGAAAATCCAGCTCTCATTTATCTTTTGGTACAAGAAAAAGCACAGAAGACAACGTCCTTGACTGAACATTCCACAATTTCCAATGGTATGAAGTGCAATCCTTTCGTTTCTACATCAACGTAAGCCCCTGATAAGTGCCCTCTGATTCAGTAATCTGGAGCAAGCTTAATATTGGACGATAAATAATTCACATGATAAGTAAGGGACCTTCCTTGTTAAAAGCAATCAAGACATGCTCCATGCTTGAAAGTAAGGAGCAGACTAATCAATTCTCTGGCATGCTGCTGCTGATAATGCGGAATTATCATCATAAGGTGCAATATTACTCGTGATTAGAGGAGAAAATGAAATTTTCTGAGATGAACTGGCGTCATAAACAGCCTTGTGGTGGTCTTCTATATCCAGTAAAGCATCAACGCTGGTGCATTGTCCCCAAAATTCGAGGGCCTGACATCTTTTATCTTGGCATATGATGTTTAGAATTTAGAACTAGCTTATTGCGTCAAATGACAAATTGCTACAGACCATGTTCTTATTGTTTGAGCGATATTTTATCCTTTGTTTTACGATTTTATTGTAATGTCATTGTTAGTCCCCCAAAATAGAAAGTGCAAGGGTTAAAAAGTTACCAATAATATTTGTATTATTATTTTTTAAAGTGGTGTCAAGATTAGTAATTTTTTTTTTTTCAACCCAATCTTAGTCTTGAGTGCTACTTGTTTCTACCAGAGCAAGACTTATGTCTCCTTGGTATTACTTGAGTAATTGTCATTACGTTTTCATTTACATCTTCGTGTCGTCTTTTTAGACTTTATTGGAATTTACTAAATGTCTAATAAGCACGATCACTGTATGTCGTGCTGGACTGAAATGCCTGCTGCACTTAACCACATTTTCATGATTGAAGTAATGCAAATGTGGAAACTTCCAGAAATTATCAGACCAACAAATAGCAAAGTTTCTGCCACATCAATTGAATTCTAATATTGCTTAAAACCTGCTCGTCCTATAAGAGGGTCCTGTTTCGAGCACAACATTTGCAAATTAAATTCATCGAGCTCTAGAACCTTAATTGGTTGCTATAGAAATGATGTAAAAAACATTGATTCTTTATTTCCTAGAAAAATTGGTATGCATCTACCAACAACCATACACTTCAGGAAAAAATTTATAGATGCACTTGTCAGATAAAATTCTCTTACATCTTTTAAGCTCGTGGTTTGCATCTATAAATCCTTGTGTGAGCCACAAAGGCTAGTTGCAGTGAACAATTACTCCATTGTGAGTTCTTATCACCTTGTATTCTGTCTTCCGTCTGCTTATCAGGCAAGAGCTGTGCCACAGTAGAAGGAAAGGAAGCCCTTAAATCTTAATTCAACCTATTTTTTTCTCCACTAACATTGTTTCTTTTCACTCGGGGGAATATATGTCGTATGCAACTGTATTCCACGTTCTGTACTGTCTGGTTTTCAGCACAAAAGACCTTTTTTTACCCTTCTTGGTCTGTTCCTTGCAATAAAAAAAGAATTTCCCAATGGGCACACTTGTCTGCAGACAGTATCAAGACCAGCTGTCATGCCCTAAACCTTAATCCAAGTTACAAATGGGCCTTTTAGGTAAACCTCCCCGATTCGTAGGATGACGGATCACTTCAATTCATGTTAGCAGAAATGGGCGACAAGTTGAGTTTGTCGAAAGCAACTGCTCCTTTTTGTGTTGCGTTTGAGTATTCGCTTGGGACTCATCACGTGGAAATACTATCTGAGCTCTTCAAGGCTGGTCCTCCCTTATTCGTAGCTTAGCATTCTGTCTCTTTCTCTCTGTTGCTAAATGAGCTAGGTGTTAGGTCCTAGTTTCTGGCACATCCCACTTAACTCAAAGGCTCAGCAGTGACAGGTCTGCAGTCCAGCTCCAATTTAGTGCCATTTTCTAATACTACCCAGAGGAACCAAAGTACTCTTCCTCCTAACTTTAGCTGGATGCTGATCCTTCAAACACCTGCTTACAGAATCACAGATAGTTTATGTTGGGGCAGCTGTACCTTCGAGATGAGGAGACTGCAGATCTTGCGTGCAAGGATGATGTTTGCTTGCGTACTCTGGAGAAATCAATACGGTATATATTGCTGTGTTAAGCTGTGTGGGGTACCATTTATTACTGGCAGGGGAGAAAATATTGCTTGGGTTTCTTTGCTCTTTCATAAATGTGATTATGGCCCGGTTACTTTACACCTTCCCTTCGACGTGATCAGCAATGGAAGGGAGGCCTCAGTTATGAGAGCAAAGGTAACCAAAAAGAAGCGGCTTGCGACAAGTTTACTAACTTTTTTATTTCCTCTGGGAAACATTGAGCGCGGAGAGTTCCTGTTGTTCCATGCATCACGCCTTCCTGTGTCATGTTCCCTTGGCAGAACATGGTGCTGTCACCTGCTTCCGCTGAAGGCTCATATATTTATCTAATGGGTACTGGAAACATGGACAAATGGATGGCAGTCAAGGCATTGCATTTACACTTCTTTAGTTCACTAAAATCAGAACACACTCACCTGCTGAATTAACATGACTTTATTTTTAATGAACATCTATATATGCAAGTATTTATGATATCTTGCAAAATATTCTCGTCATATTGGCATATATTTATGAAAGACGCCATCACTTTTCTCGGTGTGGGTGCCTTCGTATGGGAACTAGATGTATTTGGTCATAGTCTTGAGGTATTAGTTTCATGGGGAAAAAAAAGTTTAGAAGTTACGATAACCTAGGGGATTATTTTTACTTCTTAGGTTGCAGCATATGGTGAATGCGTTATGATGAAATGGGTTTCATTGGTCATTGAAGTATTCGCATAGAGGGTTAGGTGTCAGAACTGATGCAGCAATACAATCCATTGAGACTTATGAGACAGAATGAAGCATTGCCCAACAGCTAGACCCTGATGACCTTGCGAGACACGCTGGCCCTATTGTCCAGCTTTTGGTCCTTCAATGCGAGGTCTTCGGAGGTCTTTTGGGGTCCTCAAGGTCCCGGCCTTCTGCGAAGGGCCTTCCATTCACGCTCATACTGACTTTATCATTCCCTCTCTCCATTACCCCCAAGCCCATGCACCCTGAACCTTTGCAGAACCCTCAGCTTGATACAGCTTAACGGGTCCATGCTGTTGTGCAAATGCCCTCCCCCCTGCATAATAGTGTATGCCAGTGTCTCTTAATAACATCGTCCAGACGGACAATCTTTTTCTAAAGCCCCTATCAGGGCAAGGGGTTAGTTGCTTCTGAATATTTCATTTGCCTTTTTTTTCCGATTTCAGGATGAGAAAAACCAGGTGCTGGTGACCAATGTGTGGCTGGAGCACGTAAGTTTTTTTTTTCTGTCTTTTTTTCTCATATCAAGTATGTTGCAGACAGTTTTGGCATACGTATGAATGCACAAAACAGCATATAGATAAAGCTGATAAGTGACAAGTGCAACCTGTGCAAATACTGAAATCTTTCCATCAACTATCCACAGCCAGATATATCCGTCATACATTGCTGCAAGATGGGAAAGATATAACAATTGTAATGTTGGAGAAGTCCAACGTAGAGTTTGTGGGGGAAAAAAATAATACTCATATTTTCTACCAGTTAAGCTAACATACTTAGTGCAATCAAACTGTACTATATGATAACAATAGTGGATAGTGAGGATTCCAACATGTCTTTGTGGGATGAGGAAAAATTATATTGGCCAAAGTGAAGCCATATACTATACACTACAGCCACCCAACAGTTGTCCAATATACTCTGCTGCTGTACAACATAGACCCATGGTGGATGACGATGAAGCAGCATTCTGGTTGGCTCACAGCATTTTAGTGGAGAATATATCATCAGAAAGTGCTACTGACCAAACTGCCCTGTACATTGGTGAATCGGAGTCACTACCCTGCACCTGATTAGTCTAAATGAACCTCGTTGAAAGAGGTGATCGTGGCATTCAGGCCTTTGAGAATTTCCTGTGTCTCTGCCTTCATACAACACCAAGCCAGACCAAAGAGACCAAGAACAATATGGATGAGCTGGAGCACGAAATTAAATACTTTGTTTTCCAAAGAAGAAGTTGTAATCTAAACCAGATTCATGTGTCATTGTGCTTTCCAATTCATCAAATATAAAGGCAAACAAACCTGTGTGAATCTCCTTTAAGATATGCCATACTTTATTTGCATTACATTTATTGAAATAAAAGGCCCTTTTAAGATCTGGAGCTTAAGTATTTCTATAAATTTTTCATACTAACAAAGGAATTTTAGAATTAAAAACTCTTCTGGATGAAGATTCTTTTCTGAAACTTGAAGGATTAGTCAGCAGTGTTCAAGTCTGGTACTGTATCGGAAAGTTTTATAGGCGGAGCAAGTGATGCGAACAGATTTAGGTGAAGCATGAAAAGGCCAGACATCTCGACATGGGCATCAATTTCATTCAGACCACTTGAAATTGTCTAAAGACTCACATTGATGGTTGTTGATTGCAGTTGCAACTATAGCAGTAGTTTTTTAATTAAAAGTAGGACATTTGGAGCCCCTGTTCCTTTCAGTACTGACGTGTACAATGTAATAATGTTATTTCTTAATGTAGTAATGCACAATGATGTAAATATTTGCACCAAAATCTTTCAAAATTGCTCCTTGCAAAGCAGTGTTGCAAAATCAGCAACGTTACATGACGATTTGATACAGCAGTCAACCTAGCATGTTTCGGTAGGTAAAATTTGATTTACCAAGTAACACCATAGAAAGTACAGTAAATCGTCTTGTAATTATCTAAATACCTCTTGGAAAACAACAATGAAATCGTTCAAAATTACCATTCATTTTTCTTATCTGCTTGTTATTCACGACCTAATCTAGATGGTGTAATTGGTTTAGGGAATCGTGTAATGTCTTCCAATTAGTAGTCATGAGATTGGTAAACCAAGGCTCCAATTTAGTCTCATTATTGTGATAATGAATTGGTTATAAATTCAACAAATAAAGGACATGAAAACTGAGAAATTGGGGATAATATTAAGTCAAGGACAAAACATCGCAACAAATTATCATTAGTCATGAAAAATTGCCACTGGGTAATAATCTGCCTGGCCTGAAAGTCATGAATATGCTTCGAAATTTCCACAACTAAAGTGAGCCACACTTTTTATCCTACATTTTCAGCACTGCTCATTACAGATTTTCTGTCTGTTTGATTAATATATTGTGGCAAAACACTAGTTTAAGAAGTATCATTTGCCAGATGAGACGTCTGAAGCATTTTTCAAGAACATCGAAAATAAATCAAAACATGAGTGAATTCCATTCTAATTCATAATTAATTCAAGCGAAGTTATGATGGTCTGTTCCAACTGGGCTAAAATTCTGCAGCTGCAACTTTAGTAAAACGTATTTGACCAAATCGCATGTTTTGTATATATGTCCCAATGATGTACATCACTTTGAAGTGCTAGATCCATTTCTTCCAAGTGACACAACTCTGTGAAGTTTTTGTTGGAAAACAGGCTGTATTTGGTAACACTCAAGTCACGTCGTTGTATCAATTGAGAACAGCAATTCCTAGCATGCAGGAGGCAAGACAGCGTGTATGCTGAAGACTTTTTCAGCTTGTTTGCCAAATGCTTACACTTGTCCCCGCAGAGATACAATGGAGCCTCCTCTCTCCATGTTTGCAGTGTGTTAACTTCAGGAACAGTCTTGCACTGAGCACACACACAGGCTATCCCTGGTTAAGATTGTCATCTTATTGGTTGCAGGAATGGCAGGATGAGCGAATCCGATGGAACCCCGAAGACTACAGCGGACTCCGTGTCATCCGCATTCCAGCTCACAAACTCTGGCTTCCGGATATCGTGCTCTATAACAAGTGAGTTTACAAATGCTAAATGGAATTCTACAGAGTATTTAGTTCCCTTTTAAGTTGTTTATTAAGTCCTTTTTGAAGTGTGAACATCACTTCTGAGTAAAGTTTCATGAACATTGAATTCTATGACTGTTCGATCGTTTATAAGTGTCCAGTAGCTGAACCTTACTAGTCTACCTTTTTTTTCATGCTGATATACTGTCATTTGCTTTTTATTTTATTTTTTTATTAGTCTACGTTGTGACACATATGGCATGAATAACACATATGTCATGAATGACATCAAGTTGTCAAATAAAAGATATATATATATATATTCTGATAGAGGCAGTGGGATAACATTTGGCAATATCACTCAATCCCTTTCATCTCTTTAGTATTGCTGACCAAGTATAAAGTAGATAAACTCTGTCATCTGTCATCTGACTATATCAGTACTAAAAATGTATATGGTTTAATGCACTTCAAGTGCATATGGATGCACTCAAAACATGAAATTTCAGCAACATATAAATGCGTTTTTGTAAGCTTAGAGTTGAGACGATCATCTTGTTATAGAACGTACAGTCTCGTTTATTACAAAAGACCTAGACCAGGGGATTTTTCTGAGGACAGAGTGGGTGGGAACTCCCAAGAGGTTTATCACATTCTACGTGCCAAAATATGTTTGTCACATCTACGCGTGACTATAAACTGCTCTGGCATTGACAAGAAGGAAAAGGCGACAAAACAAAAAACAGTGACTAGAAAAATAGGGACAGATAAACAAGGAAGACATTATAGACACTACCTTAGTAAATAACATAGAAGCCTAAAAGGCAAAGCTCATTTGATAGAGGGGGGGGGGGGGGTGGGTTAAATTCAATTCACCATGTGGAGTTTCTTTTTCCACTGAATGAAGTGAGTTAACAAAACTAGGGATCACAATACAGTTATTTTCTGAAATTGTCACCTTAATAAAAATCTAAATAATTTCTCCGCCATAAACTAAGACTGTTTTCCTATTGTTCTAAGCGGGCAATAACCAACGAAAACATCAGTTACCTCCTTCCAGAGTGCAAACTGAACTTGCCTTGCATAATAAAGGCAGTAAAAAAAAAATCAGACAAATTAGTAAATATTCCTGATGGAGCCTTTGGCGTCGGGATATAACCAACAAAAAAGTTAGTTAACATTTAAATATTACTTAACAGAATTACCAAAAACAATTTTATTTACACCTGAACATCAATCAGCAATGGCTCATGTTGTGTATTTAGATATTTCGCTTGAGGTTTCTCAACGTTGTCTATTAAAGAAAAAACAAACAATTCCAAATAATCATCATTGTCAAACCTTTAATATTTCAGTGCGGATGACTACACCACAGGATACATGCATAGCAATGCAATGGTGAGCAACACTGGGATTATCTTCTGGTCACCTCCAGCTCGACTGCGGAGCTCTTGCAAAGTGGACATAACGTTCTTCCCCTTCGACGAACAGCATTGCACCATGAAATTTGGTTCATGGACTTACGACCAAGCCCAGGTGGACATAGTCAACCGTTCGCATTTGATCGACATGTCCAACTACATCACCAATGGTGAATGGGCATTGAAACGTTCCAAGATTAAGCGAAATGAGGTGGTCTACCCAATCGGTGACGCAATCTATCCTGACGTCACCATCACCTTCATCATGCATCGACGTATCCTGTACTACATGCTAAACATCCTGTGCCCCTGTATTTGGCTAAACATCCTGTCCCTGCTGGCCTTCTGCCTGCCTCCGGATGCAGGAGAGAAGATCACCCTGGGTATCACCGTGCTCCTCTCCTACTCCGTGTTCATGCTGCTGGTGGCTGAGAATATGCCGCAAACTTCTGAGTTCGTGCCTCTAATTGGTGAGTAGCTGTTTTTTTTTTTCTGTTTTTGATTTTAGTAGGAGGGTATGAACATGTATGATACAGTCGTAAAATATCATGACTCAATTACCCATGTAATTGCAAGGATCTGGTTTGTTTAAAGAATATTTAGGCTCCATTTTGAGATCATATATGTGAATGAAGTCGTACGTAAAAAAGGTCAAGGCCATGCACTTGTCCATCAACACTGCCTTATGGGATGGCTAATGATGTCTAGCCATTTTCCTTTTTTTAAGGCTATTGCGAGATATTTTAAAAATTAGATAAGCATATGGCCAATAATATTGCATCAAGGACGAGTATTTTGCAAGTACATGTATATGAACATCCTTTTTATGACATTTCCATTTGTGTCAAATTTCAGCCCATGTCTATTTAAAATCCCATGGGAATTCTCTCAATTCTAAATTCACTGTACAAGGTCGTGTGGTGCATAACTGTTGCAAAATGTAGCAATTTCCTATCCTGTATATGTTGTATAAGTGCAGATCGAGATAGCTAGGCAGAGAGCAGGCAGGGATACAATATGGTGCTACACTCACTGATGTGTAGGGTGGTGTCAAAATGGTCATGCGATGTCGGTGCCCTTTGGAGCAATGGCGGATTCCGGTGGTGGGTTTGGGGTGAAGTGGTCAACCCTAAAATGCGCTGGCTGCAGATGTTACTGATAACATGAGCATAAATTGCATATAATGAATGCATGATGCTTGCATGCTGATTTCAAAGTCTCAGGAAGTGTGCTTTACACAGTTTACAGCACAGCAATGCAATGAACTGATCAAGAGTCGTTGATTTGTATCATTATTTTTCCATAGGAAATGTTACGATGACAAGGCTTCGACTCCACATGAATAGGCCAACTAAATCTTGTTCAAAACGTGTCCCTTTAAGAAAATGCCAATTATGAATTTTTTGAAAGTTTTCAGCTGTTTTTCATTGATAAGAACAACGCTGTTGTCTGTTGCAAGTTATTATTCAGTAATCTCTCATGACATTTACCCCATTGTGCAATCTCCTCAGTAAAATCCCCTGGATACACCCCTGTAGTGTAGCATTTGACTGATAGCTTAGCCTCGCGACCCCACAAAGATGATGTCATGGGTCTCGTCACAGACACCATTACAATTACATGAGTTGATTAAAGAGCGCGCAGGCACACATATTGATAACGACTGTAGCACTAGCTCATGACATTTTTCACTGTGAAGGCAAAACTGGATCGTTTTGGCTTGCCAAGTAATGACATTCAATTTTTTCTCGCATGAAATGTAGTCTAGCTGCCACACGACATGCCCTTTTGGTGCTAAAGAGCTGCTTGCCACACAGATTCAGTTTTAACGATCATTGTCCAAAAAGCAGACGACTGGAAGGAACCTGGGATAGGGTACCATTATCAGTGACGTCATTATGACGTGATTGTGGGATGGTCGTGTGATTCAAATTCTGCTGGCCGCATCACAATTCCGATAATGTCATCTTAAGGAAGGAGCCTTTGTCAGAATGAATGTCTTGTCTTCACCATATCTGTCATCTTTGGCACTTAGGCAATTGGAAGCAAATGGTAGCCATCAGTTCTGAGGCAGAAGTGAGTAGACCCCTCCTGATTCTGATTGAATAAACCCACAGCGGCTTGCTCTTGCCGGTTATCTGTTTCGGCTGCATTAAGCATACAGCCGAAATAGCTGGCTGGCTGGACATGTCCATAACCATGATAATCAAGGCAGGAGGATGAATTTAGTGCTTAGGAATGAGCAAAGAAGCATACCAACTGACGTCTACCGTCTGGTAAATCACCGACGTCTATTGTCTCGGGATGCAAAGGAGTTGCGCGTCTGGTCCGTCACGATGCTATTAGAATGTACAGTTTTACTTCAGCGCATGATGGAGTCTTGGGGTGAGGTGTGAAGGTTGACCAGACCCCATTATTCAGTCCAGTGTGGTTGTCGTCTGATGCCTAGATGCACCCTTCACCCGGATGAGCATAAATTGACACATCATTGTCACCGCTCTTCGGCGATACCGTCACATCTTCACAATACATCACCGTTTACAAGAAAGAGGGGGCTCATTGCTCACACTAATGGAGGACACCAGTCTACACTGCCTAACTCACTGCCTACCAAACTGCCTAACTCGCTGGTGCTACTCAATTACAACTCTCAGCACCCCTCAGATGAATGCCCTACCCTGTAATTGCCACAGGTCGGTTTGCTGTCCCCTCCTAAAAATAACTAGGCACCGTATAGTAAATGGCAGACAAGCTAGCTGCAAGAGGCACGCATCAAGTATAAGTTGCAATGATACATCAATCTCTATGAGACTTCAATATGGTCAAGCCTAAGCAGGAGATAAACAGCAGCAGCTTTAAAAGTCACAAGTGATCACCATACCAGCATGCAGCGCTGTCATCCATCAGTGAATTGATCAGACTAAATCTTATAAGCGTTTGATTTTGATGAATGATGACATCAAATATTGTGCTAGAGGGTACAATTAAATGCACTTTACCCTTCTATAAAAACTTTAAAAAGTCGACCACTTTATTGGTTTCACATCATAATAAATGGCCTAATGCATTTTCCGCCGTGTAATTCAGTACTTGTGCGCAATATATTCCAACACATACTTATAAATCTCAGATCGTTATGAAGCAATTGAAATGTCCTCACTAATCGAGGTAAAGGTGCACATCTCTGAATGTGTAAGTAATTAGACCGGTTTACCTGGTTGCGGGTCTGTGAATATGTTACAGCAACAACAAATCTTAATTGCTCTGTGCAGAGACACTTCCGTAGAGTTTGTAAGCAGTTATGTGTATGCGCCATAGTGATTATGATAGACAACAGGTCAATAAATTACATTACATACTTACTTTTTAGTGAATTTGCTAAATAACTGAACGTATAGGTAAGAAAACATATGTCACCACACACGGGTCTCTCTTTTGTTCAGGAGGGATGTGCATAGAACTAATTCAATGATCAATAGTTGATACTAAGATATTGTGTTGATCACGCTATTTACTTGTAACTTAACCCTTTGGTGTTGCTCCCTTGATGTTTGACAGACTATATCGGTCTTACAGAATGACTGCACTATATTTATTCGCAGGGCACCAGGGACCTGGCCCAATGTTACTCTGTAAAGCTACAAACCCACAGCTGTAATCCTGCAGTATAAATTTATTTGGTTTTCTCACGAGATCAAGTTAGATTTCACCCCAGTCTTGAAACCAGTCTGGGCTGTGTCCTAGCAGAGGGAGGGGTTCCATTCATTTTGTGTCAGCCATTTGTCCAACCGGAGAAGCAAAACCAAAGTAGACTGCTATTCCACCTGGACGCAATTAGGGGAAGGGTCATTGACAAGGCACCAATCAGTACAAGTCTATTTAGATAGGTCTTCTGTGAGACAACGAGACATAGATTCAGAGACAACGAGACAGAACAGCAGAGACAGAGAGAAACACAAACAGATTGTACAACATGAGGATGAAGTGTACCTATGCAGCAAACGGATTAGCAAGTGATTAGTGGAGTAAAGTTTAAGAATGATTCATCCAAATCTATGCATTCAATCCTGTGTATAGATTACGTTACACAGAACGTTTTACTCCAGTTGTAGTGTTGTACAAATGATGCATTTACGTGGCATGCATGTACAGAGCCGATGGTATTGACCATACAAAACGCTCAGCCAAAGCTATCCAGAATAGCTACAACAAGCCAAAGCTAGTCATAGCAAACTGGAGACAAAGTTAACAACAAATAGGAATGTGTTCTAATTTTGCACAGACCATGCAATTAAATATCAAGAATTCAATATATTTTTGGTTGATGGGGTACTTCAGTCATAGCTTGCAGTTATAAAAGACTGAACAAAGGATATGAGTTGCATTATAAGTATGTTAAATACAATACAAGAACATGAACGCAAACACCGAAGGAATCCATTACTACACTAAGTTCATACCAGGCTCATTTTACAGACCACCCTGCAGCATATATATTAGTAATTGTTGCAGCAACCGGCAATAGCATGAAGGCATGAACATCTTTAGGGTGCAGTATAACTAGGAGGCGCTCGACCACTATGAAGCAACCTTAGTTTATCTTCCCAAAAGGTTGCTCGGTAAACGATGTATGGCGGAGTATATGACTGAAACAAGGGACTCAGTTTCTTTACAGCCCTTTAAGGAGACCTGCAAGTTGCAGCCAATAACAGTTGAGGCATCTGGAGACCATGCAATGCAGACAATTAATGGTTGGATGTCCGGAGAACCTCTGGACTTCTCTACATTTCACACTAACATCAAAGAACCAGATTATACTGTGCTCTTTCATACTGCATTTAATGTGACTGTTTGAATATAATTGATGAGACCAGATTTTATCCTCTCTCGCTTGTATCTTAACCTTTCTCAGTGACATTTTTACCATCAATCAAGGTGTGCATTATACACCAAGCACTTACATTGAAGTGCTTCCCCTGTCAACTATGCAGGAATTAAATGTGTTGTTCAAGTTTAAAAGTTTCTGGTTGAATTGTGGGTGTTATGCTAACGCAAGATTTAAAAATTTTTTTTACCATATATTAATTAATGTTCCTGTAGTTGTGGGTGTAGTGTTGCTTAGAATCATTACAGTTGATCGCTTCTTTTTTTGGTCTGTTTTGATGCTTAGTTCTGGAACGTTACACATTACCCCCATGTGTGGGCTTAGCTTACATACACAGTATACTTTTTACAGTCCATAAAAAAACTAACAGCTCATCAGAATGCTTACAATTGAGATTTTGCCCCCTAAAGGTGCATAGTACTTGGGAATTTGAAATCGAACCTTGAACCCTACAAGAAGCAGTCCATTGCCCTAAGAATTGGGTCACCAGTGGTTATATCCCTCATAGTCGTGAGTTAACTAACATTTTTGTTGCTTATATCCCTCCGCCGAACTAACTTACACACTCTGTTAGACATATTTACCAATTTGTCTGATTGTTTGCTTTGTTTTACTGTCTTTATCATGTAAGACAAGTTCAGTTTGCACTCAGGAGGGAGTTAACCAAAGAAAACGTTGGTTATATCCCGCTCAAAACAATAGGAAAACAGTCTAAGTGGAGTATAATTAAGGTTTATACAGCCAAGGGGCGTTATGTATAACTACAGCTGTATTTAGAAAGGCAAGGTTTGGTAAACTGCGGCAGGAAACTTTGGATGGAACTTCCAGATTATTGACAATTAATTAGTAATCATCCAGGGACCACGTCAATGGTGACACATCTTGACTCCTGGCTTCATCTGCATTTAATTTTGTCACCAGGAGCAATTGCCTTGAGAGCAATTAATTAATAACTGTCTTGAGATTGTCCGTGATCTGCAGCAACTGCCAGGGGATTACATATAAGTGTTTTAATAAGCAGGCCAATCAATTAAGGATGGGCTCTTGAGAAATCCACTAATATTATAATTACCCTACAGTAGCGTGTGTGTGTGTGTGTGTGTGTTATTGTTTAATGCCTCATCAGCACCTGAGTGGGCTATGTAGAGGCTCTCTAGGTTAAGATTGATTATCTATATTTGGTAGTAGAAACCAGATGGTGGTGGTGGTGGATTAGGGCTTTACGTCCTGTATTTCTGCACCTGATGGGCTTATTAGGACAGGTATGGACCATGGCAATGAGACGAAGGATGAAACAGCCATCCAACATAGGCTCGACCGGGAATTGAACCCGGGACCCAGCGGTTGGAAGCCCAGCGCACTGAGCTATGCTAGCACGAGACATTGATGATGGATATGAGTAATATAATATTTTAGTTTTTTTCTTCAATTCTGAAATAAATATACTCAACAATTCAATATATGTTGACAAATAAACCTCTTGTTCACTGACACATCCCATCGACATATAGGCCTATTTGATGAAATATTAGTTCTACATCTAATCTATGTACAGCTGTACATATGGTAAATCAGGCTCCTGGATACACTCAGCTATAAAATAAATCAAGTATCAACAGCAATTGTGCAGCCAGTGAGTGAGTGGATTTCAACTGGCGCTGTCTTACCAATGTGTATGCGCAGCTACCAACTCACTTAGTGGCACTAGTAGTAGTAGCAGCAATGCTGTAGGGCCTAAATGCATTTGAGCAATATTGCCATTGTCCTCAGTGTTCTGTATCCCTTTTACTTTGGGTCAGTGTCCACCAAAGTGAAGGTCACTCGCTGCTAGTGTGAAAGATCAATATCTTGAGTCACTGGGCTAATAGTGTTGTTAGGACAGGGGTGATGGAGTTGTATTCAATGTAACTGATACAGACTCTTCTAAAAGGATAGTACCAAGTCAGCCCTTTCTGGTGGGCTTTCCATCTACTCAGGCTAGAATAGGAATCCTTTTAGTATTGGACGGACATGATTCATCGCAAAAGCCAGCCTTGTGGGTGTATATCTTCTACATTCTAGTAGCAGTGTTACTGCCATAGGTTGCAGGGGTGTTTTTGCAAAGCATTTGAAGTCCTATCCATACAGTGGCTTGATGTGGTGCTGTGGGGTGTATGGATGTCAATGTGATCACTTTCGGGATTACTTTTTCAGTCCTACCATTGCAGTAGGCAAGAAAACTTGTTTGCAATGTAAACAAGAGTGATCAGAAATCTTTCCATATCCCTTCTACGATGTATTGGAGTTCTATAGATGTCTCAGTGCAGCAACAAATATTGTGATTGATTTCACAGCACTTAATTAAAAATTCTCATTTCTCAGCCGATGTCCCATTTCAGGAAGGTTGTTTACCTTTCTTCTTTCACACGATTTAGATCTGTCACGACATACATTTTTGTTTGGCTCTCACAAAACTGTCAACTTTGCTTGGCTTTGAGCTAAGAACCATATATGCTGACAATGTTAATTGGCTAGCACTGTAGCAATTTTAGACCGTATTTCAATATTGGTAAGTGTATAGTTATTTTGCTTTAACAGCCATTATACCAACATAGCAATTGCCTATGATGCTGCAGTATGGGTGCTCTCCATCACCCCTGTCCTAACAACACTATCCATACCAATCCCTCGCCAGTAACAGAGGTTTCGAAGGCATTTTTTGAAGCAACCAATATATGTTACCAAGAATACTTATGCATACTCACCAATGTGTTATTCGTCCCACCATGCGGTTACCCAGGATGGTGTTATAGTGTTAGATTCCAAGGTTCCTCCAGCACCGTTTATAGTAAATTTGAACTTTTAGGGTGTGTAATCATATTAGTTCTCACATTTGGGTTAAAGCTGGGTACTGGTGTTTAATTAAGTCTGTATTATCAATCTGGGTATCATTATTTCTGGAATTCACTTTGCCAGCATTTTCCCTTTTCGTGCGTTGATCAACAACAGACAGCATAATGAGTGGAATTAAATGGGATCAATTCCTTGGGGAGTTCCTGATGACAACATTAAGCGACATAAAAGGGAGCTTTGCTTAAGCGACATGTGTAGGGAATTATGTAACACTCCAGCCAGATTCATGGCTTCAATATGAATTGCATTAGAAGATTATGTGCGCTTCGAGAGATAAGGCTGTATTAAGGAGGTTGGTGGAAGAACAGAACAAAACACTCTGGAGTATGAATAAAAGGTGTGATAAGTCAGCCCATGGTGCCATCGAGACCTTTGGCTGTGATGATGGACTGCCATGGTGATGACATTGGACCTAACACTGCCTCAGTACCATTATACCAACATAGCAATTGCCTATGACGCTGCAGTATGGGTGCTCTCCCACATCTAGGCTCAACTCCAGCGTTACAACGTCTTGCCTCTATGTGTATAGCTTTGCTAATTGTGAACTTCTTGATTTTGTTTCTCTAAACACCAGTTATATCAGCATGTAGATTTTGCTTTTACGGATGTAAAAACATTCTTTTTATGTTTTTATCAAGTTTTTTCTATTCTACCTGAAGCCGCGCTGCTATTTCAGAAGAATCTAACTGTCCATATATTTCATTAAAATGTGTCTTAACTGTGAGGTGAAACACAATGGCCAGACCAGGCCACAATTAATTGTGAATGGTCCAAAGAGTGGGTAATTTAAAGGCAGGGTTCTTATGTAGTTTGCACGTTGTCTTCTGTTTAAGGCGTGGGGATTTCACACATTGTCAAAGAAAAAAAAATTTAAGGTTTAATTACATAAACTCATTCTTCTCTGTTCCTTGTTAATTGGATGAGACATGCACGGAATTGTGAGAAAGCTGGAAAATGAAATCCAACTTGATTATTGTTTTGTGCATAAACTCAGTTTTGCTACGAATGCATAAACAGTGTTACGTTACGTGCATGAGACAGTGCGAAAACTTTACTATATTTTATGCTGTATCAACTATCAAGGATGGCTTTAAAATTAAAACCCATCTATTCAGAATTCTTTATAAAGTTTCTTTCATCCAATCTCCAATGAGCCGATACCAAAAACTATTTACGAAAATATTTATTATTTTGATCATATGCATTAAATAAGATCGGAAAGTAAAAAAGATAAGGCATAGAAATATGGAAATTGGAAATACCTACTCTCAAGAAGCTTCTCCCTGCTTCGGTCATTGTTTTGTGGTTTGGTTTGGGGTTTTAGTGAGGGGTCAATACGTTAGCACAGGAGTCTTCGGGGTCTTGTTGAGTATGTTGGCCCACTTTTGGCTGACCAATGTTGGATTGGTGGTGGGTCAACATATGAACCAAATCAATAGATGTATCACAGAGCATGGTGGCAGACAAAGGGGTGCACACTGGAATGGTTGATGGAAGCAGATTTGAGCACAGTGGGCTGTTGGCCCCTTTGCCTTTCATGGCAGGTTAGCCCTAAAGCCATTGTGGCATGGAAGCACTGATCTGATTATTCTGCTGTCAATTCCTTACACACCTATATATGCACGGAGCAGAATAGGAAGGCATGGATAACTCACCCTGATTGATGGTGCAGCTTAACCCAATACTCTTACCCCCTCCAATATACTTGGGGATGCCAACACACCATATTAGGCCACATTGGGCGAATTAGGTATTTTTCCAATGAGTCATATGTATTTTTGCTTGGAACCTAAAAAAATGTATAAATAACAATAGGGTATCCTACTGATGTATGTATAATCGATTACTATACTCCGATAAATTTGAATATAGTTTAGTGATCAAGATAATGAAAGTAAAAATAATGCATGCTCAGTAGCGTTATTTTAGTTTTCTCCATGGATGAATTCCAGCAAAAATAAATGACTACAGACTGGCATCCAACAGATTGAATTCCAAAATGTTTCTGTTGCCTTTTTTGCCTGATGTATCATTTCTCAATACATACCATGATTAAAAGGGCATATTTCATTTTGATCTTTGAAACATATATTCAAAACGATTTACTTTTTATGCATGACGAAATGGATTATGTTCGGATATTTTCTCCTTCATGAACTTATTTGCACTACCAGTTGCATAATGTTTACAGCCATTCTCCCACTAAGCCCACGCATGGTGGCTTGTGGATGAGATCTGGGAATGACATTATTGGTTTATCTGGGCGTAAATGGAGTTGGGTATTGAACGAATAAGGATTTGCAATGGAAGTGATGCAAGGGGAGCTTTTGTGTCCTCGTATATTCCTTTATATCGCTTTGGGAAATGCAATGACCAAGTTGCTCTTAGGTCCACATGCGTCAGTTTCGTATATCGATAGCATTTGTCATGCCATAGCCCTGGTATTTTTGCAATGGGGTACCACAGGGATCCCTTCAGTGGCCACTTCTCCCATGTATATGGCATGTTTATACAGTTTATACAGTAGGACCATTGCCTATGGACTCTGCACAACCAGGGAACAAATTACCATTATCAGCTCCGGTTTGTAAATGACCCCGTTCTCCACTGTTTAATTAACGGCGTCCAATTTTTGGGACACTTTCTACAGCACCCGGCCTTGTTGCAATAATCACAAGTTGTTTTTTATGATTGACTCCTTAACAATTGGAGCTCTTCACAATTAAGGACTATACCGTATAGAATAGTGGCTTCACTGTGACTTAGATCTACTTTTATTGATCTCTATATACATCGTACTTTGCTTTTATTAATTACTGGTTAAGTAGACATGTTCCACCGCACTTAACATGCAGTGGAGCCTCTCTTCTCATTAACCATGAACTGACCCCATCTCCTGGTGCTTGGTCAACTCATTACTGTGACTTAAAGTCCTGTTAGCCGATGTTTTATGAAACAAGGGGTGTTCTAAACAATGAAGCTGAACTGTAAACGTACGTTTAGCCCCGCTATTTTATATCAGCACTTAACGTCATTACTTGAAGTGCTGTATGTTATGCATTTAAATACACTTTTGTTTTACTTGAGCATACACAGTACTATTGTATATGTCAGGATAATCATTCGCTTATGGCACTGTGGTGAACATCATTACTTCCAAATATACTTCAAAATAATCCATCACACTTTCTGTATGTAGAGTCCAAATATACATTTTGTACATCCCTTAGTTCACACCACTACTGGAAGCCTTTCCATCTCTTGATTGACATTATTACTTGAAACAATTTTATCATGAAGACTTTTCCACATGGTCCAAAATATACACTGCACAATGTATGTGCCCAGTATAGAGCCAATCCCTCCGCTTATATTTGACATTGCAGGACATCACTGGACAATTAGTAGCCCTGGTTCTGGTCTAGCCGCCCACTTTATGTGGGCTCACGTCTTTGTGGCCTGGGGTATTTGAACGTCTGGTTGGGTCATGTGGTCAGTACAGGGGTCACTGGCAGTTGCCCAACAATCGATACACTGTAGCTAAGATTAAACAGATGCATTATGCCAAATATGAATTGTATGGGCCTATTAATACATTCCCTGCCCACTCCTGGTCGAGCAAGGCTACATAATGGCCTATTTCATATCCATACTGGGGTCTGATGCACTTTTTGTATTGAGAAGGTCAGTCGAGTTCCCCTCATAGCCAAGGCTTTGGTTCAAGTGGTACTTTGACCAGTTCTTCTGATTGGATGGCTTCTGAGGACCATAGACATCATAAAGTCGATTGAGAACCATTGGCTTGTAAGATTGCCTTTACTGGGCCAAAAATGTACAGTTGCTATAGAGTGGGATAGACATTTATGGACAGGAAAGAGGTCATATCATCAAGGCTATGCAATGGAGTCCTGGGTTCAAGTAGGAAATGACAACTTTTATGAGTCATGACATACGATCACCCATGGTTTACAATTGGAGTAGACTGAAAATAGTATGACAGAAAGTGAATGGTTTTCATAGAAGGTCGGAAAGAACACTAAAGTTATTATAAATGAAGATTAAACAGTGGAAATTGTTATCCCGAATCCGAACACCAGCAGGAAAGGTTGATCAATATGTATGTTCAAAATAAAAGGCTGCATTTACCGGAAAAAGATGATTATTCCGTATGTAAACCGTTGATGTTAAGATGATATACTGAAATAAAAGTTGGCTATTAATACTAAGTTTAGGGTATTGCATTTGCCCACCATCTATAGGCTCTCAACACAAACCAAAGACCAATCATAGTCTCCTATTTCAACTGACCGATGGAGCCCTCTTAAGTGTTTGGCAAATCTATCCTTTAGCATCGTTGCTGACACGTGACCTGCTTAGCAAAGGGTCACGTGGTCCAAGGGGTGATGAGGTTAGGACAAGAGCAGGGAAATGGACTGTCGTTTTCCAGAGTTGTGGGGAATAACAATCTGTTCTCAAGTGTTAAAGGAGATTTCCAATTCACACACCATTTGCCAACTGCATATTTAGACAGTAGAACTGCTGACAGATTCAAACTCACTGGATGATAGTTTACAGGTCATTACTAAGTCCTGAGGAAGTGACATTGTCAATCTGATTTTATCAAACAATCAGTGCCGTTGTCGTGACAAAGTTTAGCCATATGCCTATGCCATGTATTATACATGCATTTCCCAATATTGATGTCTCATAACTTTCTGCCATTCGGATATAATTTTTGTTTGAGTATTAGTTTTTATTTACTTTCTGCAATTCGGATATTATTTTTGTTTAAGTATTAATTTTATTTACTACTTAGCATTGTGTGTTTGCAAAAACTTACAAAGAGTGTTTTGTAACTTCCTTGACTGGGAAGAATGGCAGGTACACTGTACGTCTGTGTGTGTGTGCGTGCGTGCGTGCGTGCGTGCGTGCGTGCGTGCGTGCGTGCGTGCGTGCGTGTGTGTGTAAAATGATGCAGGTCAGACTGCAGAAACATACAACGTTGTTATGTGCAATTAAGTTGTTTTTTCATGTTTTAACAAAACATCGGACGAGTATCATGAAAAATTTGTTGATCCAGCAACTATGTGTGACATGAGAAGTAATTTACACAATTGTCGTGCATATCTTTCCTAATTAATATTCTATCAAATTGACAATTATAACTAACATCAGACATTATGTGAAATTCCAAACTTTGTGGTGCATGGATAACTGAAATTGCATGTACAGAGTCTGGCAAAAGTGGTTTCATCTTTTTTAACTACAAACATGTTCAGTAACACTGTTATTAACACATACAACGTAGTTACAACATTTGGAGTAACTAAGTGTACATTCAGCTGCAGTATCACAATATCATAAACAAAACTTTTTGATGCTACAAAGAGCAAAATAAAGGTGACTAATGAGGGGAATAATAATAATTATTGTGCCAACTACTCAACATTCTGTTGATGTCAAACCAGAGGTGTCTTGCTTTCTATGGATACTAAGATAAGATAAGGTAAGACAAGATAAGAGATAAAACAAGAAAAATCTTTATTTACCGTCGGTTTTACATGAACAATAAAATAAGCAGTGATGCTTGTCTCCGACTAAACTGCATGCCCAAGATGGCTGCCAATGTCGTGCATGGCGCGCTAGAGGACGTTCAACTTCGCCATCTTCCACTTCCATTCTGCTCAGCCCTACATCAGCCCGCAGCCATTGAGTGGCAAATTCTTGACAATTACATGTCTTATCTTGCACACGCTTGACTAATGGGGGGAATCACATCCCACACTCTCATTCCTTGCTGTTCTATTGAGTGTAATCTTGCCTGATGATGTGATGTTGCGTGTTGGTGGGACCCACCTATAGAAGTTAGGGTAAGACCTTTTCTTAGCAGCAGTTTGCTCAGCTCAATGCCGGATTCTAAGGGTATTCTGGCCAGAGAGCAGTACAAATCACAGTAGTCTTGTTCGGGTTCTCTTGGTAGGACATGGAGTACTGTGGTAACAGTATTGCAGGACACTTTATTGGGAAAATTAAATTAAACCATGATTTGCTGGTGAGCTAGAACAATAATCTTTTCACTGAACACAGCTCTGAATTCAGCAGGACATAAGTCTTTCCTCTCCTCTTATTATTCATTTTGCTTTTCAGACACAGTTGGTAACAACTAACTGATTCCATAAATATAACTTTCTAAGAAAAATAACAAACATCAACTAAATGATAAAGTGTCAAACATACATTTAAATGCACTAAAAATACTGCTGCTAGATGCATTTTGCTTCAGCCAATCACAGTCAAGGGCGGGAACATTTTCGGCCAATAGAATTGCAATATTCTGTTTTAGCCACCTGGTGGAAATACAGAGAACCTTCCGTGAAAATCCACTATTGGGTGGTTTAGCTGGTAAGGCACCTAGTTTGTGTATCTGATTGAGTCTTGCGAAAGGAGATGCTTGATATGTTGTCTATGATTGGACTGGCAAAGTACCCTACACACAAGATAACGTAGCAGGCCTCTTTCTTATCTGTTATCAATCAATCTTGGTGAGTGGAAATAACTCAATGCACTTTTGTTGTATGCTGCGTTTTGGTATACAGGTATACAGTAGATGTAGTCCACAAAAGGGTAAGATGTACCTTGTTGCAGAAGCGATGTTATATTCTGCATTTAATTAAATCCGATCCCAGATAACATCGTCTCGATGTTGGCCCATCATCAGCCATGTCGGCTCACTGTTGGTTCCTCATCTACACTTTCGCGCCGATATTGGTCCAATTTGGCATGCTAATTATCAGGTATAGGGCCACTGGCAGTCGGTAATGCAATTAACAAAAACTAATAAGAGAGAATCACTCTTTTAATCTAGAACTACATTGCTTACACGAGGACATATACCATTTCACTAACCATCCGTCTTCGCCGTTCCCAAAGGAACTTCTCTCCCTGTTACATGACATACATCACCCCTTGGAGAATTTCCATGAGCCCTATTCTATCTGATTACATCTTGATTACGAAATAAATTGGTTTTCTGCATCAGTTATTTCGTACAGACAACACATTAACTCCATTTTACATGATATGAATGATCTACTTCTGTAAAATCTGGTCCCAGAACACACCAATTACATTGGATTTTGACAGGGATGACATTATATCTTATGGCTCTGGCTTGATTTGAAAAAGATGTCGTCATCTTACTTCTTGTGCTGACATACTACCGGGATTAAATTGCGAATTTGTAGAGGAGACTTGCATAATACTAAAAGCATTAGCCTCAGTGTAATATATATGCTGTGGTATTTGAAGGAAAATCGAGTTCCCAACTTTTTGCAAATAACGTGAAGTGTGTCAAATATGGAAAGACTAAAGATGAAACCACCGAGCGCTGCAAATATTGATCTGTTGGCAAATTCATGCTGTTGAATATATGCCATTCACCAGTAGAGTGTTTTCCCTTAAAATGTATCAGTGTGAAAAACTACTGTTCAACTAAAGAACATCATAGCGCTACCTTTGCATACGGTGAAACTGACCCTGCTGGGCATGATATGTCAAGCTTGTTTCACATATTGCTTGACATGTCACCATATTATGTGATATCATAGCTCAAAGTATGACTTCATTGTTGGGCATTAAGATGAATATATATGTACATTTCCTAAATTAACAATATGTCTTTATTGTTTCAGGAATCTACCTGACTGTATCAATGGCAGTTACTTCGATATCAGTGATTCTGACTGTCTGTGTGCTCAAACTGCACCACTGTGGTCCTCGCCAGGCCGAGGTCCCATCATGGCTGCGATTCGTTGCCCTAAAGTTCATGGCGACCCTGGTGACATGTCGCCCCGTGCCATCTTCCAACCGCCATAACAAACGTCGTAACAGGAAGATGAGCAAGACTAAAGCAAATGGTGACAATGCCGAGGTGTGCTTGAGGCTGGTCAGCGAGTATGGTCATCGGAAACATAGTCCTGTGGCTGAGTTCCGAAACTCTTCTCACAAACCGCATGTCAAGCAGGAGGGATACAATGACCTCGCCTCGACAAATCTGTCGTCCGACATCAACCATCAGCCGATCGAGCCCGGGTCTTCCCTGTCGTCGAACGACCTTCGCAGACTGAAGGTCATGGAAGAGATCCTCAGATATCTTAAAATCATGGTGGCCAAAAGAGATGAAGATGACAACCAGGCTGAACTGGTCACCGAGTGGCAGCAGGTGGCCGCCATCATGGACCGGTTCCTCTTCTGGTTCTTCCTACTGGCCACCATCGCCAGCACTGTCGTCATGATGGTCATCGTTCCAATGTTAAGAGATCTTGAAGACTTTGGTCCCGGTGGAGAACCTTGAAGCAATTTAGGGCTCCATTATCAATTCAATCAACTTCGTTATTGATCATTAACATCAATTTAAAAGGCGTTTACAGTGTATATAGATCATTGATGACATCAAGATATGTCTACAAACTCTGCTGCTTTTCCTGTTCTACCCTTGTTAGTACTTTACTCATGCTTATCATTCACATACAGACATCGTGACAAAGTGTATTTTGACCCCTCTCAGCATTATGAAATCATGACAATGCCAAATGTGAGTTGAATGATGCAATTCTGCATGATAGATGTAAATAACTATCACGATTGCACTGAACCTACTGAACCTGCAGGATCAGAATATAATTATCCATGTGTAGGCTATTGTATGAGTTTTACCAAAGTGAGTATCACTTATTCATATCCTTCATTGTATTTATCGACAACCTTCATCCTGCTGACGTCATTTTGTATACTACCAAAAAAGGAGATCTCTATCATATTTGACTTCATTCCAATTCCCAGAATGATCGCCAATTACTTGTGGATTCCTTCATTTCTGGAGCTTGGCTACAAGGACGTTGCTCTGTGCATTACATAGTTGGTAACTAGGCAACTACAGTTGCTAAGGAATACAAGGTCCTTTGTGTTAAGTCTCAGTACTGGTTGACCTCAACTTGACTGCTATCTTTTTTCTTTTTTTTTTCAATGGTGGACAGTTAACTAGCTGACGACCTTGTACTTTTTTCAGTGCTTTTCCTTTCCATGACATGACTTGACACTGATACCAAAATGAACTCATAGAGCTGGTGATGTGGTGTCATATTTTTTTTTAAATCACCATGATTTTCAAACAAAAAAGATTGTGCTCTTTAGCGCCGTGTAAGGGTGAACAATACGGGACGTGATATTTAATCATTTTGAAATGTTTTAATAATGCCAGTGAGCATTGCTGCTGCTTATGATAATACTACTGTCAATTTGATATTATGTTTGCAGATGTTTTCAGCATGTCTTGATAAATGCTTAGAGCCTGAGATTTTACTGTAAAAAAACAAAATAAATAAATGAAGGTATACTGTCTTTTATTTCCTTATAAAAGAGTTTAGCATTGGCTGCATGTTTTTATTTCAATACAACTGGTAGTTTTTGCACACTGGATTGATGGTGTTTTTCCATTAAATACCCATTGTGTAGATCTAAGAATAAAGATCTTTTAACATCTTTCCCCGTGCAAGGAATTCTTCTTTGCAAAACTGTTTTTGTATTTCAGGATAAACATCTACATTTCTTATGTACACGAGGCTCATGTCATATCCCTATATCATCTTTAATTGCTGAGTAAATCAAATTTGTGTAGGTCCTCAAGCTGTAATAAAAGAATATATGTATCTTGTTGCTGCTGGTCTGTGTTGGAAGGTGAAACAAAATTAAGCAATGGGCTGCAGTCTGTTTGTAATAAACATGAATATATAATGAGGCTTGCTTTTGTTTTACATTTGCATAAATAAAGGTGATTCTGAGTTACCCATCAAGTTGACAGATAATAAAATAGTAACAGTGCATTCAGAAATTACCTTGTCATCATGGGCATCTATTGTGATGCAGCAGGTTTTAACGTCAGGTGGACACCATGCAACACTAGCACTGCAGCGTGCTCTAGTGTTTATATGAGAATTTGAAAACCTGCATTCCCAGGTTTTATAGAAGAAAGAAAGAAAATTTCGGGATGCACTTTATTTCTTTAAAATTTCACCTTCTTCCCCTCCACCTTAATTCAGCAGTATTGTAATATTATTTCTGTGCATAATAAGATATTTTGTGCTGCAAATTGTGCATGACATCAGATACTGGTGGATCCAGGGGGGGGCAATGACCCCCCCCCCCCCCAACCGTACCAGTCTTAATGTCTAATTTTGACTTGTGAAATGACTGACAGAGCATCTTTTAGTCATGATTTTGGTCATTTACCCCCCCCCCCCCCGGTAGAGCCTTTGCCCCCCTCGTAGAGTCAGGGCTGGATCAGAGAGAGAGAGAGACAGATCAGGGAAAGAGAGAGAAAGAGATCAGAAAAAGAAAGGCACTTAATACACTTGTTCAGCTGAATAGCCTTTTCAATCACAGTGGACCTTGTTCGGGCACTTCAGGTGGGCTTGTCCAATGATTGGTCTGCTACTTTTAACATTCATTGGTAATATCTCTTACTGGTTTAAAAAATTGCTCGGCGTATCTCAGATATATATTAGACATATATTAAATAATGGGAGCTGTTTATTTCCATATATAGTTTGATATTCTCTCAACCAGCCTTTATCAGCATACCATGGTAATTATATTAATAAGTTTCCTACTTCATTGCATTCGAATGTAAAAATGCAGCAAATTTTGGGCAGTTGAGGGACAATATGTAGGATATTTATAAACAAAAGAAGCAAAGTATGTTGAAGACTTTTAATTTATAACCAAAACAAAACAATAGTCTGTGCACGAATATACACCCTACCCCAAGTGTACACTAGTAATACACCCAAAGTGTCCGTATTTCTGGGTGTATTGCAGACAAACTGTTTCGCAATGTCGAGGATTCCACTTGACAATGTGCAAGACGCACCAGGTATGTTGTGTCCACATACACCAGGCTGAGCTGTATTGCCAGGCTAAGTTGTTGCTGTGTCCGCTAACACCAGGCTCAGCTGTAACCTGCTGAACATGACATGTTAAACTTATAAATAAATTATAATAGAGATAATCAATATGGCTCTTTAGTAGAGACAATCAAATACCACATGTTTGTAAAATTTGAACTACTAGTTTGGTTATTTGACATTATTTTAGTCATTAAATTATATTTGTAAGCACATGGTCTGCTGAGTGCAACATGGCCAGCTGAGCATTTTTGTAACACACAAATTTTTGTATTTGTAGATTATGACCCTAGGATACATTTTATGAGAATACAAATCATAGAAACAGTAAATTAACACACATAGGATTAACTTAGGCCTCTCAAGTGGGGTGAAGCTGATCAGCCACCCATGACTGCTGGATCATGACACTGTAAAAATTGGCTGTTGTTTCACAGATCAATTTACTCATTATAGATTTTGTTACAGATAATAAAGACCTAAAGTGCCAAAATAAATTACCAAAGTTTTCTTTTAAAGCCCCTTAACTACACAAATGTTACTAACAAGTTAATCAAGAAATGAATAACCGAGTCACTACAATGATCTTACTACACCATTGGCACTACACACTCTAAAAGATTTTCTATTTCAAACAAAATTATTGTGTAACTGGTGTCCATCCAAAAGTTTGTTTAAAATCAGCTAAGATATTGTATATATTAAACAATGGTGTTGGTTAGCTTACAGAAATCAATGTATAAGGCCAAACAATATCTTAGCTGATTTTGAACTAATTTTGGATGGACACCAGCTAAACATACATTTGTCTGAAACAGACAATCATTTCTAATAAGAGTGCATATATTTAAGTTAATACTAGAATTGACCCCACAAATTTTTATTTTCACAAAATATGCATGAATGGTAGAGTCTGTCGATATGGCTGAAATAAAAGTAAATGGTGTGACTGTTATTTACTATTAAAAAAATATTTTCTATTATAAATGAATTTACATAGATTTTAATATACGTGGTACATAAGACTGCTGAGTCATTTTTATGGCAGGACACAACGAATCAATGACCGTGACACAGTGGATTAGTACGGGGCACCGTGATAAGATAATTAGTTTAAGGCTTGTTTAAGGCTAGAATAAGTTATAGTTCTTATTTTTCATTATTTTAACCCTTTTTTTTGAAACACACAAGCTTTAATAACAATTGATACGTTTACCTGTACTTGTAATTGGCAAAATAATTTGATTTTGAATCCAATATAAAAGTCTTGTAAATTCTCATCTTTGAAAATGCCCATCAATTATTGGCCGTTTGTGTATTAAAGTAACATAGCAGTTTACATCTTAGAATTTGAGAAAGTGCAACTTTAAAACTGTAACTGATGTAAAATATAATTGCATCAATTATGGCACCAATTGTGGCCAATATAAGTTGCTGGTGTGATTCACTGTGGTCCGAATGATTTTTTTTGTAATCGTGTTTTACTTTCATACACAAACGGCCAATAATTTTTGGGCATTTTCAAACTTGGTAAGCAATGGTCAGAGATTTCTTTGTCCAAACAAAGAATTTTATTGTCGGTAGAAATCATTTCTTTGTCCAAATAACGATTTTTTTTCCCCCAAAAACAAAAATTCTTAGTTCGGACAAAAAAAATTTTACTTTTTTTTTCTTACCATGTCCATTAAAGAGTTCCGTATTAAGTTCTGTTAATGGTGAAAATATTCAATGTATTGAGATTAATAATATTAATCCAGTAAATCCAGACTTTGCTTACGTTGTATTGGCCTCATATTTTGATATACAGATGCTTTGCAATAGAAAATAAGTATATGTAATCTTTCAAATCTTAACTTCTAGTTGTGGTGCTTTTTACAAAATATTGTAGTATGTTAAATCTTATTTCTTGATTTATCCTTTACTTAATATCATAAAGGGCTATTAAACAGCTTTGAGTGCTGGGATACTGGTGTGTTATCAATCAATATTATTGCTATTATGGTGTTATTAAATTATATTTATTGATAACACAAAATAACTGCATGTGGTCACTATGGCTGCCTATCTAAGAGCTCATTTCTTTTATTAAGCAATGTCATTATGAAGGTTATGCTGTTTTACAAGGTTATGTGGCTAACTCTTCTGAGAGAAATCACCATACAATGTAAAATAACATGGAATGTGCTTCTTATATGGGATGTGATATACCGTAATTGTTATATGTGATATACAAAATCATTCTATTATATCTCAGTATTGCCTTGATTGCCTGAGCATATACTTACATTTTTGGGGTACACGTTTAGTTTTACTTTCCTGGACCATGATATCATGAAGTTCTCTGGGGTGTGATGAGTCAAAAATCTCAAACTTTTCCTTCCAAATTGTATTTCCTTGTTGCATTAAAATGAAGGTTGCACCATATACTTTCATGCTGTGTTGGCAGAAATTTTGTTCATTTTCTTTTAACCCTGACATTTATTCAAGATCACAGTGGTATCATTGCAAAACCCATAATGTAAGTCGACCTCCTGAATCGTGACATACAACTCCGAGTGTTGCTCAACCTAATAAGAATACGTAAAGCCAATGTATGAAAAATATTGTAAATAATTAACTGACGAACATATTATTTTGAACTGGCTTAAATTCTACATCAAACATGCACGGAATATTTTTAACCATTTCACTTACCTCATGGTGACTGTATAGTGTGTGTTACAAAATGCAAACGTCCACAAGAAATCGTCGCATTGGCGTTCAAACATGTTGCTCCGTGAGTTGCCACTTTTGTTGATACTTAATCAGCCAACTGTGACAATGTTGGGGTTTGATAAGACTAAACAAAGAGCAGTTATTAGAAATAAAGTAGTCCTGTAGAATGGATCAATAGGTTTGGCATACATTCGGAAATGATTGTATTATACAGGCAAATGTACTCATCAAATATATATTTCACAGGTTAACATATATACAATCAAAACATGTCCCTCTGAAGAAAAAAACCCCCCAAAAAGAAAACCCTAGCCTTTATTAAATTATGACAAAAAAATGGTACAAAAAATAAATTTTTTTATTAAAATCATTTAGAAAGGCATTGTAAGCATGACATCTATCTATCTATCTATCTATCTATGTCCATCGCAAACCTGTGCTTTTATAGTTGTATATGTATTCAAAACATACATAAAAGCACAGGTTTGTGATGGAGATATATAGATACATAGCTAGATAGATTTTTAATATTGAAGTAAAATTACTAGTACTGGGTGATCATAATTGTATAGTGCATTGTATAATAATATGTTTTCATTTGTCCTTTTACAATGTATCTTTTTTCCTTTGAAACTGCGGTAGTGAGGGTACCTTGCAAATAACATGTATTCCAGCTAATTAATCCACACGTTGCCAATAATGCATGTATTTCAAAATATGGATAGGAGAGGAGAGGACTCAATCATGGATTACTTTTTTTTTTTTAACCAAGACAAAATTAATACTACACTAAGAGCAGTGGTGATGGGTCTGAGCCAGCAAATAAAAGTAAATTCCTATGCACTGCATTGGACGCTCCGATGATCCTAAAAAACTGCCACAGTTGAACAAACAACTGTCAATCAAAGTGACAACTGTGTGAGTTGCCAGTTGCACTTGACCATTTGGTCAAAAATGTTTGAACACCATTGCACAAAGAACCACTACTCCTACGATGCCTTGATTGAACTGATGTGGTCAGTGTCCATGTTCACAAACAATGAGCAAAACGGAATTTTCATCTTGGCCATAAGTGTACACTGAAACCTCTCAAAATTATCTCCATTAAAATGCCACTCGTCCATGATAGCTACAATTTATCAGGAACCATGGAGTCTCATGGAGACACTAATTGGTAGTATCTCCATGGACGACTAAGCCGGTCAAATTACCACTAGATATTATAGACCAATTGGTCCGATTCAATGGAAATATTTAACACCTACGGCCATTTATAAGATCATGGCTATCAAAATTCACTCCATTAGTGTGGTCACCTCGCTATAAAAATCACTATGACCACTAGGGTAACCAGTCAGACAATAACCACATGATTATAGAACTATGATATGAAATAAAGACCAAGGTCAATACACCAATATAACCCCAAATACTGTTCTTGCGAATATATGCTCTTTTTTCCAATAGCCTGCTTTTGTGGCAGATGCCCCTGATTTGAACTGAATACCTTTAGATTTGGAAACTAACCTCCAGATCCAGAAGAATTCGGAGGACTCCCATGGGCTGACGAACTTCATTTAGCCAGTAGGAGTCCTGCTGGATTCACATGACGTCCTCTAAAATTGTTTCCATCTATGAAATCCACAGGAAAATAATCATGGTGCAATAACTGCCTGATTACCTTATCCCTCTACTTCCTCGCCTTCCATCATCTATTGCTCCCTCAGAGAGTCTGTCTACTATTTCATTGGACCATCAGAACAACGTTTTGGAGAGATGAAAAGGTAGATATAACAGCAATGACCTATGATGTTCAGATTTCCCTAGATTGCAACTAGGCTACCCCCACTAAAGGGTCTTTATGGACCAGTGTTTTCACCTCTCATTATGTCAATTTTCTCTCACCTTTTTATCGAAGATTCATGTAATGATCAAAGGTGAGCCTGATCCTGTGAAGAAGTAGATAGATGTACAGATGCATAGATATGTGATATGACAATTCTGTGCTGCAATTAATATATATATGGACTGCAATTAATATATATGGATTTCAATCAATTTCTTATTAACTTTATATTGAGTATGTCTCCAACGCTCGAGCAAAGCTACGAGATCACATCCACCTCAGTCACACAGCCAGAGAGAGACTCTGCTTTAATGTGTCTTGTGCTGTCAAGAAGGTTTTTACGTAAATAGGTTCCAGCTGCAATTGCCTCCTGTAAATATGACTATTTCAAACTCAATGGCAATGTATGACTGTAATATTTTTATGCCATCTGATTTTAGTAATGTTGAACCTGTGATAGATCTTTTCGTTGATGACTGTGTGGATGTGGGGGATGGTTCTGACATTAATACTAAGATTGTTGTAGATACAATTACACACTCAGACATAAACTTAATTCATGATATGACTCAAATGTTCAATGAAAAATCTAGATTTTGGAACAGTAACAAAGGCTCAAATGATAATTTTCTCAAAATAATTTCATGGAACATTCAGGGCATTGGTCAAAAATTAGAGTTAGAGGAGATTAGAAATATGTTTACCTGTTATGATGTCATCTTCCTGTATGCAACCATGAAATCAGATACCTTTGACCCACAAATGGAAGGGTACCACTACTTCCATTATGAAAGAAAGTACAGACACCCTAGAGCTAGGAGGCCATCTGGCGGCATAGCCGTATTGATTAAGTCAGATATTTTTGAGTCAAAAGCTGTAGCTATCGAAAAAGCAAGTGAACATGCTATATGGCTGAAAATTAGGCGATCAACTCATGAAATTATTATTGGTGGTGCCTATATTCCCCCTGAGGGTAGCATGATCTATTTGAATAGTAGATATGGAAAGGATGTGCTGAATGAATTGAGGGAGGATCTTGCATGTTTTCTAGATAGAACACCCTTTGTTTCTATTTGTGGTGATTTTAATAGCCGGACAGGTGATATGAATGATTTTGAAGAACCTGTAAATGGAAAAAATTCTTCTCTCATCTCTGACTTAGGCACTGTATCTCGTGTTGCAACTACAATGCAACACAAATGGTCCCTTAAGCACAGACTGTGTAGAGATAAGAAGGTAAACGCCTTTGGAAAGGATCTCATTAACTTATGTAGGGCAAGCAGTATTAGAATAATGAATGGATTCTTTGATGAAAGTATAACCGATCGATTTACCTGTCATACTCCTATGGGACAAAGTGTTGTTGACTATTTGCTTTGTAGTGAACCAGCGTATAATTGCCTTCATGAGTTTGTTGTAAATGATAAGCTTACTGAGTCTGACCATACTCCACTTAGCTTTTCTTTTAACTTTCCCAAAGTACCAAAAATAAATAAACAGACTAAAAATAGTCGGCAGACCAGAACATTCAAGTATGTATTTGACAAGAGTAAAACTGAAGAATACCTCTCTAATTTTGACAATGAAAATGCCAAGAACACACTGTATAAGCTATGCTGTGATATTGAGTCAGACTATGATACAGATGTGGTCATAGATACTGTATACCAATACTTAACTGATAGAATACGGCCAACGTTTGAGAAAAAGAAATCTAAATCTGCAAAAAGCACTTTTCCTACTAATAAATGGTTTGATAGTGAGTGTAAAAATCTCAGAAAATCTTTGAATGACTTTGCTAAACAGAATGATTTAGCCCTGGATCAAAATAAAATGCAATATGGTATTATGCACAGATATTACAAACGAGTAACTCAAAAGAAAAAAAGAAAATTTCAAGGAAATAATAGAAAGGAAATGCAAACTCTCATGGGTAAAAATCAAGCAGATTGCTGGAAGTATTGGAATAAATTAAAATCTGTTGGAAAAATCCAAGTTAACTGCCCAGACTTAGATACCTTTCATAACTACTTTAAACAACAATCGCTTCCACCAGAGCGTGACTATTTTGACACTGAAAATATGGCACACATAGTTAATGCTGTGCAAAATTCCGGTTATAGCTGCAGTAGTGAACTATCTACTCATATTTGTGATAATGTAATAACTGAAGAAGAGGTCGCCCTGCATTTCAGGAGACTCAAAAATAATAAAGCGGCTGGCATTGATGGGATACCCGCAGAATTCTATAAATATGCTGGTGAAAATCTTATAACACCATTTTGTGCTGTATTCAACCACATTTTTGATAAAGGTGAATACCCATCTCAGTGGTCAGAAGGGCTTATTAATGCTTTACATAAAAAAGGTAACCGCACAGATCCTGATAACTATAGAAAAATAACTGTAAATGTAGTAATGGGTAAGATTTTTGACTCAATCCTAAATAGCAGATTATACTTTAAAAATGAGGCTCTAAATCTTGATGATCCTTGTCAGTTTGGGTTCACCCCTGGGTCAAGCACTACTGACTGTGTCTTTGTTCTTGACACAGTTATAAGTTACCAACAAGCAATGCGAAAACCTGTATACTTGTGCTTTGTTGATTTTACTAAAGCATTCGATTACATTAATAGAAATGCTTTGTACTACAAATTGATGCAGCAGAATATTGGTGACAAAATGCTCAAGGTTATCATTAGTATGTATGATAAGGCAAAAGCAAGAGTAAACCAAGGTGGTAATACCGGTGGTTCTATTGACAGCAAATGTGGGGTATTACAAGGTGGAATCCTCAGCCCAAAATTATTCAATGAATTTATGTCAGATCTACCCGATCATCTTGAAAAATCAGATGGAATAACATTAGGTGATTTTACTCTTACACATATATTGTATGCCGATGACATCGCACTTGTAGCTGATTCTCCTAATTGCATGCAAAATAGTATAAATTCACTTCATAATTACTGTAAAAAATGGCACCTTATTGTAAATGTTAGTAAAACCAAAGTGATGCAGATTGGTAACAAAGCCATAAGCACCTTCTTCTGTAATGGGGAAAAACTAGTAAATGTTGACAGCTTCAAATATCTTGGCCATATGCTTACTAATAAGCGTAGAATACATAGCAAGATGACGGAATACCTCTCAACACAAGCTCATAAAGCGCTCTTTGCACTGCAAGGTGATTCAAAACAAGCATTAGGAAAAATCGATCCCATGCTATCTCTTCGAATGTTTGATACCTATATTTTACCTATCCTGGAGTACAATAGTGAAATATGGACAAGTGAAAAATCTATGCCTGAATTAGAAAATTTGCAACTTGCATATCTTAAAAACATATTAGGAGTTAGAAAACAAACACCATCTTTAGCAGTCTATGGTGAAACAGGTAGATTCCCATTGCATGTCAGACAGAAAATTAGAATGGTGAATTACTGGATAAGATTGGAAAGAGCACCTGATGACAGTTTACTTAAGAAATGTTTAAATTTTCAGAAGGAAATTTATGTGAATGCAGTAAATGGAAATAACTGGTTCAGTAAAGTGTGTCATGTATTAAATAACTGCAACATTGAATATGATATTAGTAACCTCAGAAACTTTGACATTGATAATATCTCTAACACAGTGAAACTAAGACTCTATGAAGCCGAACATGAGCGACTTATAAATGCAATAAATGACAGTTCACAACAACCAAAACTTAGGACATATAAACTATTTAAAACTGATTGTAGAATAGAACCTTATCTTGAATTGCAACAAATTCGCAAAGTGTTAACTAAAATAGCTAGATTTAGGACAAGTTCACATAGCCTGAAGATTGAAACAGGTCGACACCATAAACCAATAATTCCTGCTCCAAATAGAATATGTGAAAAGTGTACGTTAAACTTTGTAGAAGACGAAATTCACTGTTTGATTGTCTGTCCTGGTAATGAGCAACACCGTGTTAACCTTTTTTTGAATGCAACTAAATTTATTAACAACTTCTTGTCTCTAGATGATATAACTAAGTTTACAGCAATAATGACAAACAAGGAACCTGAGTTATTAATTAGTTTAGGAAAGTTTCTCCTTCAAGCTGATGTGTAGAGAAAACCATCTCCTGTATCCACACAGTTATTAATTTAGTTTATTAGTTTATTAGTTATGATGTGCTTGTCATGTTTTGGACTTTGAGAGTGAAATGTTTTTATTAGCGGCTTGTATTTTTTTCTATTGTGTATGTGGATTTTAAACACGTATTATAAGTTAACTTGGTGGCTGGAACCTTGATTATTGAAATTTTATTGCTTTCTGTACTTACATTAATGTCTCTTTCATGTTATCTTTTAACTGAATGACATATGTATCATTTATGATATTTTACATGTCAATAAAATCTATATATATATATTTATACTTGTCATTATCCTTATTGTATTATAGGTGATCATATACTGTTAATTTTTTTTATACCTTTGATATATATATATATATATATATATATATATATATATATATATATATATATATATATATATATATATATATATATATATATATAGATGGAAGTCCCAAATAGCATGTGCCGATGTGACATGCTTTCTGGGCATGCCATTTTTCTTGTCACTTAGCATAATTTCGAAACAATTATATATATAAGGAAAACTTTCTGACTAGATTCATTCAGGTCGGAAAATATTATTCATCAATACAGTTTAGAAAAACCATTGAGAAGCTCAACAACCTGTGGACAAAGCTAAACTCTGATTGCATTGCTGGCTTTTGGTGCTTTTATTGCAATCATATGAAGATGCTTTATAGTAAATATCCCTACTTGATAACAATGACATATCACTTTCCAATAAATATGACCATATGAACACTTGACAATGGTTTTTCATTTACCTGAAATATTGCGGCATGGTCCACACTTCATCTGTTTTGCAATATCGACACATTTAATGTTATAACCCGGAATTTTGTGAAGACATTTGTCAATCTTTTTTTATCATATAGAACATTGCTGCAATGGATTTAAGAGCCCAAGATATCGCCTTGTGACAAGTTACTCTACAATATTCCATAATCTGAATGTTTTCAAAATACTCTGTCAATCCACACTTTCATACTGTGGCAATTTAAGTTAATTTGTATGTACAGGTAAATGGACTATGATTTATTCATATATAATATATAGGACTTTACACGATTGCGTGTATCAGAAGTTGAAAACTGAAATAACAGCTATACCAGCTGGACAGGTAAACTATACTCAGTTCAAAATGAATACATGTGACGTTGGATCATTCTATCAACACAGAATGCAAGACTGGTGCCAACAGAATGGCGTTCTGTCCTGTCGAGAGATGGAGCTACGACCACACAGGTCTCGCAATTGTTCAATGACGTCATCAACAAAAGGTCAATCAGTGCATTTGATGACGTTACAGGACAGACAACTTTTCAAGTTATTGACAAGGAAATGTACATAGGCATGACAAGCTATGCCTGTCCATACCTTTATCAAAACATTGGAACATTCCCTTTTTTTTCTAGTCAGATTGGCACTAACCATTTCAGATCAGCTACAGTAGAACTCATAAAAAAAACTGTTGACTATCCATGTCTGTAGTAACCTAAACCTGGCTGGAGCTGTCACTAGCCAAAGCACTTTTGTACATTAAACTCACGCCTAGCATGTTAATGTCATTAATAATGGTGAGACTGGCAGATTCCCATTACATGTACGACAACAGTTTAGAATGATCAACTATTGGATTAAACTTGAAAAACTGCCATCTAATAATATTCTTAAAAAATGTTTAAATGAGCAAAAAGATATGCACACTTCTGGTAAAAATGCTTGGGTTGGGAAAATTACTCATATGCTCAATGAACATTATCCACAAAGAGCCCATTTAAGACTTGCAAACAATGAGCTACAATCCATTGCTAAAACATTCAAATCTAAAGTCTATGAGAAATGTCAGGAAACTATACTTAGCTGAAATGAATGACTCTAGGCTAGAACCCTACCTTCTATTAAACCTTAGCAGAAATATGTGTAATAAAATAGCCAGATTTAGAGTAAGATCACATAATTTACGAATTGAAATAGGTAGACATGAAAACCCTATCTTGCTTAGCCGTGAGGACCTCTTTAAAATAGCTAATGATCACATAGACAATTTTGAGCAATTAAACAAAGAAGACAAATTTAAGACCATCATGAAATCGAAGGAGCCTGAGTTGTTAAAATCCCTTGGAAAATTTCTTGTAAATATTGATGCCTAATGAATGTTTGGGTCATCATCTATCATCGAGCATTAACCATCACCCCCCAAACTAGCAGTTTCTGCACTATAAGTGTGATCTATGTGCTTTTACATTCATGTATATAACTGTTGACTATGCCTTGTTGTATACACACCTAAATTTAAATTTTTTACTTAAATTAACATTGTGATAATGAACAGTATTAACTGCAGTAATACATGTTACTGTATACATGTGATATATGTCTATATATATATAGATATATATTTAACAAATTTATGTAAACAAAAATGAATGCTCACATTACCATGGATAGTATGTAGATAATCTATTGAAAATGACTTTTATACCAGGTAGATATATATTGAATATAGAAATAGTGAGTAGAAGTAGACGTAGTACATGTTTTTTTGTTATTTTCTGTTATTTTTGACAAATGTATCATGTATGATATAACTGTGTCAATAAAAACATATATAATAATGATATAGTCTATACTCAAAATTACTTAGATATTAGTTTTTAGAAAGCGTTAAATTACCGAAGCAAGTAGTTATTCACTTGAAACTACGAAAATATCTTCTGGCAGTGTATAAGTGTTTGTTCATTAATATAATTACTAATATAAGTGCTAAAGGTGCACATACGTAGATTAATTAAAAAAAGGCCTGTCAAATTAAATCTAGACCAAGCTAGATAACTTATGAAATATGATGCTACCTGCCTCTAAATGGATACTTAGAGCCGGATCTAAAAGTACATATTTATGATATATTAGATAAATGTCTAACATTTGCCAAAGTTTATATATTTTTCCGTAAGCTGACTATAAGATAGGAGTAGACAGAATCGGCTAGCTTTAATCAGTTAATGCAAAAGCCAGGAATAGTAGCTACAACCATATTGTATGAAACTAACTGTACATGGAAAACACGAACTCGTGTTGTGAAGCAGATATATTTGGAAGCTGCCAAGGCCAGTGATAACAAAGGCTGTTATTTAGATAATCATCATGTCGTTATGGTCGAAGGTCTTTGACTGTATGGATGGAGGATATATGAAGTTGTGATTCTGGTTACATCTGTGTTATGGTAATTCGCTGATAGCGAAAGCAATTGGTACTACATTATCAGGGAACGGTGTGTATCTTATCACTGAAAATGTATGATGACTTTATCGAATCTTATCTTATATTATCTTATGTTATATTATGTTATGTTATGTTATGTTGTGTTATCTTAACTTAACTTAACTTAACTTAACTTAACTTAACTTAACTTAACTTAACTTAACTTAACTTAACTTAACTTAACTTAACTTAACTTAACTTAACTTATCTTATCTTATCTTATCTTATCTTATCTTAACTTTAAGTTAGCTACTATTACTGATAATATACATTATTCTTATGGCTACAAACGATTTATAACTAGATTGAATACTTATGCATGACTGAGAAAAGGACGGCAGCTATATAATAGATATGAAGGAAAAACATGACAGTAAAATCAATGGCAGACCATGTATGTATCCGCGTGATGATCAGAGTTTTTTCAAATGAGATGAATTGCTTGTAAGCTAAATTATTTAGGGAGTTAAAATTGCCAGTTAACTACTTGCCTACGTAAAAACCGAGGTATATACGAATTCAGAAAATGTATAATAAAACTCAAATAATTGAGGTATATTAAATATAGTAAATTGTGATACAAAACAGCAAGAAAATTATATCTAAAGTTTGCTTCATTTAAGCATTCACGATTTTTAAATTCATTAATAGTAGTAGCAGTAGTAGTAAGACAAAATTTCAAAGCCTATATTTCATTCTAAAGATTGATCGATCTATAGGATTTACAACCTCATGAGCATACTGCCAATTGGATTGACCTTTTTTTTTTAAGAGAAAATGTTATCTTCCTTCTAATTATATTGATTTCTTCACCATGTGACTCTCTGAAAAGTAGCGTAACTAAGGACAGTAAAGATGACAATTATTATAATACCAAACAATTTCAAAAGCATGGTGAAATATTGGCGATTAGAACATTGACTAGAGATATATATGCCTATATGAATTAACAGATCAAGCAGAAACTGAACAATCTAATATTGCTCTATAAAAATAGACTGTATTATTTTACGAATCTCTAATGCCTTTTCCATTGTAACTGGGATCAAAGTAACCAGTTTTATCATAACCATATCATTGTTCTTTAGCTGACAATAACTACATAGGTTTGCATTGATGCACGTCATAAATATGTCCAAAATCCATTGATTTTATGTATGGGTCTTTCAGTGATCATATGAATAACCAATGTAATGGGTACAGAAACAGAAAGATCATGAATTATTCATGGCATCTTTTCTTTGGGGCGAGGCATTGCAGCCAGTGCTTGGGATATACTATTTCACAATGTGTAAAAGACTTCTCCGCTTCAAATGGCAAACGCGCATCCAGCAGTGAGTCGACATGAGCCACAACAAATACAGGTGCTACTGTCCAAGCCTGACTATCAAAATGTAGCTAGCACCAATTGTAACTGCTGCAAATGTGAACTGGCAAAAAGGTGTACCTCAACGCCACGGACTATGGCCCATACATGTACGGATGATAACAGCACATGGAATGACATGGATGAATACCTTTGTCACCTGGGACTTCAGCGAAAATCAATTGTCAGAGATGAGTCGTGCTTGTTTCGCGCCGTTGCTGATCAGGTATGCGATTCATGTTTATCTATCTATCAACCATTTAAAGTCGTCTTTCGCAGCTAACTCTGTTAGAGTTGCTTTTACTTAAGTGTACATATTCTTTGGTTTTTGTTGATATTGCGAAAAAGTGTGAGTTAAATAAAATACATTTAAAAAGTTGGTAAGACTAAAATTAAATGAAACTACAACTACTACAACTACTACTAATAATAATACTATCTATACTACTACAACTACAACTACAACTACAACAACAACTACTACTACTACTACTACTCCCACTACTATTACTACAACTACTACTACATATATATGTACTACTACTACTACTACTACTACAACTATAACTACTACTACATATATATGTACTACTACTTCTACTACTACTGCTACTTCTACTACTACTACTACTACTACTACTACTACTACTACTACTACTACGACTACTACTACTACTACTACTACTACTACTACTACTACTACGACTACTACTACTACAAAACTGTTAAAGGCACACAATCTATCAGTTTAATGATAACTAAATTCCTTTTACCCCGTGCCTGGGGCAAAATGAGACACCCTATGGGGCAAATATAAGATATTTATTCCAGAGTTCTGCTACATAATATAAGTCAAAAAAGTTTTCTGACCAAAAGTGTCTCTGTTTTTTTTTGGTTATTTAATTAATAATACCATGACACAGCTCCAATAACAAAAATAGGTTCAGTGATTCATGGTTAGAAAAAAAAGAGAAAAGTCGGGCCAAATTGCTACACGAGCAATGGTATCTCGGCAACCCGATTTGCCCCTAGATGAGCCGATTTTCCTTCAAAAACTTTCGCAGTAGTTCTTTTTTTCAAAGTGCAACTGAAGGACGTTTGAATGACGTTTTCTAATAAAAGTGGACATACTTATCTTTAATTTTTTGAAGAGAAATTGTTGTCAACTGTCATAATAACTAATCGAAGGCAGTTTTAATCTTTAAATCCATGATCGTCGACGGCGCCATTTTTGTTAATGACGCATTCTGGGAGGATGAAAAAATTAAAACGAATACCTAGCTATGACGCAACGTCACTCCCAAGTGTTGTGACGTCATCAGAATCTTTTCCCATAATTCTAAGTGCAAAATGGCGATGAAGTTTCACTGACCAAAAATCGTCATTGTTGTAGTTTTTAGGAACAAATAACAATTACAAGTCGGATCACAGACTTCATTTCTCTTCAAAAATCAGACCATGAACTCCTAAAGAGTAAACAGGCAAGGTCAGTGTACCGATGCTTTGTGACGTCATTATTTTATTTTGAGTGCGGAAGTTTTTAGTGGCCAATCGGTCCATCCTCTATGTACAGAGGATAGATACGCCATCCAATTTGCCCCATTCAGTCTGTCCCGTTTTGTCCCACATGGATTTAATAAATAAAGTTAATCAACAATGAGTTAAGTTCATTTAACCTATTAATAACAGTTGCCAAAAAAGGTAAATACTTTAAGAAATATAAGAAAAATAATTTTTTCATGGAATACGAACACAAAGTGTAAGCATCATTCAAAATGACTGTCATGGAGGTCTTTGTGATACCATTAGGTAATTTATGCCATTTACGCTCAGTGACAGTGCCAAAAAAAAAGAGAGCTTTCAATGTCTCATTTTGCACTGAAGGCCTGATACACATGGATGTGATGAACATCTTGACATTCATTTCTGTAAAGAGAACAATCAACAACTGTCTCTCTCATATTTACTAGCTCTCTGACTTGAGATGTAACTCTGTCATCCTTATCATTACTATTGTTTACTTGAGCAGCAGTAGTGTCTTATCATACCATCATTAACGTCTGCCTGTGGCAACCGGTCATATAGACTGTCTTATAGGAAAGTCATAATGATTCCAAAATGCCTTAACAGAGAGGTTGTATAAATAGAAGATTCCCCGTTATATTGCTGGTTCTTTTCTATATATCTAGTTGCTGGTCATATTCTACCTTACTGTATATACTTTATTAGCCTCTGCACAATCAACTTTTCCCTTCAATCTATTTCCATTATTTGATATTATTTCATCCAATTTTTCCATCTACTTTTGCAGATGCATATTAGGCAATAACATATATCATGAACAGGCATTTGCATTGTATGCGCTAGTATACGCATATGGACTGCATAAAGATCGCGTAAATATAAGACCCCTGAATCAGACTAAATGGATATGTGGTACATTTTGATATTCTCCAAGAGTGGACAGATTGGTCAGTATTCAATTTCAATTTTCAATTTCTTTATTGACCATGTATCATATGAAAAAAATAAAATAAAAATAAATAATTGCATTCTTCGAAATTATCATTAACACGGTTGGCAGACACTATGCTGTGTATATGCCATTACCAAACAATATTAAATATACATATATATGACAAATAAAACAATCAAAATTACAATTTTTATCGTAGTTGTTAATTGATAACAATTAAAAAAAGAAATATATATAATATGTATGGTGGCACGAGTGAATTCCGAAGCCAATCCGTCCACGAGTGAGGGAATACCATACATGCATTTGGGTATTATCTATATCCCACAATTTTTTGCCGCATCTTGGAACCATTAAATTGCTGAACGTATGCTGGGTGGCAGTTATTATAAAAAGACTCGTGAATATGAATTATTATCAATCAACCAATCAGAATACCAATTGACTTCCCCTCACGATTATGTCTCCAGAATCGTTAATTCTGGTCCGATTTTAAAATTCAAACATTTCACAGAGAGCTGTAAATTCTATCTGTTGAATTGTTTGTAAGACGCGGCGCTAGTTTAAATCCTTGTAAAGTAAACTATGTGGTATAGACATGTATACCGCATAGGCTATATATACAACATGGCTTTTCTATGTGGTATTCAGTTATTGTGGGATACTATAAGATAACATGTTGTAATTATACCTGTCCAACGTTTGGGCCGACCTGGCATGCTCTTTGGGAAGTCCTTTCTGATAGAACTGTTTATTCCCCAATTGCAGCCATATTACGCGAACTAGCGGGTGATACGGGCCGGTGGTATGCGTTCATATCACACAGAATGACGCTCATGCACGCCCAAATAAGGAAACTCAAGACGTTGCTATTTCCAAATATATTATAAGGACGAAACGCGTATGACCGAAAAAAATGCTGGCGCGCTAAATTGTCAGTGACAGCTTAAATATACCCCACATATGTAACAGTAAATTACTTTATGTAAATAACAATGATTACACTTTGAAAATCTGACAAGAATTGACTGACTTATGGCCAAAAATGTACGACGAATCCAAGAGGAATTTGTCTTGTTTGGACTCGCTCCGTGATACATTTTTTTCAATAACTTTTTAAAAAATTCATCCTATTTTTAAAATTTATAGTCTGTTATGGCTGAAATTGATTGAGGAATTAAAGGAAAACCACAACTCGTACCTGATCTATCTAACAGATCAGTGCATGATCCGTGTGGTTTTCCTATAATATCACAGCAATTTTTAGGCATACATTTGGATCACAAATTAACTTGAAGTATTAAAATCCTTCACATTAAAGGGAAAGTATCTATGGGAATTTGTCTCATCTGCAAAGCCCGTAAATCATTCGATAAGTCAACGCTCATAACTCTATACAGCAAACAACTGTCACCCTAATTGGGTTATTGAAACTGCTTATTGAATATGTTAAGTTTAATACTGAATCTGCTCCTCTATTTATCAAAAACAAGAGTTTTAATTAATTGTTTTTAATATGCTATGCTTGCACTGGTGACATGTTTTAACCTCGTAAGCGGCAGCAATCTTGGCATAGAGGGCTGCACCATTATAATCTAGTTGGAGATTTGAATTTGGATGTATTGTAACCCAGATCCTACCGAGATCATTATGATTAATAGTAAATAATGATAAATAAATAAATTTGTATATCGCCTGTTTCAGAAATTTCTGCTCACCGGTGTTTGGATTACAAAAGGCAGTTCTGAATAGATGAGTTTTAAATCCATCATTGATTAATATCCGTTAGATATCTTACCCAAAAAAAAGCTGACATAATAATATAATTTGAAATGATGAAGTGGTCGCCAAGTGGTTTTCCCATCTGCTATAGCATTGCATTTTGTGGTTTGCACGTGATGGGAGTGACTTCGTGTGTATGAAGCTCATTTCCTGTCACCACTAAGAGCTAAAGGCCCCTTCACACTTAGCCGGATTAGACGACGGAGTGTCCCGGATTAAAATTTCTTTCACTCCGGGGGGTTCCGGGATCAAAGAGCTGAAAATATCAGCAAAAAATAAATGTTTGGCAGTGTGTACACGAGGGCAATACGGTGGCAACAAGGAGCAACACGGAGTTAACACGACTGTCCCATGAGAGTGCGGAGTGAACCGTATTTTCACGGTGCCTTCGCGGATATAACCGTGTTCATTCATGTGGAACCGTGTTGCTCCTTGTACTCTCCGGCGTTAATAGCGGTGAAATATTCATGCCCGGTTGACGCCGGACGTAGCCGGAGATATGCCGGAGTCAACGTGGAGATTCCCGGAGATCGGCGGAGTCTACTGGGAGTCTACATGGACCAACACGGATTAAATACTCCTCCGGCATGCAAAATTGAACATGTTCAATTATTTCCCAGACTGACTGACAGACGTGCTGACTGACTGACCGACTGACAGACAGACAGACAGACTGACTGACTGACAGACTGACTGACCGACTGACAGACAGACAGACAGATTGACTGACTGACTGACTGACTGACTGGATAGATGTTACTTTTTCAACTTTAACGCCTTGCTTATTATATGGTCTTCCTTTTTTTCCTTCTTAAAAACTAAGAAAAAATAATATAAACTGCAAGACATAAAAGCGAACAAAAATAAAGCTATTTCAGGGCCGTAGCCAGACTTCAAAAATAGAGGACGCGGCAAGTCACAAATTTTATATAAAAAAAGTCCACCAAACGCAAATTTATTGCCAATTTTCCCCCAATTATTTTTTTAATTTGTCCCAGAATCAGAGGAGGCGACCGCCTCCTCTACCTCAGCCTGGCTATGAGACTGTATTTCCAAAAAAAAAAAAAAACATTCCAAGAACTGCAGTACAGATTATTCGTGGGGCCGAAGACTGTGTTGAACGAAATTTCCCCTTGTCATTTTACTGATGATCTTTATGTCCGGTTGCATATCAAAAAGGCGGAAGGTGAGATGTATTTTCTAATCATAATACAAGTGATCAGCCAGTATAACATGCATGCATTTTATATTTTAGATTATTCAAGCTCTTTTTCAAAATATACATTGGTGTCAGAGGTAACACGCATGGAGGTCCATAAACACAGATCCAAATGTTATATTACTGACTTTTTTTGTTGTTATACATACAGCTTGAGGAAATTATCAGTTTTTGTTCCATACATACCCTCAGTCTGTCCGTTATGGAATTCACCCTCACGATAACCGTTGCCCCAGTAGCCTGTGTACCCTGGACTGCTCTGAAGAAGTATAATGTTGTGTGCCAGGGTTATTCATAAAATAATTGCCTTCAAAGACAATACATAGAAATTTATAGGTCTATCATGAATATCCTAGTTTAAATTAAGTATAGGTCTTGTATTTGTATTTTTTTTGTATCATTTATTGGTTATTAAATATTTAAATATTGTTATTTAGAAGTAGAATACTGTGTGCCAGTTACGTATTACAGTTGCAAACCCACGAATATGAAGTCTTGTAATTTTTAGTAGAAGTTCAGTTAATATTATGCCGAAGTCACAGAACCCACGTAATATCCAGTAAACTCCATCACCAGCCTACAACTGTATCATCCAGTCATGTGATCTCTTCATTGCTAATGTGACCAGGTCACGTGTCAGTCACATGTCATTGACTGTAGCCTTCAATACATTTGGTGATACTAATGGCTTTTGGGTGAGAGCTAGCTAGCTAACGTTATTCCAGTTGTTATATTAATTACAGTTTAAATTTAACTGACAATATGAAGAACCCAGTGCATGAGTTCTTCCAAAACACCTAACTAAACCACACACTTGTATGTACTATTATGAGTGACCACATGTGTGTGTGTTTTTTTTTTAGAATACAGGAATTTATTCCACTAATATATTAAGATATAACAAACTGTTAAATATACAACTTAGTGGAATAAATTCCTGTATTATCAAAACTGACATGTGGTAACGAGAGCTTAAAAGAACTGAAATAAATCGAAATCACAATTCTGTGAGGTATATCAAACAGAGCAACATATAGAATTATACTTATCAATTTTAGATTAAGTAAATTAACTCCTTCATTTGAGACGTGTTTTGTATTTCACTCAATCATTGTTTGTTTACTTCTTCTTTTTTAATGTTGTACAAGTAAGGATTAAACTTGGCACCCATTCATTTTATTCGAAGGAGGGGAATGTGTATAACGCATGACGTGCCCAAAAAAAGACAGGATTACAAGTTAAGAAGCACAGCCAATACAAATATTTTTCTGTGACGTAATAGGTTTAGGTGCAAATTTACATTTATAGACGAATAAAATCAAACACTTCAGCGGTTGTGTAGCAGAAATATTAGAACTGTGCTATTTGAAGGAATAAAATGCAGAGGAATTTTGGTTATGCTTGGTCAATCTGATGGAAAAAAAGCTGAAACATGTAAACACTGCTGAGCGACTTTTATGCCAAAATGGGCCACATAAAAGGAAAAAAGAATTCACAAACTTTTAACTGATTTAGTGCTGTGCGAATTGAGATATCATGCAGTAGGAGATCCCCATTTCATTGCGCAGGTAAGGTTTATTTTTAGACTTTATTGGAAAATTAGACCATTATATCTTCATTATGTAATTGGATCCAAAATTGTTGTAAAATTTCCACCACGATCTTGACATTTGACTGCATTAGAAAAAAAGCAGAGCTGTGTTATATAGATCCGATTTGATCACTGTTTGTGACAATTGTAGCCAGGATAAAAAACAATTATTTAATAGATGAAATACAATAACTGCCTGGAGAGAAAATTCATTCATTAGCCATAACTGCACAAGAATGATAGTGACACTAGCCATGATTAATTGACTCATTTTCAATCATGGAACCATTATTCAACATTGATAATAATTTGATTCAATAGGCCACCCATGCAATGGCCAACTGAAAATTATGTAAAATTCCATAATATACATTGGCGACTCCATTAATAAACATTTTTATTGATGATTTCTATGATAAATAAAATCAATGACAAATTCTGAGTAATTATCTGTTGTAATTTATTCCTGTTCCAATGTGTTCATACCAGGGAACTGTATCTCAGGGAACTGTATCTCAGTTCTGTGGTTCATACCATGTACACTTTCACATTCCAATGTATGCAGTCAAGCCAATTTAATCGAACACCTTTGATATTTCATAAATACAAAACTTGTGAACTATTATTAAATATTGAAACGATAGTCATGGACAACTATTGACATATTTATTATTTGAATGATACATAGTACCCATTTTAATTTGTATAAAATTCTTATTATTAAATCGCCGTGACTGTAGGAAATTATGTCAATGCAAATTATACCATTATGGGGTTTGGTGATCATTAAATTGAATATCACGTTCTGTTGCTATGGTAGACTGCGCATGTGGGGCTGGGGGACCGCACCCCTCTGGCGAGGCGCACCTGTGTAGGGCGTGGTCAGATGGATCTACCTGTCATATTCTCTCTCTTGGGCTATGAACTGTTTAAAAGTCATGTGCCAACTGCAGGCAGAAATGCAACCTGACACACCAAACAACAAACAACATGCAATTACATTAGACACTTGAGAACAGAATGTAGACAGATTTCTATCTGTAATTAGAACATGTGAATATGAAAATACTTATGCTTAATGCATATTTGGTTAGACCTGTACGCATGGCTGGAGTTGTCGAGTTGACCTTGTTTATGGACGAGGGGTGATGAAAACATATTATATATTCCATCTATTCATCATAATTTTAGTCATAAGTATACCACAGCAGCAGTTCGAGTGTGACGGATATATTATTACACTGGTTTACCTGACCTTATAGGTTGCTATGTAGACACATGAATGTTATGAAAATATTAGTTCTGTATTTTGCCTATTCATAACAGTTCATGTACATTAATAAACTATAGCCAAGAGGCGGTTCATAAAAATACTGATTATTTCTCATACAAGGAGGGACTTAATTTCATCTAAAGAGACAAAGCACACTTCAGAGATCTATGTGTTATCATTAGAAACCCCATCAGAAAGAGCCAAATAAGTTATTCACATGTGATTTACAGAATAACTACCCTCAACAAGGGCTTCTTGAACAGTGAAGTATAATCTAGTGATAACAGTGTAGTATGTCTCAAGAGATGTTTGTAATTATAAGCATTTAAGTTAAAAATGAGAACGCTTGGGTCATGCACTCTTTCAATACTTTTCTTTATCGTGTTTATTATAAATAGCTTTAACATATAGTATGCATAGGGCCCCTCCCTTTTAATACTTTAAATAAAGTCTAGACTTACGAATATGTTATTTTGTTTGATCATACTAGCAGATCGCTCAGTACAGTCAACAAAATTCAGTCACTGTCCTGTTATGTAAACTACAAATGTAAACACTACTGAGTGTATATGTTGACAGTTAGGCAACAGACAGATAATAAAGGGGAGAGATGACGAGAGAAGATAGTACAAGATGATATGACAATAGACGTAGAATTCTTATTTATTATAATCTTTTTTTCAAACATCCCTATTTGTAAGGGTTGGCCCAAAAATTGACAGACAGACAAACTCACAAATAGACAACTGGAGTATGGCGAAACAGACAGAAACAAACAGCGTGACAGACAGAGACAGCAAGGCAGACAGCACGACATACAACGCAACAGCTGGACAGCACGACAGACAGAGAATAATAATAATAATCTTTATTTAAAGTCACAATAAAATAACAATAAACCTAGCACAAAGGCTATTATGTGACTCAAACAATACTAAAACAATAATAAAAAAAGTAAGACAAATAAAACAATCACAGTTGGCAAATACTACAGGAGCACGCAGGCCCCTCCCATGTGTGTAACAACTTTTTAAAACTTACTAAATTAATTCTTGGTACAAACAATATTGATGGATGTCTTAGATTCCTATTACTTTCCTTCACAGCAAACACTTTATTATGCTGGATTTAATTTATGAATACATTTGAATACTTCAATAGCTATAGTCTTTAATCGATTGACATGTAGAGTCTTATACCCACTTTTTTAAGGAGCTCTGAGTAGGTACTTTTAAAATCACTGAACACAAATCTCCGTGCCCTTTCTTGATTTTCTCTATATTTCTACTTGATGATTTGCTAAAGAAATTCCATACTACTGGACAAAAGTTAAAATTTGATAATAAAAAGGTTTAAATACAATTTCCTTCTCCTTGAATCTAAGTTAACATTTAAATCTCATAAGTATCTTTAATTGCCTAACAGCTTTTTTACATAAGTTTTATACATGTGAATCCAAGTTCAAAGAAAGGTAACTTCATGACTAGCTTCAATTACAGTATCTCCTATTTGCAATAAGCTTGGTACAGACATTGTATTACGAGCTGGTTTCAAAAACATAACTTGAAATTTACTTGGATTCGCTTGCATGAAGTTTTCTGAGAACTACTGAATTGCATTTTTTGAGTCATGAACTAAGACTTCTATAACAATATCAAATGAATTTCCACTGACACTTAAATTATTGTCATCAGCGTAATTAAATAATTTTGCCTGTTCTATATTCATAAATAAAAAATATTAAATAATAACGGCCCTAAGCATGAGCCCTGGGGGATACCCCTTGTTACAATATTCTTTTATTTTTGATTTTTACTCTTTGCACTCTTTCAGTGAGATAAAACTACATGATGTGATAGAGAACCCAAAAGCATGCCATTTGGCGATTAGTAAGTCATGTGGAATAGCATCAAACGCATTGGATAGATCCATTAGTATCATACCAACCACATCATTATTATCTAGCGCCTTTTTCCACTGCAGAAGTAAACATCTGACTACAGCCATGTCCCTTTCTGTATGCTCCGAGCGAGCTATTAAAAACTGGAAACATAAAGTCTTCCATCTGTTTAGCAATAACAGATTCAAATATAATATATCCAAATGATGTTGATAGGTCTATAGTTTTCCTTTTCATACAGTCTTTCTTTTAAATATTGGTGATAGTTTATTTCTTTTCATGTCTGCAGGGTATTGACCTTTACAAAAACCATTGTTTATCAACATGGCAATAGACTGGGCTTATTCATTGTGACACATTTGCACCGTTTTAGGTGGAATACAATCATATCCAGCTGGTTTTCCACTGTTTACAGCTTTCAATTGTTTAAAAACATCTTTAGCAGTTACGGCATTAAACTCAAACAATGCTCTGTTTTCCAGCTGTACATGCTGACCTATTGATGTAATGCTTGGATGACTACGGTGGAATACCAAACAATTGTCAAAATTGTTGACATCTGACAGCATTTTTTGAGTTGGTCCTATATCATTTGCTATATTTACAAAGTATTCATTGAGTACATCACATACATATTGAGTATCACTAACAATCTTGTCATTTTCATTTAAGATAACGTTTCCATTTCCATTTAATACCTTTTCAGAAAAGAAAGGTTTGACTGTAGACCAAAGGTTCTTGAGGACGCTTAAAATTTTACATTTTTTAACAAAATATTCTCTAATTGCATTTTGTCGCATACCAGCTACCAAGTTCCTTTTCTTCTAAATAAATCCCAGTTTGTATGGTTTCGGATTTTTAACATACACTTTTTTTATAGTGATTCCTTTTGTACATTGCCTTCATCTTTAGAGAAAGTCCAATATTGATCATCCATATCGTTAAATGTGTTACATATCTGTACAGGTATACAATCCACATCATGCTTAAATCTATTTTCAGCGAATTTTTTGTAGGATCTGATGGGCTAATTAGGACAGGCAGGGATCATGGCAATGAGATTATGATTTGAAAACATGATATGAAGCACGTAGCTGTACAGAAGCCATATAGGATTGTTTACAGTCTTTTTCCAAGAAATGTTTTTAACCCAATTTTTCAAGGGCAATTCAGAAAGCTACATATGTGACAATGCGACAGGTGTACAAGGCTCTTTTGTTCACATAAGAAGGCTATTCACCCCTGTGTTATCACTAATGACTGGAAAGATTGCTTATTGATGTTAAGGACAGTCATGAAATAGATGATTTTGACAATGGGATAAACATACCTAATGGTGGATTAGCCTGTATTTCTGCACCTGATGGGCTAATTAGGACAGGCAGGGACCATGGCAATGAGATTATGGATGAAACAGCCATCCAACGGGCTCGAACGGGAATCGAAACCGGGATCCAGTTGTTGGAAGCCCAGCGTGCTACCACTGAGTTAGGCCCCCAACCCCTGCTAAAGGGATGACAAAGCCACTCTCCAGTAAGTAAGCAGGTTAACACCTATTGTAACTGCTGGTGGATGTTACTATTTTTATGCATTCAAGAAGCAGTGTCAGCTGGACAGAAATCATACAAACCCAAACTGTAATGACACCTTTCAAAAACTAATGGAATCAAATAAACATATACATTATATAACATATAAAAAATTGAACTAAAGAAATGGGGAAGCAAACATAAATCGGGTAATTTATTTTGTAGTGTTATACATCTGGTGAGGTATTTGTTACAAGGAAGTGCAATGCAGTACATTTCCTGCCCAAAAGCTTTGGAAGAGCATTGCATTTGTGGATGTTCATCATCGTAACAACAAAGAGTTGCGAGACCGTTCAACGAAGCCAACTTTCCCTGCGGCCAACTGTTTCTGCACAAAAGTAATGGAGTGACACAAAGAGTGAAAATCGTACAGTAAAAGGTCATGGACATATCTTTAGGCGATATATAGTAGATGATCTATAAGAATTTCTTTAAACCATAACAATGGAATACAAAAGTGAATGGTTGTGTCAATGGCAGATGAAAAACAAGTGCAACTGAGGTCACATTGCAATTATCATATCCTTTTGAAAAGCTATTCCCAGATAGATGGCCAGGGTTGGGCCAGTTTCGGGCCGATGCTGAATCGAAGCCAACGATGCCAGGGTGATGCCTATGCTGGGGTGGCATGTTCGATATTATTTCGGATAAATAGTAACTATAACTCATGCAACATAACACAATATTACAGAGAAAAGGTGAACCATAGCACTACTCAGATCAGACACCACAATTCCAATCTGGACCATCTCTGACCGAGTCTGAAGAATGAAAGGTCTGACAGAATTCAAGGGGAGCAACATCCTAGTGGGAAAGCAGGAAATCTGACAGAGTATATAACTTTATATTAACCCTAACCCAAATCATAGCAATACAATGTGACAATCCACGGTACGTATTGAAATGATGCAACATTGAAAATTACCCAATGTATCAAGATTAACGGCGCAGGGATTGCTACATGTAGATATAGTCAGACCAATGTTGGCCAGATTGCATGACTCAAGACTCAAAACAGTTTATTCGTCGGTTATGTGACATATATACATATAAAAATAACCTATATAAATATAAATAACCCATTAATAAAAAAAACATTATCATAACAGACCAGGAGGATAGCCTAATCCTATCCGGCAACTTGGATCTGGTTATAAAGAACAAAAATGTTAACTCCCGACTATGAGGGATATCACTAATACATATGTACTCCATTAGGCATATTTATTAATTTGATTGTTTGTTTTGTTTTAATGTCTTTATTACGCGAAGCTACTAACATTTTCGTTGGTTATATCCCACAAAAGAACAATAGAAAAGGTCACGTGGTGGAGTATAATTCTAGTTATTGATCACTTGACCCTCTATGACTGCATAACAATCTATTTAACCTTATTAATTATGTAAGAGTGCCATAAATGTTGTATTGTACTTCCTCAGACACGCATGGACAAGAGTTATTGACACAAGTGGCACTATACCACCAACACTATGGCTGCACCAGACATACTTATTACACCAACAATGTGCTCGAACTATAATCGATCCGTTTAACGTGAAGCTTATCATTTGCAGAGACAGCCACTTCATTCAATAAGACAATTGTTGTTTAGACAACTGTTTAGACAACTGTTAAGACAAATGCTGAAGATAAGGCAAGTGTACTCCAAGCTAATTAAGATATGGGAAGAGCATTTTGAGATATTGAAATAATAGAAGAGTTATTGGCAGAGTATAAATTATGATTGAGTGACATAAATCTTAAACAGTTAGGAGATTGAGTGACACCAGCGCAGGTAAGAGATGTGTAAAGCAATGATTTCAAAATATCGTGGTATTACATGCATATAAGCAATATAAAGAAAGGCTGCGGCATGGTCTTTTGCAATAAAATCCAAACCATGGCATGGAGGTGTTGGGCAGGTCTCATTGCCCCACACCTCCCGGATGCAATGTGTAGTTTGAAATAAGCAATCAGAGCTACTTAAGGTACTGGTAGCTGCTAATCCCCATGGACGGTTAAGTCATGTCTAGGGCTAAATACTCCCCGGAAATAGCATCTGGAATGGCTTTAGCAAGATGTAGTACATAAATCAGAATAATCCGATCTTACTTAATAATTAAACTCAAAAATTTAATTTGAAGATACCAAGATCTGATTTATTCTGTAGTTAAAATTCATCATTACAAAAATTGTAACGAGACAGCAAGGTAACGTGTATACGTGTTTGACAATAACATCATTACATCACACAAATATATTTCTTTTGAAATTCTCATTAGCATTTGTATAGGCCTATTATAATTGATACCAAAGGTTGGTCTTTTTTATCTGGAGGTGGGACCTAGTAGGATAAATGAAGAAGCGGATGATTGTCTTAGAGTGTGGCAATGTGCCCAAACGTGGTTGCATCAGCATAATTAACACAGCATCGGCACTAACTGATCTGACGTTGGCTCAATGCGGCATGCTATCAGGGCAATGAATTATAACACATGGCACACTCTAAGAAATAAAGGTACAATCAGGTTTATTTTGGAGAACTCATGGGTACTGTGAACTACCCCACAGGTTCGTCATGCATGTTGAGGTTTTTTTGGCTCAAACAAGCCCCGAAGAACTGCCTCAGAGGTATTTAAGTTTTGAAGGTTCTTCAGAGGTGTTAAACTTCGCTTCAGTCTAGAAAAGTTGAGTAGGAATATCAAATTCTGATTGCCGACACAGCCATGCTAACCATAACACCATTGGTGCCATTGCTTCTGGCGGTGGTTAAAGGACTATTATAGTTGGCCTGTAATTAATGGGCTTATATTCCAGCCTAAGCAATCAGCTCCCTGTAGCACATTTGGTGACCAATTGCTCTGGCTATAGCTTTGTGATCTTCATGCAAAGCCTGTTGTTTTGTTTATTTTGTGTGTTTACCTTTCTCCCTCATGCATCACCATTGTTTCAATTAACATATTATATGAATACGAACCTGTTTATGTTATAGTGTGAATCAACACGAAACAACAGACACAGGTCATGTAATACACCTGAGCCACACCCCATCCATCTCAGTTTTAGTGTCATTTGCCTCTTTGTTGCTGCGCACTGAATTGGGAAGCGGAATAAGCCTACTTATTGATTGTTTCCACAGTATATTTTCTGATCTATGTTAAAAGGCCCTCTTGACTACATGCTTGTTGCCATGATTACCAAGCTCAAAAATGCTTTCTGTTTGATCTAGAAGCAAAATTACAGGAGTCGAATTTCTTTTGACATTGTAGTTATATTTCTCTGGGTACACACGATAGTAAAGGCTTTTGCAGTCTGTCACGTAAGTCACGTGCAGACCAAATGCACCGCCCTGAATCACTCCAGCGCCTTTTCCAGCATCAGTTGTTCGCCAAAGAAGGGACTCAGAATTATATTTTCAATCAGCTTCAAACAAATCAGCAAAACAATAATGAGAAAAAAGAAACAAAGACGCCAGCACAAAAGCATCCCGAATAACATGTCAGTTTGGTTCGGCATTAATTGGTATGATGTCAGCCATGTCTGCTTTGCGTTGGCCCAACATCAGCCCAGCAGCATCAGCGCAACGTCGGCCAACTTTGGTCCTGACATGCCATGCAGAGATTGGCAATGCTTTCAACATTTTCCTCAGAGATTAAAAAGATGATAAATCCATTGTGGTAGCTATTCGATGGCGTTGACTGACCCCTACAGTACTTTTTGACTGACTAGGTTGTCAGTCCAACAAGGTTGTCAGTCCAACAAGGTTTACAGTCCAACAAGGTTTACAGTCCAACAAGGTTGTCAGTCCAACAAGGTTGTCAATCCAACAAGGTTTACAGTCCAACAAGGTTGTCAGTCCAACAAGGTTTACAGTCCAACAAGGTTTACAGTCCAACAAGGTTGTCAGTCCAACAAGGTTGCCAGTCCAACAAGGTTGTCATTTGAGATCTCAACCAACGTGACATGTTTTGACTAACTTAGTCACTATCATTAATGACTTACATGGCATTTACCAAGACTCTCCTGTCTGTCACAAAATGACTATGGGTTAGACTTCCAATCAAAATTTCTCAAGAGTCAAATTGTCTGACTTAGCCGCTTTGACTGATATTCTACTAATTTATTTTAAATATATATTTACAAAAAAATAAGTAATCTAAAAATGACTGATGTCGTGTACATTAATTAAAAAAACAAATTCGATGTAGATGTACATATGTAACGTAATTTTTTTAATTGCAGGAAAATGAATGAGCCACATGTTACATAATTAATCATTTCATATATAATTTAAAGGGACACTAATTTTTAAAAGCCTGCCTTATAAGACCACTTCGCGATAGAGGCAACATATTCTTGCAATTCTAATTTACCTCGGTGTAAAAACCTTCTCACTATTAAGGCCACTTGTAATTGTTACAATGTCACTTGATGTAGTGGAGTGTTCGTTATATTTTATGACAAGGGTCATCAATGTTGGTATAAGTTATACCCCAAAAATTAATTAATTTCTTTCGTTCATTCTGTATTTTAACATAATTTTTCGTGATATTTCCGTGTGATTCGACGTATATTGGGTACTGAGTTGACAATTTAGGAAACTGACGATATGTACAATACTGACAATATCTTTCACACGCAAATTCTCCACACTTTGGCCTATGTGTGCCTAGGAAACCATGCAGGAACTTAATACATGCAAAATTGTTTTAGCATGATATTATATACTTTATATAACATGTATCAGTTTTGGCTATTGATCGTGATATTTTTTCATATTCTACAGAAATGCATTTTAATTTTTTGTAATAATATGCAGAATTTTTATCATAACATCTGGCCAATTATATGACTTATGAGTTTATATATATTTCAAACGCGGAGTTTTGGTGTATCTAATTGGCCATACAAGTAACGCATATCAAATAGAAATTCTTTTCATTTTACGAGTGACCTGTCAATCAATATTAAAAAATAATAATTTTTAAAAACTATGTCACTCTTGTAAGATCTTAGATTTTTATGACTGTTATTGATTGCGCTAAGCACTTACGATGTTTCTTCAGTTGCAAGAACAAGCCTAAGAGGAGAATTAATGTTAATATATAATCTTTATTCACTGTACAGTACATATATAAAAACAACAGAGATAAAAAATTAACCAAGTATAAATATAAAAACGATGAGACTTAAAATCTCACCTGAGTAAAATAACTTCAGCCCCATTCGCACTATCACGAGTAACAGAGCCGAACGACCACGAACGTCAAAGAGGGAAATAAATACCTGCTCATTCGTGCTCTGTTAATCAAGTACAAATTATTTCGACAAGCGTCCATGAGGCTCTCGTAGGTCACTCGACGAGTGATCCACGCGGGCTACGGATGGGCAAGGGTGGCCAGGGATGGGCACGGTGCAAGCGCGGAAGGTCGACGAAAGAACGACGAGCAGGCCACAGAGGTCCACTGTTTCCCAAGCATTCCACGAGCGTTCCACGAGCTGTACAAGAGTGAATATAAGTGAATGGCGAGTATACACGAATGGCCAGCCTCCCCTGTTTACCCGCGAGTGACCAGGAGTGGCCACGAATGGCAACAGACGTCCATAGCTCACTCGCCAACCACTCGCCGAGCGACTCCCGTGTGATTCTTGTAAAAAGGTTAATAATTACTTGTCAAACGTCCTCCAAATTTTTAAACATGCTTCAAAAGGTATATCCTCTCCACGGATATTCATGAGATATCTGGAGGACATATGAGTGTTCTACAGATTAGCAGGAGTATCCGTACATTGCTCGCTGATTGAATTATGTATAAACAACTAATAATTTTTCGTTATCCGCGACCACTCGCCATCCGTTCTCGTGACAGTGTGAATGCCCCTTTAGAGTATTAAAACCATCTAGGGTGTCAATTAATTCTTTTAAAACATTGCAGGTATTTACAATATCACTCTTGTTAATGTTCTAATTGTACACAATATTATATATATAGATTTTATTGACATGTAAAATATCATAAGTGATACATATGTCATTCAGTTAAAAGATAACATGAAAGAGACATTAATGTAAATACAGAAAGCAATAAAATTTCAATAATCAAGGTTCCAGCCACCAAGTTAACTATTAATACGTGTTTAAATATTAATACTGCACATTGCACCTTTATCACAGCTTGAGGCACCATATTTGAATCAAATACACTTTAAATTTCTCTTTAATAGCTGAAGTTATCAAATTTACAATTCAATACCATAAATGAAATGAATTTCATCTGGCTAGACGTTCATAAAATTTTAGAATTCTAAATGAATAATATAAATAAACTCATTAAATTGTAACTATAAACTATAAAAGCCTAGACATGAAGTTATGAGTAAAATTAAATTAGCTATAAAATTAAATAACATTACTATAAATAAAAACAATGAGTTTTATGCTGGTTATTGATGTTTATAGAGTTAATTAATAAAAAAAAAAAAAGGATAAATCTGTCTTTAAATCTATTGATGCGACACAAGGGTAACTTACAATCTTTGGACACTCTAGTCAAATTCAATTCTTTAAACGATTTGTTAAAAAATAGGCGCTAGGCATGCTTGGGGAGTAAGCAGATTGTTAACTGAGCTGATGACGTCAAGATCAGAGAACACTTTAAAATGTTTGAACATATATTTCTTTCTTTGTTTGTTCTTACTCTTCTTGCTCACTCCACTTCTCTTCTTGAGCTCCTGATATCTTTCTTTTTTGTAACTGCTTACGTCTTCGATCATATTTTTTGTATAAATATAAACATAATAAATAATGCATTCATGAATCAACCATGCGGGTAATGAAATGAAGACATAATATCACCATTTTATTGTCAACTACCTTAAGAGGCGCCTTAACAAAGCAGAGATCTCGGAACAAAGTAAAGCCCTTAAAGCGAAGGAGTCCGAAGTACAATTTTTGGGGTCAATGAGTCCAACAAGTTGCCATTTCCCCATGCAGAAATGAAAAGGGAAAACATGCAAAAAGAATATGGTAAAGTTGGACATTTTCAAGTATAAAGTCATTTATCATAGTCTCAGTATGAATGCTAGCATTTAAGAAACTGTTGAAATTTCATAAGCTATAGACTGGGTGTAATATAGTTCATTTTTTCAAGACTGAAATGTCATCATATGCAGTAAACGCCTACATGTAAAATTGTGCGTGTATTCTGTTATGGACATACATGGAAATATATCAATGTCGAAAAAATAGTACATTAATTAATAGACTGAATGACTGGCTGACTGACTGACTGATATATACATGTACCTTTATTATGCCTCTTCTCCTATAACAAATCACATTTATAGTCAATGCTGCCAAACTGCGTACTTAGAATTGCTTAACCATTGCATGTTTCATTGGCCTAAATTAGGAAACTGTCCGTATGGTTAGTCAGTCATGACAATTTGTCACCTAACAAGTACACTACTTGTTTAATGCTCAATGTATGAATGTGGGGTTTCTGTTAAAAAAAAACTCTGATGTATAACGGTCTTCTTATTTTTTGGATAGGTACACTGGTACAGTCTAACGTTATATTTGACTGCGTTCACCAATAAATTGGCATCAATGCCCCGTGAACTAGATAAATGGGACAAAGTACTTGCGAATCTTCAACGTATATAATTCTATCTTATGAGATCTTCGGTTTACTTTTTTTCTTCAGGTACTACTCAGTCAAGAACAGCACCAGTTAGTGAGGAGAGATTGTGTCCTCTTCCTTCTGAAGAAAAGAATCAAATTCCAAAACGTGAGTCTCTTGCTAATGTTATTGGTAAAAATAATTTCAACGTGAACTGATTCTTCAATCATAACTGACTGACATATGTATTAAATTATAATGCACACATACGGAAAACATGGTCTCCTAACTTGGACCTGGATATCTATTGATAATATACAAGAAAATATGACATATAAATATGTAGATCTATACTAATATGTGTATATATATAGAATTTTATTGACCGCAGAGCATCAAAAAGATACATGTGTCATAAAAAAATGAAATACAAGGATAAAAATAAAAATATACATATATATATATTTTAATGAAAAAGTAAAATAAAAGAACAATCTTCATGAACATAATTTGCATTTACATTCTCTTTCAGTTTGTAGAAGGATGTTTTGACTGGTATCTGCAAAATCTAAGCAACCCAAAGGTAGGCCTATGCCATTTTTCTTCAAAATTTATATCGGCATATATTTTTGTTTGATTTATTGAAAAAGCATTGAACTGATTATGCCTATACTGAAAATAAACACTATGATCAAGTCGTTTATAATGACTCCTTTCTGTTTTGATAACTAAATATGCTATATTTCCTGTTTATCGATGTCCATAACAAATGCCATAATAATGACAACAAGAAGGCAAAAAAAAAAAAAGAAAAGGTCAGTGGATGGGAAAAAGTATGAGTTGTTCAGACAGAAAGGCAATATCAGCATCCGTTGAATGCCGCTAGAAGCTGTAAATAAAATTAAATTGAACGTAGATCTTTACATATTTTGCTGCTTTCATTACAATACTGCTAATGTGATATATAATGTGATTTGTGAATGTTGCTTTTTTGTTTATTTGTTCCCTTCTAACCGAGGTCAAACATCTCTTTTCAGGTTCGCCCAGGCCAGATAGAACTTGTGGCTTTATCAGAGATGAATAAGTAAGTCCAAATATCTGACTGCCAAACAGATATTATATAATATATTTAGTCAGCTAGTTAAAATGACTTCAATTCAATTAAATTCATTGGACCAACTGATAAGAAAAAAAAAACGATTTATACATGAGCACAATATACACATTACAGCTAGTTGGTGGATAAGCTCCAATACTACAACAAGTTTCACAAAGTGAAAGAGAAATAAGGAAGTGAAAAATAAAGGATTAAATTCATATTTTAAGCAGAAACTGTAAACAAATTAGGCAAGAAGAAGAAAAATATTTATATACAGCAATGATATTCATAAGAAACAATAAAGACATACATAGAGAAATGAAAAAAAAAAGTATATGAAGAGACACTAGAGTCATGATACTGTTAAATGTGACTATGGCAATGCAGCTTGTAGGTGGCACTGAACACCAGACAGATTATAATTAATTCAGCAGTATTCGAATATTTTCATTACGACCTATTTCTAATTACACACTTGAAATGATCCACTGTTTTATAGATTGACGAACAAGTTTTTTTAATACCAAAACCAAGATATCCAAAGTTCATTCATTAAGACTGTGCAGATCTTTTTAATTGCATTGTACTTCAGATGATATTGTGTTAGGTTTGGGTGAAAGAAATGTACACATTAAAAGAAATTTCCTATTTGCCAATTTAATATGAGATCAAACTGTCCTCTGGAAATACTAATTCGACGGTTTGTCATATTTGACATGCTTTAATTTAAACATTGTTAACAATAAATCATGCATAGGCGTAGGAGGTGGGGGGCAGGGGGGGGGGCAATTGCCCTCCCCCCCCCCCAAGTGTCCAGGAAAGCCACAAATATTCGGGCAAAAGTTGAAAAATTCGGGCATAAAGGAATGCTAATAAAAGCCTTAAAATTCGGGCAAGATGACCTTTGCCCCCCCCCCCCCCCAAAAGAAAGGTGCCTCCTACGCCTATGAAATCATGAATCATGAATCATCATCATATCGTATGTTTCGGTTCTGCCTTTATTATCTTTTTTTTGTAAATCTTTTTTTATTTATTTATTCATTTATTTTTTTCAGACATGAATTCTTGATATTCATGGATGTCCATAGGCCGCCAATGAATGTGACTCAAAACAGCTTCAAAAACCAGGTTAGTAACTTTTTACTATTCATGGTTAATATCAGCTTAAGGTGATACATTTATCGTTTTTTTACTACAGCCAATTTCATGGACTTGGAAACTAAACACCAGATGACGTCATGTGAATGCTGGCTAATAGTCCAGTAGAATCATTGTGAACAGTAACATGGAGTATGGCAGCAATCTGACGGGTGCCACTTCGGCATCCTTGAGAATTTTGAGATATTCACAAAAACAGTTTCCATGGTTACAAAAAATCCAAAGTTTTTACCATATTTGCATTCCTGTATCCCTGGCTATTGATTTTGTATTATTAATTGTATCTATGTAATATAGTAATCTTGCTAATTCACATTTCCTGTGGAATATTGAATGTGCAAATTTTCATTACCATGGCAACAGTTTTTGTGAATATCTCAAAATGCTCAAGGATGCCGAAGTGGCACCCGTCAGATTTGGAATCAGCACCCTCAAATTACCCATTATCAACAAAAAAGTAGCTCCATGTTACGCTTACCCTACTTTTTGACAAAGTTCTACTGGACTATAATGCAGTCCTCAACCAACGGAAGTCACAGATTCGCATGACGTCCTCTTGAGTTTAGTTTCCAAGTCTATGATTTCGACTGTAAATTAGTGATTTTCAAAACTTTGAGGTTGATTTAAAGAGTTTTAAATAGCCTGTGTCACAGTTATATATTCAATTCAATTGCAAAGTAATCAGTACACGTAAAGTCCTTAATTCGTGAGAATAATCTAGGGAAATTACTACTTGGGGAGATTCCATTTGACATTAGGAAAGTGTTGTTGCTAGATATCAATCAACAGGATAAAAGAAAAGAAAAAGGGAAATACGTTTATACTAATACAGTTACGACATAATCACTCTTGGCTGGTAGTATCTACATACACTGTATTCTAAGAAGTACTTGGGTGTAGGCCTTCTGTACCCGGTCATTGGCGTACATACTGTTTATAACAATTGTTTTGGTAAAAATCGTGTGCAGCCCAACAAGGCGCGGTGCCCTGGAGACAATTTTAAGCAGAAGCCACTGTGGCGGATTTTTTAGTGCAATTATTGCATGTAAAGTTAAGCCGTTGATACTGTTTATTCACAAGCATATTGTCTGTCATGTGGGCGTTCCCCAGCAGACATGATAATCTTATTTATTACATGAAAAAACTCAGCAATCAAAGAGAGAGCGGTATTCGTAGAAACGACCGTCATAACGTTATCACGAGAAATACATTTTTGCTGTTTTCTCAAAAACGGTTAGAGCTAGAAGGCATATCATATTATAATTTCTTTTTATAATTACGCTTTTAATAAGGGTACTATCGAATCTGTACGATGTACCGCGGAGGAGAAATGTCGGACATGAATGGCTTTGTGGATTCATTAATTTGTGTTTCCAAGTCAGTAATTATTGTCAAGACGTTTCTAAAGATCTACAATCAATTCTTGTGTCATTCTAAATCTGCTTTCCCTTATTTCTAGAAATTTTCACATATGAAAAATTATATTCTTAGATTTCTGTAGGGCTTTTCAATCGAAAATAGACCAAATATTAAATCTGTTGGTATGATGAGAAGCCAGAGATGTCAAATAAGTTTTTCGGTGATCTAATAAGCATCTGGTATATATAATAAAACAAATATGGCCCCTTTTTTTTATTTGGGAAAAATATGGGGTTATATCGGTCGACGGACATCAACAAAATTAACGCCCGATGTGAATAATTTTACTTCGGACCAATAATACCCCATATTTCTCTTACAAATGTTACTTCTGGCTCATATGCCAACCGCCTCTAGGGAAAAGTAAGGCGCATTGGGCCTCTTTTCACATTTATAATTTTGCCGATTCCAGTAATAAAGTATAATCACTGATTTTTGTTTCTGAATTATACTTTAGGTATTCCTCTTATAATTTCAGGTGTAATTAGAAAAATAATTCTCAACCATTTCTTTTTTATTAAAAAAAAAAGTTTATGTATAAATAAAGTTGCCAAGTTGGTAAGGAGAACTGGGCCATGGGAGAGGGAGGACTGGACTCCTTCTGTCAGTTGGTGTCTCCTTCACTTTACTTTTCTTGCTTTCAAACATCAGTCAGGCAGTGTGGTCCAGTTCTCCTGCCTGCCCAGTTCTCCTTACTTTCCCCTACATAATTTGTGCAGAGGGATTCCATAAAAATGAAAGTAAACTGCTCAATGTTTAGTTAATTTCATCAAATGTTGTAACTGTTCTATTTTATAATGAGCTGCATAGAATTAATCTGAACCTGAATCTAAGCTTTGATGCTTCCTTACATAACATGTACATGTAGACGGTTTAACAACTTCTTATACTGTGTTGAATGAAAAGTAAATTTGGATTTCAAAGCATTGATTTATTAGTTCATTCACTCTCTTATTTACTCTTGTTTGCTTATTTGTTTTTCAGATTGTATTGTGCCTTTCAGACAGCAATCATTACGACATTGTGTACCCCAAGTCTTTCATGATAAACTCTCAACTCTGCAGATGTAAGTTCCTAATTACTTTTTTCCATCTTTATTTGCATTTAAACCATTGTGCCATTAACCGACAGCTGGTGTTCTAGTGACTAATTAAGTAAGCGCATTGCAGGTCCCAGGTTCCAATCTCGACCAGGGGAAATTGCTCCCACACAAATTGCTCTAACATATATAATTCACATGGCCCAGGTATACCTGTAGTCAGGGGGCCAGCCCCTCAAAATTGGGATTTCTGTTTGCACTGATCCACACCTCCTCAAATTTGGTAACATCGAATTGGAAATTTCTGTACTTTTCGTAATCTGTACTTATTTTGTCAGTTCCTTGGATTTTATTAATTTGCTTTGATATCTTTGACTGTCAAGCTTTTATAACACAGTAAAATAATATACTTTTGGTATTTCAAGACACCTTAGGAGAAACCCTCTCAGAAAAGAAGCATCACTGAAAGTTCCTTCATTTTTGTGTGTTGCTATGGAAACACTTTTTAAAATTGTCACATTTTCAGAGAAAACCTCCGTAATATGGGAATAAACATTTTATAAGATATATTGAACATAGGGAAGGTGATATTTAATAATTGGCATGTAAAAACCTCACTGATTAAAGAAATAAAATTTTTGCAGTCTCTGGTTGCCATGGAAATGTGTATCTGACCCCTGCTAGGGTAACACAGTCAAAATAAAAATATATCTGTGCAAGGTAAAATGGGTGTCAGCCTTTATAAAAGCCTGTGTAACTAGCAATTTTCTGTTTTTCCCTCTTTTACAGACTGCTTATATCCATTTAATTGCAAATTTACCATATAATGAAAACAGGGGTCAGATACACATTTCCATGGCAACCAGAGACTGCAAAAAGTATATTTCTTACATCAGTGAGGTTTTTACATGCAAATTATTAAATATCACCTTCCTATGTTCAATATATCTTATAAAATGTTTATTCCCATATTACTGAGGTTTTACTCAATGTTGACAAGTGTAATAAAAGAGCATTTTGACATTATTTTACTGTGTAATTTTAGAGAAATATTTATTTTATCTGTACAGTTAACTATACTATAATAACCAACTCAGGTATTTCTATGGACTAATTGCTTGAAAGAAACAATGACTTTTACACCTCTGCATCACACTTTTCAAATGCTCATTACTAGAAAATGCTACATTGTTCATATCTCTGCACCTATGACAGGTACATTCATAATTTGCTTATTAACCATCATGTTTTCAGCGTTAATGAGTTCATTTCTGATATTTTAAGAAGCATACACTGTGTTACATTGTATGGAATAGGCTAATTTGCTTATAATTTATAAATACTTTCAAAAATGGCTGTTTCCATGAAAACTTGCTTATCTGTGAATGTAAAAGTGGCAATTACTGGGAGTTTCACCCCATCCTTGCCAATTATGTTTCTTAAATTAATATTTTATTGCCCGATATGATTAACAATATCACAAACCAATCTTCTTTAAAAAGTGGCATTTTGCTGCGAAATGTTGGAAGCTGGTTAACCTTGGAGTCCATTTTTCAAATATAAATATACTGCAAAAAAAAAAAAATGGTGTCATTGGATAGATCATAAAGTTTGCTTCCTGAACCATCACAGTAAATTTTGAGAATTTCTCAAATTTTGTGCATTGACAAAAGAAAAGTAAAAATTTTTTAAAAATACATCTAATTTTGTTATGATTTTATGTTTCCATGGCAACCAGTGCTATGTCTAATCAATATTGATTAAAAACAGGTACAGTAATTTTTGGAACTTAACAGAGAGACACAACATCAATATATTTTATTGTAAATGTTAGTAAAACCAAAGTGATGCAGATTGGTAACAAAGCAATAAGCACCTTCTTCTGTAATGGGGAAAAACTAGTAAATGTTGACAGCTTCAAATATCTTGGCCATATGCTTACTAATAAGCGTAGAATACATAGCAAGATGACGGAATACCTCTCAACACAAGCTCATAAAGCGCTCTTTGCACTGCAAGGTGATTCAAAACAAGCATTAGGAAAAATCGATCCCATGCTATCTCTTCGAATGTTTGATACCTATATTTTACCTATCCTGGAGTACAATAGTGAAATATGGACAAGTGAAAAATCTATGCCTGAATTAGAAAATTTGCAACTTGCATATCTTAAAAACATATTAGGAGTTAGAAAACAAACACCATCTTTAGCAGTCTATGGTGAAACAGGTAGATTCCCATTGCATGTCAGACAGAAAATTAGAATGGTGAATTACTGGATAAGATTGGAAAGAGCACCTGATGACAGTTTACTTAAGAAATGTTTAAATTTTCAGAAGGAAATTTATGTGAATGCAGTAAATGGAAATAACTGGTTCAGTAAAGTGTGTCATGTATTAAATAACTGCAACATTGAATATGATATTAGTAACCTCAGAAACTTTGACATTGATAATATCTCTAACACAGTGAAACTAAGACTCTATGAAGCCGAACATGAGCGACTTATAAATGCAATAAATGACAGTTCACAACAACCAAAACTTAGGACATATAAACTATTTAAAACTGATTGTAGAATAGAACCTTATCTTGAATTGCAACAAATTCGCAAAGTGTTAACTAAAATAGCTAGATTTAGGACAAGTTCACATAGCCTGAAGATTGAAACAGGTCGACACCATAAACCAATAATTCCTGCTCCAAATAGAATATGTGAAAAGTGTACGTTAAACTTTGTAGAAGACGAAATTCACTGTTTGATTGTCTGTCCTGGTAATGAGCAACACCGTGTTAACCTTTTTTTGAATGCAACTAAATTTATTAACAACTTCTTGTCTCTAGATGATATAACTAAGTTTACAGCAATAATGACAAACAAGGAACCTGAGTTATTAAATAGTTTAGGAAAGTTTCTCCTTCAAGCCGATGTGTAGAGAAAACCATCTCCTGTATCCACACAGTTATTAATTTAGTTTATTAGTTTATTAGTTATGATGTGCTTGTCATGTTTTGGACTTTAAGAGTGAAATGTTTTTATTAGCGGCTTGTATTTTTTTCTATTGTGTATGTGGATTTTAAACACGTATTATAAGTTAACTTGGTGGCTGGAACCTTGATTATTGAAATTTTATTGCTTTCTGTATTTACATTAATGTCTCTTTCATGTTATCTTTTAACTGAATGACATATGTATCACTTATGATATTTTACATGTCAATAAAATCTATATATAATATAAATGGACAGATAACATAATTTTATTAATTGGTTGCCTCGGAAACAGTTGTCATTGGTAACATCTCAGTAAATGACAATTTTCATGGTTAGTTCCAGAAAGTTTACCTTCATGCAAATATACTGATATGTGCAACTTGCTGATGTGGTAACTTCTTCAAAAACACCCTTCGTGGCATTCTGAGGTTCCACTTGTTACAGATCCACAAGAGTTACTATAAATAGACTGAAATAATGTGTTACGTAGGCAACTATGCCAACCCTGTGTATAATTCCATTGTCATGTATTAAAATATTACCAAATATCACCAAATAATTTCTATGTTACAAGCCCAGTAACTGTTTTAAGATGATAGCTGCAGACAAAAATAGTGACAGAACTGAATATCCTGTCCATATTTGCTTTCAATTTGGTTACCATGGATACCAGTTTTCAAATTAACTTATCATAGGAGCAAACATCCTCATATCAATATATGTTTGGGGTAACAATCATGCCATATGAATAGAATCAAGGCACCAATATAATGAGGCTTTATGATGAAATCATATATGCTGGCATGGATCTATATCAGGACTATTGGCACTTTTGTTACCATGGTAACCAGTCCATGCAAGTTTAATTTATTTACTTGTTATTCAAGTTCAGTAATTTGTTGGAAACAGTTTGAAACATTGTTGAGAATAAAAAGAAAAATATAAATGCTTCGGCACCTGGACTGCCCATTGCAGTAGCCATATAAGGAAATGTTATGCAAATTTACCTATCTAGATTTTTAAAATTGTCACATTTTCAGAGAAAACCTCAGTAATATGGGAATAAACATTTTATAAGATATATTGAACATAGGAAGGTGATATTTAATAATTGGCATGTAAAAACCTCACTGATTAAGGAAATAAACTTTTTGCAGTCTCTGGTTGCCATGGAAATGTGTATCTGACCCCTGCTAGGGTAACACAGTCAAAATAAAAATATATCTGTGCAAGGTAAAATGGGTGTCAGCCTTTATAAAAGCCTGTGTAACTAGCAATTTTCTGTTTTTCCCTCTTTTACAGACTGCTTATATCCATTTAATTGCAAATTTACCATATAATGAAAACAGGGGTCAGATACACATTTCCATGGCAACCAGAGACTGCAAAAAGTATATTTCTTAAATCAGTGAGGTTTTTACATGCAAATTATTAAATATCACCTTCCTATGTTCAATATATCTTATAAAATGTTTATTCCCATATTACTGAGGTTTTCTCTGAAAATGTGACAATTTTAAAAAGTGTTTCCATAAGGTGTCTTGAAATACCAAAAGTATATTATTTTACTGTGTTATAAAAGCTTGACAGTCAAAGATATCAAAGCAAATTAAAAAAATTTATGAAAATATTTGTAAAACTGCTACCATAGCAACAGGAAATGGAGAAAAACTAGTGTTTAGGCAAAACTTTAATGAGGTCAGCCATGCAAATTAATCATGGTACCAACAAATGTCAAGCACTGTAATTAACAGCATACCATCAAAGTTATTTTGTTAAGTTGTTCAATACAAAAACATACTTGTTGCCATGGATACCAGAAAAAAACATCTCTGGTCCAAGAAACTGACAAAACGAGTACCAATAACAAAAAATACAGAAAATGTCCAATTCAATGATACCAAATGTGAGGAGGTGTGGATCGGTGCAAATAAAGTGCCCTATTTATTCACATTTTCTGGCCTTGGCCCCCTGACTACTGGTTCTTATTTCCACAATTTCAAAGGACTTTCAATCTCACTTATTTCTTCATGTATCGATAAATAAATTCACTTAAAATGATTATATAAGGTTAATGCAGGGCATTGCATGTGCACCACAAGGAACTACATACCAGACCAAGAAATTCCCTGAATTTTCCAAAATTCCATAACTTCTAGAGAATAACTATTAGATTTTTTTGATTTTTTTTTTAATTTATTTAAATTTTTCGGCAATTACAGTCATATTTGAAATACAAAATTACAATATACCAAATAAATATAATTATGTTATGTAAGTTGCCTGGGTCCATAGTCGTTACAGTCTCAATCCACTGCCCAAACGATACAATTACTAAAACTTCAGCTTTGCCAGAGTAACGTCGAGCATTCAATGTTACAAAACAATCCAATACAATTTCTCTCTGACAACACTCCTACAGACCTACACTTCTGGAGTTTTCTCATGATGTATTATTTCTTCTCAAATATCCTGAATTTCCATGACTTAAGTTAACAATTTTCCTTAAAATATATTCATTATGTGTTACGTAATGGATTTCTTTAGGTTCCCATTAGTGTAACTGATCTTATCTGAAACATTTCTGAATGACTAATCGTCAAATGATGCAAAATTTCACGATTTAACAATTTCATGCAACGAAAGAGCTCCTCTTTATCCATATATATGAATGTTAATGTATAATTAATAACACGACCAATTCGTTTAAATCACTGTTTCGTTCGTTTTCCATCGATTTTTCATATTTTAATGGCTGAATTAATAACAGCTGCTTTGACAAACAACTTACAGTCATAAATATGCTAATAACCAATTTCCTCAAGCTGGATGAACCCAGTGTGTGACAAAAATATCTGAGTGAGCATTAGCCTGGTTCCAAGATGAGATAAATGTGTTTGTTGATTATTCTTTTAAATACTCTCTTTAAAGTCCTTCTAAACCTTCTGATGATATTGAGTTTAATAGGGTATATCCCAAGAGAGAAGAAGAAGAAAAAACACATGTGTTAGTGATTTTCAGCAAGTCACTCTCTAAATTCAAATAAGTTTTAAGCAGCCTTGCAAGTTGGTCAATAACAGCAGTGCCCCCCCCCCCCCCTTAATGTTATTTATCCATTTATTGAATATATTTTAAAGGGGTGCTTCAAATAGCAGGAGCTGTTTTTTTTTTTTTGAGGCTCTTTGTAATAAAAATATATATATAATGTTTATAAAATAAAACAATAAATATGCAAGAGTGAGCGTTAACTGAATTGCACAGAATGATAATCTTGCGAGCATCATTGAAATTATATATTTTTTATAATATCATAGTCAAATAGCCTTTAAAACGAAGTACCTAGGCAGAATGTAAAATTCGTTCAACAAAACTGACTATCGTCATTATTCTATTGACATCTGATCAATTTATGAACATACCACGAAACATGCAGGTTCCTCAAAGAAATCCAAAATTCTGTGCTGCCTTCTGAAGCATGACCGGTCAAGTTACAAGCACAATTTATGCAGTGGCCAAGCAGCTCCTCGTAGTGTAATTTTGTCCAAACAGACTGGACAGTTAATTACTATTATAGTGGGATGATTATTTACTGCCATTTCACTAACCACGTACACACGGATTAATTTCATTTAGGTCCAATTGACTTTGTACGTCATATTTTAACTTAATTTTATTGTCTGGTTCCACTTCAGTGGTCAGCCAATGATCAGACGCAAAGCCACCAACACACCAGGCTGTTTTTACCTTTACAATTTATTATTTTTTATTATTACGTGGCTACTGATTCCTGAAATACATAGCTCTCAATAATCATAACCTTTTTTCTAGCATTGAGCAAGATATTAGGAATCATGTTTCTAAACGGAAGTGATTTACAAGGAGAGATACGAGTCATTCTCTGTAAACATTCCAATAGCTATGTATATACCATATTATAGTTGCCAAATATATGCCACAGATTGACCTCATTTTAGATGAGTCCGGCTCAAGGTTGGGGCACCATGAGCCACTTGATCACATTTTTTAAAGGCGGCATTTCTCCCTCTTACAAATTATATGTAAAATTCAACATTTACATAAGATGTTAAACTCCAGTAGTATTACAGTATGACTCTACGATTGTCACTTCATGCTCCAAGGTGGAAAGAGTAAAAAAACGGCACATGGTGCCCCCTCTCCCGTAAACAACATAATCAATAAAAGATTAGGTAAATAAAAGGTCATATCCTCACATCGCTTGCACATGCCAACATGAATACAAACATACGAAAACAAATATTTTCAGTAATTATTGACAAATAATGTGTTTTTTTTTATCTTTCATTGGAAATTTTTTTATCATATTGATGTGTGGCCCGATCAATTGAAATCAGAAACGACAAACACAAAAACAAAAAGAAAGTCAGAACTGTTATTACACAGGTAAAATAACCATGGATACGTTTTCTCATAATCATCACCAGATAATAATCCTGAATTTCCATGTGCCTGATTGAATTATTGGGTTCCTATATGCTGGATGCTAGGCACATTCTAGAGATCAGAATTTAATCTTTTCCAGAGAGAATTGGAAAAATACATTGATACATCAGAATATCAGAATATTTAGACCTGCTCTGGCCAATCCCTTTAGTTTGTTGTTTGTCCGAATAACTTGATCACCAGTTTTAAAAGATGTGTAACAGACAGGCAAATGCAGTAAAGCTGGGTCCATTAATATTGTACTTCTATTCATGACAAGAGTCATAACAAGTTCCATCAATGTTCTCAACACGCACAACAACAATTACTCCGCCTGACTGGCAAGTTTTATTTTTGTTTTTTTTATTCTTTTCATTCTTCAAGTTCAGGACATAGTGTAAGATTCCCCTCGTATAACTTATATTATGCTCCACCAGGTGACCTTTTCTATTGTTCTTTTGCGGGATATAACCAACGAAAATGTTAGGTAACTCCCTCCTGAGTGCAAACTGAACTTGTCTTGTGTAATAAAGGCAGTAAAAACAAACAATCAATCAAACAAATTAGTAAATATGCCTAATGGAGTATAGGTCTTTGGCGTCGGGATATAATCAACAAAAATGTTAGTTAACTCCTTCCTATTTGGGATATAACTAATACTTATAACCATGGGGCCAAGATAAACTATTGGCTCCTGTGAGCCAATCAGAATGTTTCGTTGTCATCCAGCAAAAAGTTATATTGGAGAGCTGCAGTGTATGTTGGACGGCTGCAGTGTATGTTGTACAATGTAGAGAATATTAGCTATGCCCAGATCAGGCTTGGGTTCAAGTACTGTACTTGGACTGAGTACTTAGACTTAAGTACCAAGTACTTGTACTTGGACTCGAAACTGTTCATGGAATCGATTTGGAATGCTATCTGGGCCCCAGATAGCATTCCAAATCGATTCCTTGTCAGCACGATTTCGGCGATGTCAAAACAATGTTGTAACGACAGCGGCCAATATAGAAACGACTTGAATGCTATCTGGGTGGTGTAACCCAGATAACATGCTAGATTGACTCGACGTTGATACGATGTTTCAACTGCAGCCAATATTAAAACTATGTTGGTCTCATTTTGAATACATTCTGGGATGATGTGTCGTCCAACATGGAGTTTTGTGGATCATAAAACAATCCACCTCGACCAATATCATTTTTCCACATCCCTCAAAGGTCTCATGACCACTTAGGTCACACACAAAATCGGAAACTTTCAAAATATGATGCAAATTCAACTGATTTTATTTTTTAAAGCTAGCATCGTGGATTTATTTGGTATCTTTCACATAAATATGAGTTACATGACACAGTTACAGACGGTTTGTCTCTATGATTTCAGTATAAGCATAACTTGTACGAAGAGTTTAGTATGGAACATGCTTGTAAAAAGTACCCGAATATTTCTTGGTGTATATACGTGACTGTCAACTTCACAGTTACAGTAGGGAGTTGTTGATATATTACATATATTCCAACACTATGTCCTGAACTCGAAGAAGAATGAAAAGAAGAAAATGAAAAGTTGCCAGATAGGGAGATTAATTGTCGTTGTGTGTTACACAGACTTGCGTGAATCTCTGTCTTCAGAAGTTGCTTTGTAAGTTCAGAAAATTCCCCTCTAGCTATGTGAGCATTGTGCAAATCTGCGTGTAAGCTTGTATTTACAAGAGAAAGCCGATTTTCACATGAATGCAAAGAAAACAGAAAAAAATATGTGGATTAAAAGAAAGCAGTTTTCTCTAAATCTTCAATGTTGCTCGGTGATGGCATTGTGTTATTTTTGCCTTTATAAAATTACATAAATATGTTCAGAATCTATATATTCTGAAATCTGCATAATGCTGAATGTGAGTAAGCTCTTTTTAAGTCAAAATATTGTGAATTTTACAAGGCATTGTTTAAGTTTTTCGCAAAATAATATCAAAAGAACACATGCATGGCCGATCCTGGAAAGTTCCTTCACAACTTTGCTGCGGTTGAAAATTATGTTGGTTTTAATGCAGACATTTACACATAATTCCTATCTAAAAAAAAAAAGGAAGAAAAAAAAAGATCAATTAATTGCTAATGTAACTGAGCTAGCAATATTTTATTTGTTGAAGTCTGAAAATTTTCTGTTACAAAACTCCTCATTGGCCCATATATGATCGAGAGTCCTTAAAATTTCCAAATAGTGAAATTACTCATATCTGTACGAGCAAAAAAGCGGGACAAGTTGTAGGATCGTGTTTATTGGATCAATAATTGGTAAAGCGTGAGAAAGAAAGCCAGCTTTATTCTGTGTGCTTGAGAAATATAATCCGCTTTTGAGATTTTCTCAGAAAGAAATTGAAAACACGGATTTGTTTTTGTGATCTTGCCAAGGAGAAAAGAAAACGAAAACTACATATAGCTTTGTTGCACAGAGGTAATTATTGTGACGCTTTGAAGAAAACTAATTTGTAGGCCTACTAGTTATTTATTTGAATGTTCCAATGCTCCTGGTCTAAAGTCACTTGATAAGGCTTGGAGTCCACACCATGTTGTATAGACACAAGGCACCTCCAATTTAACATCTCATGTGATGAACATCCAGCTGAGGTGTAGCTCATATCATATCATATAATCTCATATCATATCATATCATATATCATATCATATATCATATTCGATATTAGGCCTGACAGTCTAGTCCAGGCAGAAGATGAGGTTTGGGGGGGGGGGGGTTTTAGCATCATTCAAATGACGTCAGCATGAAGGCAATGAGCCAGTCTTCATGAGATTAAAATAAATTTCTTAATACCAGTCTCTTTCACAACACAGATGAGTTTCACAAAAAATAACATGTCTTTAAAAAAAAATCTAATAATAGGCTGGCTCTAAGATGAAGGAATTTGATCCTCCCTTTGGTCTTGATCGTGATTAATTATGAAACTGGTAAGGATTTGAAAAGAAATGTCCGTCTATCTATATATCTATCTATATATCTATCTCACTACCTACCTACCTATCTATCTATCTATCTATCTATCTGTCTATCTATCTATCTATCTATCTCTATCTATCTATCTATCTATCTATCTATCGATCTTCTTTCTATTTATCTCTTCTTTTTCGTTCGTCCATTCTATATCATTCTATATCTATCTTTGTTTCTTTTTCGTCGTTGTTTGTTTCTTTGTCTCTTTCTTTTCTTTCTTAATTTCTTTCTTTCTTTCTATCTTTAAGTTAAATGGACCATAAACAAATAGATAAGCAACGATTAAGTATTTAAGTATATGCCTTAAAGCACATATCAACTTGGATGCATTGCCTTAAGTCATGTTAAGCTAATTCATGTAAATTCGTCAGGACATGAATTAATTATGAGGTCTACCGGCTAAGTCCTTGATACCATTAACACATACGAGTTAATAAGTTGAATGGTTTTAATTATATATTCTTAATAACAATGCATTGCAGGACATTACAATCGCTCAAGAATATTGCACCCTGAATTAAAATTAAATATTACTAAGGATTACGTAATGCAGTGTAATAGTTTCTTGTGTGGACAGAGCTTGTTGTGGATAATAGCATAATTAGCATGTACTTAATCTAACCACTGCAATAGAAACATGCTGAAGGCTAACAGTCATAAAATAATCGCAAGACATGAAACTTGTTCAGTTTGAAGAATGATTGCAAACAGGAAAGACATACCTGTGTAGGATTTAAGATAAAAAGATGAGCAGTATTGCAAGGTAAGGCATGGATGCTTCCATATGATCTCTTATATTTCACTTATAGGTACAGATATAGTATATTAGCAAAAATTGTTGGTTAATACTCAGAGTTAAATACATAACAAAATTGTCATGAGTTTAGCAATTATATTTCCAACAAAATCAAAACAGTATTTAAAACAGCTTAATGTTATATAGGCTATTTATTATATTATATTACATAATATATATATGTTTCAGAAAAAAATTATCAACCAATGATCTATGCACATTGATTGGAATTCTATAAATAGCTAAATATTCTCAACAGATTTTCCCAAGTTCGCCTTCAACAAAAATATTTATTGCCTAACGATGATAAATTTAATTTTACTGAAAAGAAAAACAGAAAGATAGTTTTACAGTGGATACTTCATGCAGCGTGTTACAAAATATGTTACAACATGTCTGCCCAGTCAATCATGGATTGGCCATCAACCCCTAAATGAGCTAGTGACCCATGACAGTTGGTATTGTATTGTATTGTATTGTATTAGATTGCATAAGATTGTATTAGGTTAGCTAACCGGCTGCCACCGACAAATGTAATGATGAGCTGGTGCCACTGGGAGTCCACACTATGTTACACATTTACGAAATCAAGATAATAGATTATTCAAAATGAATTCAATAAAATATAAAGGTTTTCCTCTCCTTCTTTAATGTGAATATATACTAACTTTGTTAGACTGGGGGGAAAAAATGCACTGATTTATGATGATCTCAGTTAGGCACAAAACAAATATTTGAACGATATTTTCAAATGTATGGATTGCTTGAATTGATCAATAGAAAACATATTATAACTTAACAGATAAGAAATCATAAATGTATATATGCCTAGAAGTCTTAGTGATAAGATATTTCGACAATGAGGTGAAATGCAACAATTTGCTAAATACCATGAGATAATATTACAATACCCACTGTTGGAGCGGCATAATAATGAGGTAGTCTTACAAGGTTTTTTTTAATGACACTGAACTGTCTTCTTTCTTACTCTGTTAGAATTATTTTCTCATACCTTAGAGAAATTAGTTCTAATTTCTCCAAGCTCATACACTGTATTACTACCAATACACCTGCAGCTCTGTCAAAACTCATTAGTGTTGGTCAATGAATACGAAAATAATTGTCACTGTGATAGCCAGAGGCTATTCTTAGGTCTAAACACGACTTAGTGTTTTATTACTGCTGTCAGACTTTTATCATTAATTGCTTAATATTCTCAGTGACTGCATTATAAGTTTTTATAGATTAGCACTTGAAAATCCTGGTAAAGGTTACATTGTCCCGGTTGTCTTTTCTGTGTATATTTCTTAACGATAAACAGCATTGATAATAGGTCAGAATTATAGATATTAAAAGCTGATGAAATTTTATTAATACTGTCAAACAAGAACATACAGCTGCACACCATTGATAACCGGCCTATCGAGCATAATATATATTATAATCAAACAAAGTTTCAACGGCTGCTGCGTCTGTCAAGAGTTTTTCGATTTCATCCCAATTAATGAAATGTGTTTCTTTTAATGGTTATGGTAATAGCTGGCCATAAAATGTCTCATCTGTCTTTTCTTGCAGCACTGTTGTGTGAGTTGCTGTACGAAAGAGTGTTCCCCATGAGCAGTGATAGTATGGGAGCCGAGATGGACCCCTGCAGCACACCTGTAACTATGAGGTAAGCAAAGAGCGATACATTCTTACAAGTAACATTTAGATAAATCCAATATGTCAAATCATAGTGCATGATTGTATGCTCTCTTAAATAAAAAAAAATCTGATTTCATCCTTATCATATGGTAATGTCCCCACCCATGCAATAACATGACACAATTGTTAACTGGGCAAGGATTTCATGCTTAAATTGCTTGTCACAGGCGGGTCCTATTGTAATCAACATAACATACATTCTGTTGATCACATTAAGTGAGAATGCAAAAGAAAATACATTAGTGTGACAATTTTGGTCCATCATATAGTAGTCTTAATTGTGAGGTTGTCTTAATGGTGAGGTGGTCTTTAGGTGGAATTCTCTTTGTGTGTGTGTGTCTCTCTCTTTTATGACAACCTCATTCATCTTCTTCACCTGTTCCTGTTGCATGGCAAATGTTCCCAAGAGTGATATGACAAGAGCCCTTCCCTGTTGCTGCATAAGGATGATTGCTTTGGCTGTCTCCCATTCATCGAACACAGCATTGATGGTGCTCTTGTTGGAAACATGCTCTACCTGTAATGGTCAGCAAAGCAGGCAGACTTAGATCTTTCTGTTACGGTGCAAGCTTGTCATAAAATCATCCTTGGTGCAGATTTTACTCCGAATGGTGAGATGGGTCTAGTAAGACGAGTAGAATGCAATGGTAATAAGGGTAGAGTTGGTCCATTAATTGATCGGTAATGCCATTGTCTTTACAGTTAGTGATGGTAGGGTGGAGTCTACGTCATACACATGCCCAGCCTCTTCAAGTGTTCTTGGAATATGCAATTTCCTAATGAGAGTATGACGTCGCCATATCAGTCTAATACAATGGCAAGAATAGGGGTTGTTTGGAAAAAAAAGAAGTTGAACATGTTTCATTTTAAGTGCATGTCCAGCCTCTCCAAGTATTTTACCATTACTCAAATGATAGTGGTACATATTTTTGCAGTAGAACCTCATTTCAAACTACCAATATATTACTCAATTCTCCTTGCACCTTCCCTTATGCTTATTTGATGTAAGCTAACGACACGTACTATAATAGTACAGTTGTACACATTCACTTTCTTATCCTAGTGGTTAAATGGCAGAAAAAAAACCACTGATACATTGATACTGTACAAGAAGGAAATGACACAGGTAGAGCTATAATGACTTGCCTCACTGCAGGTAGGCATGATTATGTGTTCGACCTGAGTGAGCACCTGTGGCAACCAGGACAACTCTCACCACAATGAAGCACATTGAGTTTGCAACAAGGTGATCCAGTTTCACTGCAATTATTGCTTACACATTTCAGTATAATGCAGTATATGCGTACTGTAGCGATGGAATAGTCTTTAGCATCAGTTATGCAAGGATGACATTGGTTGTCTGGAAGATCAATAAGTTCAGGGTGTGGCTAACTAGGAGCTCACAGAAACCTAGTAGCAGAGAATGAGGCAAGATAGAATCATCACTTGAGATGTAGCTCAACTAAAGTACATGGAGTACACTGGATTCTACCAATATGTAATTAGCAGATCCACTGGCAAGTACTACTCTGCAGTAGGTGATAATTTCGTGGTGTTTGTGGTATGTTTATGTGTACTTTCGTTAGTAATGCAATTGATTTCATCGTAATACCATCGTAGCTCATTGTACTACCTTCGTAGCTCATCGTACTACCATCGTAGCTCATTTTCGTTTACTGATATGCAGGGTTACTATTGTAAGGTGTTTATTGTCATTCACATGAAATAGTCAAGTACATTCACAAATACACTGACAAGGTATTAACCCAAAGTTATGGGTGAAGCCTATAGAAATGAAGTATGCTTGATTTGTTAATGTCTAATATATACCTTTAGATTTACGTTTTCGGTTTTACAAACTAACAATGAGATGCTAAAGTAAACCTCACAAATGGTTACCTCAAGGCAGAAAAACTCATGAACTCATGGATGGTGAGACCACCGTTTAAGCCTATGTGAATTGATGACAAAGAATTTGCTGTAAATGTCGATTTTCCATAAATTTATTATGGCATTTTCTAAATGCAACAATTTATTCGTTGGTAGATCTTTTTTCAGCTACATTTAAAAATTAAAAAAATATATAAATGTTACATTATGCTACAGATATAAGTCGATTATGATATTGACCTGCTTGAGCCTAACCTATTCGAAAATTAATGTGGGTGATTTTTCTTAATTAAAAAGCGGGACGGATATGCTATTTCGAACATAAATATTCAGGTAAATGTGAAATGTTCAATTACGAGGGGTGTGCCCAGGTTGACACCCGTTGTTGATAACCTGTCAGCGCTTCACAATTTCGATGTTTTCTGCCTGTAAAATATTATGCCAATGGCTATTGTAGAATTTTGCACAATTCATCAATTCTTACAAACATGTTTATCACTTCCTATTCATACATAAACCATCTTCGTGTAATATGTGGTTTTGGTTCAGCACCAAAAGCACAATTAGTGAGTTTTTTCTAATCCATGTATTGACATTGTGTCATCTCTTCATTACGTATGTCAGGTGATCATGTGAGAACTGAAACTTTGCAAAATATTTGTGTGAATAACGATATTATTTCATTTCTTTCAGACCAGAATCTGAATGTGAAAAAGGCCAAGAAAATCAAGAAAAGATGGTGAGTCATTCATTTTCATCTATATATATTTTTTGGGTAATTAAATCCAACCATTTTGCATGGATTTATTTCACATGTCAATCAATATTGTTTGCTCTACTGTGTTAACTAATGTGATATTTATTGTATGGCACTCTGTGCTTAAGTTGCTTGGCGTTGTTAGGCTACGTCATAAGAAATGTCTTCTTTGAACATTAGAAAGACAGCGTTGTCTGATTAATTATTTATCATGTGGAATATCTATGGCTTTGAATATAATAGCTGTAAAAAATGATGACACCATTGAGAAACGCTGAATGGAGGTAATGTTTCAAACGTAGGCAGCTAGATGATATCAAACAATGCAAACTCCAGACAGTTGAATTCTCAATTTCATGATAGCTATATGAAAAATGTGCTTTTTGAGCATTATACAATGGTACTTTGTGCAATTTAACAAAATACAGGGTAAGAATAGACATTCCGGCACAAATGATAATTATGTGTCCCCATCAGACCACCTGTTGTCAATACCAAGTCATCGATTTTTAGACCACTAAGTAGTAAAAGCCTTACTTTGTCCCAAGGTAAAAATAAAAATGGGGTCGGTCCAAAATTTGGTTTAAATGGCGAGGTGGTCTTATTGATGAGGTGGTCTTATTGATGAGGTGGTCTTGTTGGTGAGGTGGTCCTAATGGTGAGGAGGTCTTAGAGTGGGTTTGCACTGTGTATGTACTTTTGATCCCCCTCCCCTCAAGGTAGTATTAATGTGCAGTTCAAAGTAACAGTTCAAGAAGTAAGACCACTTCAATAAAATATCTTCAGTAATTTCCAAAAATTATGACCGTTATATGTTAGTTCAGTGGCATTTTAATTCACATTTTTATTTTCATTTTAATCTTTGTACTGATTTTTTAATGCTTGTTTCATTAGAATTTTCTGTATTACGCCAGCTACAGAATATCTTAAAAAAGACCGTGTAGAAGGACGACTGGCTTATATCTATTTATATCCAATTTAAAACGTGAAAGATAGACTTAGTGAGTAGAGCTATGTGACATATGTATCTTTTCTGATATGAAAAAGTGTCAATAAAAGCTTACTTAGTCCATTACCGTAATCTTTTCACCTAAACGATTGATTTTACGTAATAGCCAGTTACTTATCCATAAATCACCAACAAAACCATTTCTGCATTAGTGGCTTACAACAGCTGCGGTTGAATAATCGAGCAACGTTTAAAGCGAATGTGCAATATGCCAATAAAATGGTCATTTAGAAATATTTTGTGTATATTAGGGAAAAATGCAATTTAACGCTATCAAAATGTTTTGAAATTATATTCAGAATTAGGAAAAATTTACAAAACTTGAGAAATTTCATTACAGAATTAAATTTAATACGTAAAAGAATTATAATCATATAAGAAATACCCCGTTTGGTTCATAATACAAATGATTATGTAAAACATGAAATTGATACGTGATGCACTGTATTGACATTATGACAAGGAAGACATTGTGTTGTATAAAATCATTTCATCAATGTACTCTCCCACAGCGATTATGTGAACAATATCCAGAAACTAATGTGACGTAATAGTTCTCATCATAAATGATGATATGATAATGATCTTTGAGTAATATTAACATCTTTAAGTTTAATGTATTCAACTGATTGTCAGGCCAATTAAATGCTGTACAACAATGTCAACACGCGTCTAGGATGGTATTTTATAAGTGGCCATTGGACTTTTTAAATTTTAATAGCTGGTGAGTGACGTAATTTATTGCCAGTCGTTAAAAGCAAATTAGCATAAACCAATTCACTCAATAATGTAATAATAATGTTTGCACGCGTTGATAGTCTTTGTCATTAGACTATATATATATATATGATATTTGACTGACTTTATATTTATCAAAAATAATATTTGCAGGGTTTACATTAATACATTCAACAAATGCAAATATGTTTTGTAAATACCAAGTGTACTATTATGCCTATTATATTACATGACTATTAGATATTACATGACTACATACTAGTACATAGTATCATAATTAGATTACCATTATAACAAATATTGCCATGGACCAGGGGTGTCCATTTCTCTGGACGGGTGGGTACAAGTGTCAATGCAGACATCTTTGATGCCAAACTAGTTTTTGCAGATAGAATTGTACTGACGTGTGATATGAGGTGCATAACAAAGCACTGATGTTCCAAAACGAAAGTATGTTGAAAAAAAGTACTTTTCATTGGTGAATTCAAGAGGGAGGCATAGATCAACCCCCCCCCCCCCCTCCTCCCTGCCCTTTCCTAAAAAGTGGGGGTATATATTCCCCACCCCCCCCCCCCCCTGCATGTATGCCCCTGCCATGGACATCCATTACATCATCAGGCAAGGTGTCAGCCGGCATTTTCAATCATTGAACTAGTAAAATACCATCATGGTAAAAAGGTAATGCCCTTAAAACGGGCTGCCTGGCTATGCTCTGGTGCCGAAAGAAAAGACTTCTGATGGGTTCAATGTCTCGGACCATAGAGAAGACAGCACGGACGTTAGAGGACAATTCCTGCCCACTGGGATCCTACACCTTTTTACCGCTTACATATTATCATAATTTAGACAATATACCATTTTTTAGCATGTTAAATATTCTCAATGTTCTCATGTGTCTCACTATTGTTGGTATTCTGAGTAGTTCAAATGTATATATATATATATATATATATATATATATATATATATATATATATATATATATATATATATATACATGATACATGATATCTGTGGATACAGATTTTGAGTAAATTGTAATTTGCTTCAATTTATTCGTGATATGCAGCTGATGGTTACTTCGATTTTTCTTAAAAGACATTAAAGTTTAGATGTATAATATTAAAGCCTATTAGTACTCAGTTTTGCACCATTTCTTTCTGATCAATGCCAGTTTTCAACATATGTTTCACTATCTTCAATAAGAAATTACTTTAATGCTTTATCCTTTTTGCAAAATGACCAAAATGTGTGACCAATAAGGTCTATAAATCTGAAGTTGGTGTTGAATATCATATGATTGCGACATTAATATTCATGAGTTATGAAAATCATTATAATGTCTTTTGAAAACTACTCACACACATTAATGACGTGTTTTGATATACAATGTATAATGTAATATGACATGACACTGGTAATATTTAGGAATTTTTTTTTGACTGTGTCTAAAATGGCTGACTCTATTTATAATAAGTCAGTCAGTGCATGGCGACAGTGCCTAAAACATTATATGCAAGACATGGCGCATGAACAGCGGGCACTAACTTGTTAGAATGAAAACTGCTAGATCGCATGCTGTCTGTGCTACTATCACAGACAACATATGGAGCAGTTTAGATCACTTTCAAGAAGTTTGTGGTTAGACGAGCAGGGCCGACTGTGTATGGTTTTTGCCTCATTATAATTAGCTATAAACCATGCTTTTTCCCTGCATTTATCCTTCTCATGGAAAACGCACGTGGCACAATTGGCCATGTAATAGAAGTGATTTAGTTTAAGGTTGCATGCGATTCTATACATGGGATTTTGCAAAATATGTCAGTGGCTGTGTCTGGTTATGTCTCAATGCATTCTTTATATCAGTTTTATGGAAAGTTTTGTATCTGTAAAAAGTTTACATTGTATGACTGTACAGATGTGATGGGCCAACTCATGTTATACGGTCCATAAAAGATCATCACCAATAAAGTCAGTTAGTTGTACACGTATTCTTTTGTGACAGCAGTTGGAAATAAATACATCAGTTTCATTGATGTATATCCTCAGTTTATGACACTACCATTTATTCTGCATGTTAAATTATTTTACAGCACTTGCGTCATATAGTTTGTTGCTAGGTTATATACTGTCTACGGAGCCATATTAATATACGCTGGCCAATCATCTACATGTTTTATGGCGTCAGTCACCAGTAAACGTTCCGGTAATATATTTTAAAAATATACTTAGCATATGTAACGATAGTTAATATTAAATGCAGAAAGTAGTTTGATTATATTTCTCAACAACTATCCAGAGGAGGAGGTTGCAGAAACGCTGATTTGCTTCAGTATTTCCTATAGTGACAGTTATAATTGCATACTGAGAACTGCATGGCGCTTAATGAAAAACTCCTTTTGGAATACACTGCAAAAATTTAAAGTGTAAGTATAGGACATTCGTATGAATGTAGTTGCAAGGCAATGATTGTGAGAGCCCGAAGCAGGCGAAGTGCTGCCACCTAGGGACAACTATTCTTAGGTAATGGGAGTTTGCCTGACCTTCTGATGAATTAGTTCCCTTGGATACACCGTAATGGAGAAATAAACTTCACACAAACATTGTTCTCATTTGGTCAAGGACTGGCTTACCTTTTGATCAACCTGACATGAAGACTGCCAATATGAATGTGAACACGAATTTGTAGAATCCTCTCAATGGAAGTGGATGTCATCACCTTTTTCATATCGTAGTTCTAAATAGTCTTTAGCAAGATAAAATTCTTCACAATTTTTGGCTATCGCTATCTATCTATCTATATATCTGTATCAGTAAGCCCGAATTTGTGCGTCAAGGCACGCCGCCTTTTGGGCCTGGATCGTGCTCTGGTCTACATGGTCTACCTCATTCTATCTATCTTATTAAAGGTAATGGAAAAAAAATAGCAGTGGTCTTGACATGTCAACTAAGTTACTCCAGTGTTAAAACGAGGTTTGTGATGTCATCACTGTTATGGTGAACCAATCCTTAATTAATGGAATCTTCCCCGAAAAATTTTTAATTGCGAAGGTCATCTCTCTGTACAAGCAAAATGAAAGAAAAAATAGAATTGAAAATTACAGACCTATTTCTCTACTTCCCAGTGTATCAAAGGTCTTTAAACGTGTCATTCATGATCAGCTTAATGACTATTTCAATTCAATTCAATTATTATATAAAAGCCAGTATGGCTTCAGTATGGCTTCAGACACTGTCACTCTACGGAATTAGCTGCAATTGAACTTATAGAACTTATCATCAACTTATCATGTCTTTAACTCTCTACGTTAATTTATGTATTTATCTACTCAATTGGAAGTTAGTCATGTTCAAAACCAACATTGATGGGAGCAGTTTTTTACACTATCCTTATATGCAATAGAATCTCTCTAGGTGGCCCCACGGTAGCGAAAACTCAAGTTTTCTTAGTAGGGTCTCCTGCCCTAATAATGTAAAATTGTTATTTTAATGCTCTCTTTTTTTTTAATGTAAATTGCAAATAAATGTATCTGAATCTTATCTAGTTCTAACGAAGTGTCACCAATACAACTTTCTCTTCACATTCTATTTCTCTATTTTACCCCTATACTTTCCCCCTAAGTGAGCACATGCTTGCTACCAATATGGCCGCTATCACTATAGCAACCGTGCCTGTTGGTCACATGACAAACATTAAGCTCCTTTCATCCCATTGTTGCCAGGGCCCTTGAATGAAACTCAGAACGAGGTTGGTCACATGACCTCACAGAGCAAGTGACCTTTTTGAACTCTGGCGGAACAGGGAGACAAAATGCAGGCGCAGTGGCAACATTTTGCTTATTGATCTTGATTGGTGAACATTTCTAATTAATAGTTCAAAATTTTAATGTAGGCCATGACGGATGCAAAAATGCTGTGGGGGGGGGGGGGGGGGGGGTTGATAAATTCAAATGCACGTATTATTGTGGGCTTTCTAGTATGAAATATTTTGACAGCGAATCAGCAAAAGGCAGAATGAAGACGCATCTGTACTCAAAGTAATTGCTAACAACTGTTCATTTATTTATTTATTTAAATACATTCATACAGGGAATAAATTTCAGCAAAAGCTGAACAAACAGTGCATGCGTGGCCTTTAAATATTAAATAATATAATAACTTATTTAAAACTATAAAACAAGACCTAGTAATGTCTATTCACGAAACTAATGTCGGAAATAATATTGAAAATTGAAAGATCAAGCTTTCAATGAAAATAACAAAGTGAAATATATTCAGTTTCACCTGTGGGATGATTATGTCATGATTAAAATGGTTTCATATATATATGGCCAAAGTCCCGGAGGCATGCCAATCAGAAATAGGAGATCAGATGAAACCAACTCATATTATGAAATACGACACCTCTAATGCTTTGTAAGGAATGTGTGTCATTCACGTGTGCATAAATCATAATGCATGATGTTTTCCTCATTTCAGTCAAATCTTACATCACTCACATACAGGAGCTATGACATTCTTCAGTTTGCCATAGACAGAAAAGCTTCCCCATAATTGATGGTGTTACATATCAGAAATATGGGTGGAAACAACCTCTAAAATGCTACTTTCCGTACATCAAAAAAATAAGCAATTCAAAGGCAAAAAAAAAAAAAATCATATTAATAATTAACATTATATTCAATTTATCATTATCCCATATGTCCATTGTGAAAATTACTACAGTATTAATTAATAGTAATATGAAATTTTGACAACCCGGTTGGTAGAAATGATTTTGTTATCACAAGAAAAACTAATACTGTTATTGTGGTATAATTTATTGGGGTTTAGTGCAGTATAGCGGACCCAAATTTATGCCCATATTTGACATCCATAAAATATGAAAATAATCAGTATTTTTTACGAAATTTTGCTGTTGCACACAATATGAATAACATATGTGTAGATTAGGTGGAGTTTGGGGGCAGCAGCCCCTAAGAAACAATAAATAAACCATAATTAACTGCGTTCTTGCCTTGAAAATGATCACTGCCGCCGTTTATTTGTGACGTCACAATATTGAATTCAAGCCTTTGACGTCATAGGCCAGGCATTGTGGCTTATAAATATGGTCATCAATTTGGGTCCGCTATACTGCATTTTTTCCAAAAATAAAATAAAATGGAAATAAATAATTAAAATCAAAAAGTAAAGTGTATTGTGTGATAGATCTGCCAATTGCATTGTCCCTGTTTGCCTGTGATAATTTCCTCTTAATTAATCTTTAAAAAATTCACCAGAAAAGGAATGTTTTGGGATTATTTAATCTATCTTTCTTCATTTTTCTTGTTATTTTCATGACCTTTTTTGCTTCATCCGAAAATACTATATCATATATAGTATCATTGATAGATGTTCGGATGGTATTTGGTCATAAAGTGTCTTTCTTTGATCACAAACATCCTTTTTGGGAATCATACTTATATTATGGTATTATGTCTATTAATGTGTTGACTTAGTGTCACAATACACTTAATGTATTATTGATATTGATGCACACAATGTATTTAGAGGTCAGGAAGCTGTCAGAACTGGCAGGAGATAACTGCAAAATGTTAAGCCAATCCTGTCTCTTTCAGAGTGTCTCTGAATCCGAGAACATGAGAGCAAATTCAGCCAAGGACAGAGAGATGTTTGCTCCAGAGGTTGGCCAGTCAGTGGAAGGATGTCATGCAGGTAAGATTGCGCATCTTCTGTTTCATCCAATGAGTTGTAATAACGCTTTAAGCTATTCAGTGGTAAAATTTTTAAGGAAGTAAAACACCCTCCTATTTAATGGAAATATATATCCTCTGTAGGGAACTAAGTTAATCTCTACTCTGTTTACTCTGATGGAGAGTAATTTTACTCCTTTGTTATTACTGTCATATTTGACATCATTTAACATCATTTGTTGCTTTACACCAATTGTTTTTTTTTTTCTGAGAGTGTGTGCATTGTATGAGGCTCATTTGACCCAAAATAATGACGTGTTCGATCAATTAGTCAGCACAAGCGTAGAAATAATCTATATAAAAACTTCTGCCGAAAAATATCACAGATATGATAGCTTATTGATATCTCTATAAAAGTTGAAAGTTCTGAAAGAGCTTGGCACAAATTTCATATTTTGTGGAATATTGTTTAACCAAGGCGCCAGTGAGTTTGAGTTTTTTTTAACCAGTCTAGTGAATAATGAATACAATATTACAATCATAAGGACGTAAAAAACACAAACTACCAAACAAAATTATACGAAATACACAACTGGTATAGAGAATTCCAACACAAGCAGCCAAAAATGGTTAATATTTTCATGACATCTTATGATACTAAGCATCCAATATGAGTCAAGGTCAAATACACACTAATACACTGATCGACATCTTACATGCTTCACCCGAAAGCAATTTAGCTTGAAAGCACTTCTCTTGGCAACACATCATTTTCATGAATTAAGTACAAATGTGCAGGGCGCATTTTCTTGATTTCCGTGATTTCTTTTAATGTATTTCATTGAAAGAAGAAAAGGTCAAAGTACACCTATTTATCACAACAGCAGTACAGTAATGAGAATACATAATGCAGAGTTAAAAGACAGTAGGTATCGAACAAATTACAATTATAAGCCAGGACAGTTTGATGCACTGGTTGCGTAAATGGAAAACCGTGCAACTTAAGATTCGTCGATAGCCTGTCACGAGTTAATGGAAAAAATTAGCATTGATATTATGCTAGACGTTAAAGCTCTTTTTCCAATTCATTTTACAAAACAACATTTTTATCTTTCGGCAGAGACAGAAAACGAAGACAACAATCAGAAGGAACTTTCTTCCGGAGACAAATGTCAGGTAAGGTGTCATTTTTCATAAGACTCTTGACTCACATAACAGATCGTGACAGACGATCAACATGATGATGTATGATTCATTTCATTCTCAGAGGTGGTCAGCCAATCGAGGTGTTGCAGTCAGTATAATATCCTTGAAATATCCAGCCTATATTTGATGCCGGGCAGAACACCTGAGTCTAAATTGACGCAGTAGATGACTTCATTTACAATAATGGTGGAAATTGAAGCTTTACTGAGAATAGGAATAGAAACGTGACTAGTGTTAACTTAAAATAACCCCAGTGCACTGTAGGAATCTGCGCCAAAACAATCCAAATTGACACTGAGATGATATTGATTTCAGAGACACATTATACCTTGTGTAATATTCTGTTTTCAACTTTCTTGCACTTTGTAAACCGATAAATTAGAAAACATAAAGTTCTGCCTCTGAATTTGGCAGCTGCCTTTCCAAATAAGAGTCGGTCCAGTTTCGAACAAGCACGCTGTAATGAGAGTCTTGTTACCTGGAGATCATTGTCATGAATCATGGAGATAATACAACTTTCAAAACAGAACGGCATATAATGAAACTGAGTTATTTTTGACGGTCCCATGCGGTTCATTATACCTGGTCCGACAGCAGGGTCAATTTTCACAGAATTGGCAGCGGGGTGGTCCAGTGGTTAACTTCAGGCATTTACCAGCTCTTCTGAAGGTCAAATCCTGTCATTCCCATGAGCCGTAAGATTGGCAGTGCTCTGTGTCTGTGTAGCAGCAGTTGAAAGGTCGACACATGTAATCTAATACTTTCTCATCTAATACTTTCTCATCTCAATGAACTCTCGTGAATGGCATAAATGCATAAGAGTGGACATGATCCAAAACTGTGGTCTACTGTAGGGCAGAAATGAAAATTATTTGCAACAAATATTTAAAAGCAAAAACAACAGTCTATCATGTCCAATTACATGCGGCTGTACTCTCTAAAAATGTGTGGGCTCATTTAATATATGATGGCTCTGTGGCTGGTGCAAGTATTGACTGTTGCTCACAATTTCCTTTGTTTTGTTGCTTTGAAGTTGCCCTGGCATTGTCAGGATTCCGTCCCGTTGGTTTCAGGTGCAACGAACAGCGTGTTTGCTCCAGACATGAACTGAAATTGTTGAGAGGCAAATGGCAGAAAAAAAGGACCACAGATACAATGTACATAGAATCAAAAAAGCAAAACTGCGGGTGTTCTTAAATCATGATATATTGTTGAAAGCTGTAATGAACTATCATTTCCTAGATGATTATGTCGTTGGGGGTTCACTTAATTATGCACAGCACTATAGATAGATAGATGCTCTACTTTCTGTAAATGAGTAGAAAATGTACACTATCACAGCCAGGATAGCTAGCTCAATCAATAATTTTCTTGGGCGTTGTCCCTCAGATAACGCGATTTCAAAAGGGTTTCCTTGGTTACAGGTAGCTGAAGACTGATGCCATCCAAGTGCCTCCTCAATAGCAAACATGTAAAGCAGAACCCTCTCATTAAAGGGGCGTTCACATTGTCACATTTAAGACCTACCTATGACCACGGATGAAAAAATATTTTATCCTTGTCCATACGTGATTCACTCGCCGAGCGTTTCAAGTGTGCTCGCGCTTATCCGTAGAATGCTCCTGGTAGCGCAAAATTTTCCGTGACCATACGTGGAGAGGGCAAACATTTTTTACCATGTTTAAAACATTGGCGGACGTTCTACGAGTGAATTGTTTATATTTGTTATGTAACTTGCTCGGGAGTCAGTTGGCGAGCGTTCTACGTACGTACGATGTACTATGTACTTTCTATGTACATTCCACGTACGTTCTACGTAGCCACTGTCCATCCATATATACTCGCCATCCACTCACTCGCGTCCACTTGGAGAACGCTCAGCGGATGTCTGTCTCCTGACCGTTGTCTTCTGTGCCCATCTATAGCCCTCTCCTCCTTTAAGCCCCGTTCCCACATAGCCGAGTTACTCGTAGTCAACTCGTAGTATTACGTAACACGCCTCTCGGGCCCAACTCTTACTAAACTCTGCGATAACTCCTCGCACTCGAGAGATGTTCGGCGAGAAACTCCTCTGACTCGTAGCGAACTCGTGAGATTTGGAGCCGAGAATGCCGAGTATCCCGAGTATGCCGCGCTGCACGGCACACTCGGCGAATTATCCAGGAGTCCAAAAGTTACTCGGCGAGTTACTCCTCGAACTCGCCGAGTTACTCCTCGAACTCGGCGCTATTTTCACTCGTATTACACTCGGGGGGATGTTCAGGAGTGCGAGGAGTAACTCGGCGAGTTGTAGGAGTAACTCACCGAGTTGTAGGAGTAACTCGCCGAGTAACTCGTCGAGTTCTACCTTTAGTACATGCATCATCAGCGTAGGGGGTCGTATATAATATAAAAGGCCGCTGCTCCTATAATATTAGTCCGATTGTCGTCAAATAAAGATTGTTTTGTAGTATAATTCATAGTGACTCCATAGGTATTTTCGGATTGACAATAGACCAAATATTAAGCGAGATATTCGTCTGAGAAGGCGGTTGTCTGGCGGCGGCTGCTGCTCCATTTATATTATTCCGATTTTCGTCAAATAAATATTGAATTATAGTCGAGTTCATACTTATTCCACACAGATTTTCAGATTGAAAATAGACCAAATATTAAGCGAGATATTAGTCTGAGAAGGCAGGTAGTCTGGCGGCGGCAAGGTGCTCTGTGTATGGCCCTGACTTGAATGGTGTAGTCAATATTTTTGACCATTTTATATACATTGTTTGGATGAGCTTTATTGCAATTCATTTCTACTCATTCTGCCAACTGCCATGACTATTATGTCAATTGCTATTAGCATTTTGAATGATACAAAGAATGGGTGTAGAGCATACAGCAAATTCAATACATGTGTCAATTGCCTAATTGCCTAAATTGGGGTTCTTTGACCTGTCATTTCATGGTTTGTTCAAAGATGACACAGTAATTGCTATTAGCATTTTGAATGATACAAAGAATTGGTGTAGAGCATACAGCAAATTCAATACATGTGTCAATTGCCTAATTGCCTAAATTGGGGTTCTTTGACCTGTCATTTCATGGTTTGTTCAAAGATGACACAGTAATATGACATTGTCTTGATTGTCATTCACAATTACAAAAATATGTAATTGCTTTCATTAATTAAAAGCAATATATTTAATTGTAATTACCAGGCAATGATTATATTTGTATAACTTTCTTATCTTTTTGTGTTAATTTGAATCTTATTGTGATATTATGATCAGTATAAATTTGTGTATATTTTGTAAAATTTAAATCTAATATTGATATTGTAATTAGTATTTGTGATTTGATCTGTGATTTTATTTGCTATATTTAATTTACTTTAATAACCCTGATGAGTATCATGAGTATAACTCGTCGACTTTACGAGTTACTCCTGGTACTCGGCGAGTTACTCCTGGTACTCGGCGAGTTACTCCTGGTACTCGGCGAGTTACTCCTGGTACTCGGCGATTTACTCCTCTAACTCGCCGACACTCTCCTCGAAATCGTTCACTAATTGGCTGCAACTTGGCGAGTCACTCCTGGTACTCGGCGAGTCGCTCGCTGAACCCGCCGAGTAACTCGGTGAGTAATTCGGTGAGTAATTCGGCGAGTCACTCCTGGTCACTTTTTCCGCAAAAATTCGTCGCCAACTCCTCGAATTTTGGGTGTTACGTTATTTTTGTTATTACTACGAGTTGACTACGAGTAACTCGGCTATGTGGGAACAGGGCTTTACTCTTAAACCACTCGCACGAGCAATCTACGAGTGCCTATGAGTGCCTGATAGATGCCTGATGGATACTTGGCGACAGACGTTCGGTGAGCGTTTGACGGACCTTTGATTAACAGCCACGAGTGAGCACGTACAGCCTATTTTTCACGTCCGTCATCATACATAGGATCTGTGACATTGTGAACGCCCCATCAATAAGACTGCTGGTTGGCTAAAAATATTGGTCCAAAGTGTCAAAATTTAATGTGACGTCTGTGACTACATGTCTGACGTAGGGACTGGTGAAACGGCTTAGTCTGTTACAGCAGCTGACAACAACGGTCTCAATTGTGATTTTGCTGTAAGAAATGAAGTGGTGTTCTAGGTGGCCTCTTTGGATACTCGTGGCTGAACACATATGGATACACGTGGGCCGTCTCTGATAAACGTGTAAATTAGAACCTTACTATTTAGACGACCCTTGATGTAGCATTTCTGACCTGAAGTAGACAGCCCTAATAGCGTGCTACATCGGGCCAAAACTGGGCCGATTAATGATGATAATGGGCCTAAGTTGACCTGACGGTCGCCAACGCTGGGCCAACACTGAGCCAATGTGGTCGTAATGGTCTCTAGATGAAGGGACATTGCAGTTATTGTGAGTTGAGGCAAACAGTGACATGTGGTGGTTTTTTTTATTAGAGTTGTCATGGATAGGAAGGTGATTTCAGGCAGTAGATGCAACAGGTAGTAGATCGTTCTGTGAAAATAAACCAGAAATTACCATGCAGAGGATTCCAATGTTGATTGAGAGGCTGTTATAAATATCAAAGCGCTCATCCATCCTTCACCCATTAGCTGGAGTAAAAAGGCATGTATTTATGATTAGTGCAAAGGCTGCAACTGGGTGATGGGATATGATTGATTACACTGTCATTATTCACTAGTGTAGTAGGCGATACAGCTATTATATCAAGTGGGACTACAAAAAAAGAAGCTTAAATTAACACTGTATATGATACTGTAAAAGTGTTGGCCAGGAGTAATGTGATTAAGATATCACATAAATAATTAAATATAGGCTCACTATATAAGATATCACATTTGAGGGTGTACATATCTCATGTCTCACAATGTAATCCATTGTGTAATTGCTTTGTACCACTGAACCCCAATAGTTTTTATTAGCCAAAGTAGGTGCCTTTTCTGAGTGTGATGTTTCACTATTAACTATTTACGAATAAAGAATATAGTGCTTCGTCTACAATTCGTATAATTGTCAATAACTTAGAACGATTGTCATCTCAGCTTTCAGAAAAGTTTTGAAATTTAAAAATCGGATGAAAACTGACGAAGTTATTAAATAAAACATAAAGGGAAGTCACTTAGATCTATCGCTAGAATTGCCTGCAATCGCTGAATTCTATATGCGTTAATAATTAGGCCCCGCCCACTTTTGCTGCTCACTAGGGTGTGGCTGGTCCCCTTACTTCGTCAGATTCAGCCAAACGTTTTTTACATGTGAGGTTAGCAGTTTTGAAATGAAGTTTACTACGTATTGTAATATTGCGATTAAAAGAAAAAATCATTAAGATTTTAGAAAAAAAAGAGATTCCTGCATGATACGTCCAACAAACCCTCCCCCAAGCAATCCTCACATTGTCACTGGATTAGAAAGTTGTTGTGAACAGTACTTATGTATCAATAATGTGGTACATTAGGAGCCACTACTTTGGCACAGCTTTATGGCTTTCTTATATTCTTTGATATCTAAGACATCTTCGAGGTACTGCCTTTGTTCAAGATTCTAATTGCAAGACCTGCCTTTTAGATAGCAAACAAAAATTCAAAATTACCAAAACTAGGTCCATTCACCAATAACTATTCAAATAACTAGTTGTAGGTTATTAAACAGAACTTAATGCTGTTTAACAGAAAGAACCTTAAATTCAAATTTTAGGTTTTGTGAGATGTTGTTCATTACATCTCTAATATTAAAAAAAAACCTCATTCTTTAGACATAGTACACACAGTACACTCTCACATTTTACTCCACAAATCAAGGCCATATGAATTGCCAGCCCATCAACCTTTCACCAGGTTGACAAGATCATAGAGGCAGTTATTGAAGTTGCAAAATACCAGAAGGCTAACCCCACCTCCTAATTTCTAAAGTTGGGTCAGCCCTTCGCTCCAATTTGTCTGGTGATAACCGTCTCGACTTCTCAATGTTTTCATTGGGTGTACCCAGGAGTTTTGATGGACACCTTGCATCACATTTCTGCCATGTTATTATTGATCTGAATATTAATCATATCATCAGTAGAATTTGTCATTAGATTGCAAAATGCTACCACACAAGTCATATTGTGATGCAAACAATATATACTGTTGTTGAAACATGATTTGTTATCCCAGAACAAATCATTAAGTAAATATTCTCCCCCAACACTCTCAGTATCAGACATTTGGCATACAGCTGCCCTTGTTAGCATTTACAATAGAACAAATTACAGGTTACAGTTTAAATTAAAAAAGTTTGTGAAATTCATCATTGTCTTGGCAACTGTAAAAGCGCAATTTATAAATACATAAAAAATATATGTATAAATATATTTATAATAACCAAGCTAAACTATGAACATGTTTAATATATTCAAATGTTATGCAGCCTTAATGGCCCTTCACACATAGCCGGATCAGACGCCGGAGCGTCCCGGAGTAAAAATTTTTTCACTCCGGGGGGTTCCGGGATCAAAGAGCTGTTAAATGTCAACAAAAAAGAAATGTTTGGTGATGTGTACACGATGGCAATTTGTAGAATCCTCTCAATGGAAGTGGATGTCATCACCTTTTTCATATCGTAGTTCTAAATAGTCTTTAGCAAGATAAAATTCTTCACAATTTTTGGCTATCGCTATCTATCTATCTATATATCTGTATCAGTAAGCCCGAATTTGTGCGTCAAGGCACGCCGCCTTTTGGGCCTGGATCGTGCTCTGGTCTACATGGTCTACCTCATTCTATCTATCTTATTAAAGGTAATGGAAAAAAAATAGCAGTGGTCTTGACATGTCAACTAAGTTACTCCAGTGTTAAAACGAGGTTTGTGATGTCATCACTGTTATGGTGAACCAATCCTTAATTAATGGAATCTTCCCCGAAAAATTTTTAATTGCGAAGGTCATCTCTCTGTACAAGCAAAATGAAAGAAAAAATAGAATTGAAAATTACAGACCTATTTCTCTACTTCCCAGTGTATCAAAGGTCTTTAAACGTGTCATTCATGATCAGCTTAATGACTATTTCAATTCAATTCAATTATTATATAAAAGCCAGTATGGCTTCAGTATGGCTTCAGACACTGTCACTCTACGGAATTAGCTGCAATTGAACTTATAGAACTTATCATCAACTTATCATGTCTTTAACTCTCTACGTTAATTTATGTATTTATCTACTCAATTGGAAGTTAGTCATGTTCAAAACCAACATTGATGGGAGCAGTTTTTTACACTATCCTTATATGCAATAGAATCTCTCTAGGTGGCCCCACGGTAGCGAAAACTCAAGTTTTCTTAGTAGGGTCTCCTGCCCTAATAATGTAAAATTGTTATTTTAATGCTCTCTTTTTTTTTAATGTAAATTGCAAATAAATGTATCTGAATCTTATCTAGTTCTAACGAAGTGTCACCAATACAACTTTCTCTTCACATTCTATTTCTCTATTTTACCCCTATACTTTCCCCCTAAGTGAGCACATGCTTGCTACCAATATGGCCGCTATCACTATAGCAACCGTGCCTGTTGGTCACATGACAAACATTAAGCTCCTTTCATCCCATTGTTGCCAGGGCCCTTGAATGAAACTCAGAACGAGGTTGGTCACATGACCTCACAGAGCAAGTGACCTTTTTGAACTCTGGCGGAACAGGGAGACAAAATGCAGGCGCAGTGGCAACATTTTGCTTATTGATCTTGATTGGTGAACATTTCTAATTAATAGTTCAAAATTTTAATGTAGGCCATGACGGATGCAAAAATGCTGTGGGGGGGGGGGGGGGGGTTGATAAATTCAAATGCACGTATTATTGTGGGCTTTCTAGTATGAAATATTTTGACAGCGAATCAGCAAAAGGCAGAATGAAGACGCATCTGTACTCAAAGTAATTGCTAACAACTGTTCATTTATTTATTTATTTAAATACATTCATACAGGGAATAAATTTCAGCAAAAGCTGAACAAACAGTGCATGCGTGGCCTTTAAATATTAAATAATATAATAACTTATTTAAAACTATAAAACAAGACCTAGTAATGTCTATTCACGAAACTAATGTCGGAAATAATATTGAAAATTGAAAGATCAAGCTTTCAATGAAAATAACAAAGTGAAATATATTCAGTTTCACCTGTGGGATGATTATGTCATGATTAAAATGGTTTCATATATATATGGCCAAAGTCCCGGAGGCATGCCAATCAGAAATAGGAGATCAGATGAAACCAACTCATATTATGAAATACGACACCTCTAATGCTTTGTAAGGAATGTGTGTCATTCACGTGTGCATAAATCATAATGCATGATGTTTTCCTCATTTCAGTCAAATCTTACATCACTCACATACAGGAGCTATGACATTCTTCAGTTTGCCATAGACAGAAAAGCTTCCCCATAATTGATGGTGTTACATATCAGAAATATGGGTGGAAACAACCTCTAAAATGCTACTTTCCGTACATCAAAAAAATAAGCAATTCAAAGGCAAAAAAAAAAAAAATCATATTAATAATTAACATTATATTCAATTTATCATTATCCCATATGTCCATTGTGAAAATTACTACAGTATTAATTAATAGTAATATGAAATTTTGACAACCCGGTTGGTAGAAATGATTTTGTTATCACAAGAAAAACTAATACTGTTATTGTGGTATAATTTATTGGGGTTTAGTGCAGTATAGCGGACCCAAATTTATGCCCATATTTGACATCCATAAAATATGAAAATAATCAGTATTTTTTACGAAATTTTGCTGTTGCACACAATATGAATAACATATGTGTAGATTAGGTGGAGTTTGGGGGCAGCAGCCCCTAAGAAACAATAAATAAACCATAATTAACTGCGTTCTTGCCTTGAAAATGATCACTGCCGCCGTTTATTTGTGACGTCACAATATTGAATTCAAGCCTTTGACGTCATAGGCCAGGCATTGTGGCTTATAAATATGGTCATCAATTTGGGTCCGCTATACTGCATTTTTTCCAAAAATAAAATAAAATGGAAATAAATAATTAAAATCAAAAAGTAAAGTGTATTGTGTGATAGATCTGCCAATTGCATTGTCCCTGTTTGCCTGTGATAATTTCCTCTTAATTAATCTTTAAAAAATTCACCAGAAAAGGAATGTTTTGGGATTATTTAATCTATCTTTCTTCATTTTTCTTGTTATTTTCATGACCTTTTTTGCTTCATCCGAAAATACTATATCATATATAGTATCATTGATAGATGTTCGGATGGTATTTGGTCATAAAGTGTCTTTCTTTGATCACAAACATCCTTTTTGGGAATCATACTTATATTATGGTATTATGTCTATTAATGTGTTGACTTAGTGTCACAATACACTTAATGTATTATTGATATTGATGCACACAATGTATTTAGAGGTCAGGAAGCTGTCAGAACTGGCAGGAGATAACTGCAAAATGTTAAGCCAATCCTGTCTCTTTCAGAGTGTCTCTGAATCCGAGAACATGAGAGCAAATTCAGCCAAGGACAGAGAGATGTTTGCTCCAGAGGTTGGCCAGTCAGTGGAAGGATGTCATGCAGGTAAGATTGCGCATCTTCTGTTTCATCCAATGAGTTGTAATAACGCTTTAAGCTATTCAGTGGTAAAATTTTTAAGGAAGTAAAACACCCTCCTATTTAATGGAAATATATATCCTCTGTAGGGAACTAAGTTAATCTCTACTCTGTTTACTCTGATGGAGAGTAATTTTACTCCTTTGTTATTACTGTCATATTTGACATCATTTAACATCATTTGTTGCTTTACACCAATTGTTTTTTTTTTTCTGAGAGTGTGTGCATTGTATGAGGCTCATTTGACCCAAAATAATGACGTGTTCGATCAATTAGTCAGCACAAGCGTAGAAATAATCTATATAAAAACTTCTGCCGAAAAATATCACAGATATGATAGCTTATTGATATCTCTATAAAAGTTGAAAGTTCTGAAAGAGCTTGGCACAAATTTCATATTTTGTGGAATATTGTTTAACCAAGGCGCCAGTGAGTTTGAGTTTTTTTTAACCAGTCTAGTGAATAATGAATACAATATTACAATCATAAGGACGTAAAAAACACAAACTACCAAACAAAATTATACGAAATACACAACTGGTATAGAGAATTCCAACACAAGCAGCCAAAAATGGTTAATATTTTCATGACATCTTATGATACTAAGCATCCAATATGAGTCAAGGTCAAATACACACTAATACACTGATCGACATCTTACATGCTTCACCCGAAAGCAATTTAGCTTGAAAGCACTTCTCTTGGCAACACATCATTTTCATGAATTAAGTACAAATGTGCAGGGCGCATTTTCTTGATTTCCGTGATTTCTTTTAATGTATTTCATTGAAAGAAGAAAAGGTCAAAGTACACCTATTTATCACAACAGCAGTACAGTAATGAGAATACATAATGCAGAGTTAAAAGACAGTAGGTATCGAACAAATTACAATTATAAGCCAGGACAGTTTGATGCACTGGTTGCGTAAATGGAAAACCGTGCAACTTAAGATTCGTCGATAGCCTGTCACGAGTTAATGGAAAAAATTAGCATTGATATTATGCTAGACGTTAAAGCTCTTTTTCCAATTCATTTTACAAAACAACATTTTTATCTTTCGGCAGAGACAGAAAACGAAGACAACAATCAGAAGGAACTTTCTTCCGGAGACAAATGTCAGGTAAGGTGTCATTTTTCATAAGACTCTTGACTCACATAACAGATCGTGACAGACGATCAACATGATGATGTATGATTCATTTCATTCTCAGAGGTGGTCAGCCAATCGAGGTGTTGCAGTCAGTATAATATCCTTGAAATATCCAGCCTATATTTGATGCCGGGCAGAACACCTGAGTCTAAATTGACGCAGTAGATGACTTCATTTACAATAATGGTGGAAATTGAAGCTTTACTGAGAATAGGAATAGAAACGTGACTAGTGTTAACTTAAAATAACCCCAGTGCACTGTAGGAATCTGCGCCAAAACAATCCAAATTGACACTGAGATGATATTGATTTCAGAGACACATTATACCTTGTGTAATATTCTGTTTTCAACTTTCTTGCACTTTGTAAACCGATAAATTAGAAAACATAAAGTTCTGCCTCTGAATTTGGCAGCTGCCTTTCCAAATAAGAGTCGGTCCAGTTTCGAACAAGCACGCTGTAATGAGAGTCTTGTTACCTGGAGATCATTGTCATGAATCATGGAGATAATACAACTTTCAAAACAGAACGGCATATAATGAAACTGAGTTATTTTTGACGGTCCCATGCGGTTCATTATACCTGGTCCGACAGCAGGGTCAATTTTCACAGAATTGGCAGCGGGGTGGTCCAGTGGTTAACTTCAGGCATTTACCAGCTCTTCTGAAGGTCAAATCCTGTCATTCCCATGAGCCGTAAGATTGGCAGTGCTCTGTGTCTGTGTAGCAGCAGTTGAAAGGTCGACACATGTAATCTAATACTTTCTCATCTAATACTTTCTCATCTCAATGAACTCTCGTGAATGGCATAAATGCATAAGAGTGGACATGATCCAAAACTGTGGTCTACTGTAGGGCAGAAATGAAAATTATTTGCAACAAATATTTAAAAGCAAAAACAACAGTCTATCATGTCCAATTACATGCGGCTGTACTCTCTAAAAATGTGTGGGCTCATTTAATATATGATGGCTCTGTGGCTGGTGCAAGTATTGACTGTTGCTCACAATTTCCTTTGTTTTGTTGCTTTGAAGTTGCCCTGGCATTGTCAGGATTCCGTCCCGTTGGTTTCAGGTGCAACGAACAGCGTGTTTGCTCCAGACATGAACTGAAATTGTTGAGAGGCAAATGGCAGAAAAAAAGGACCACAGATACAATGTACATAGAATCAAAAAAGCAAAACTGCGGGTGTTCTTAAATCATGATATATTGTTGAAAGCTGTAATGAACTATCATTTCCTAGATGATTATGTCGTTGGGGGTTCACTTAATTATGCACAGCACTATAGATAGATAGATGCTCTACTTTCTGTAAATGAGTAGAAAATGTACACTATCACAGCCAGGATAGCTAGCTCAATCAATAATTTTCTTGGGCGTTGTCCCTCAGATAACGCGATTTCAAAAGGGTTTCCTTGGTTACAGGTAGCTGAAGACTGATGCCATCCAAGTGCCTCCTCAATAGCAAACATGTAAAGCAGAACCCTCTCATTAAAGGGGCGTTCACATTGTCACATTTAAGACCTACCTATGACCACGGATGAAAAAATATTTTATCCTTGTCCATACGTGATTCACTCGCCGAGCGTTTCAAGTGTGCTCGCGCTTATCCGTAGAATGCTCCTGGTAGCGCAAAATTTTCCGTGACCATACGTGGAGAGGGCAAACATTTTTTACCATGTTTAAAACATTGGCGGACGTTCTACGAGTGAATTGTTTATATTTGTTATGTAACTTGCTCGGGAGTCAGTTGGCGAGCGTTCTACGTACGTACGATGTACTATGTACTTTCTATGTACATTCCACGTACGTTCTACGTAGCCACTGTCCATCCATATATACTCGCCATCCACTCACTCGCGTCCACTTGGAGAACGCTCAGCGGATGTCTGTCTCCTGACCGTTGTCTTCTGTGCCCATCTATAGCCCTCTCCTCCTTTAAGCCCCGTTCCCACATAGCCGAGTTACTCGTAGTCAACTCGTAGTATTACGTAACACGCCTCTCGGGCCCAACTCTTACTAAACTCTGCGATAACTCCTCGCACTCGAGAGATGTTCGGCGAGAAACTCCTCTGACTCGTAGCGAACTCGTGAGATTTGGAGCCGAGAATGCCGAGTATCCCGAGTATGCCGCGCTGCACGGCACACTCGGCGAATTATCCAGGAGTCCAAAAGTTACTCGGCGAGTTACTCCTCGAACTCGCCGAGTTACTCCTCGAACTCGGCGCTATTTTCACTCGTATTACACTCGGGGGGATGTTCAGGAGTGCGAGGAGTAACTCGGCGAGTTGTAGGAGTAACTCACCGAGTTGTAGGAGTAACTCGCCGAGTAACTCGTCGAGTTCTACCTTTAGTACATGCATCATCAGCGTAGGGGGTCGTATATAATATAAAAGGCCGCTGCTCCTATAATATTAGTCCGATTGTCGTCAAATAAAGATTGTTTTGTAGTATAATTCATAGTGACTCCATAGGTATTTTCGGATTGACAATAGACCAAATATTAAGCGAGATATTCGTCTGAGAAGGCGGTTGTCTGGCGGCGGCTGCTGCTCCATTTATATTATTCCGATTTTCGTCAAATAAATATTGAATTATAGTCGAGTTCATACTTATTCCACACAGATTTTCAGATTGAAAATAGACCAAATATTAAGCGAGATATTAGTCTGAGAAGGCAGGTAGTCTGGCGGCGGCAAGGTGCTCTGTGTATGGCCCTGACTTGAATGGTGTAGTCAATATTTTTGACCATTTTATATACATTGTTTGGATGAGCTTTATTGCAATTCATTTCTACTCATTCTGCCAACTGCCATGACTATTATGTCAATTGCTATTAGCATTTTGAATGATACAAAGAATGGGTGTAGAGCATACAGCAAATTCAATACATGTGTCAATTGCCTAATTGCCTAAATTGGGGTTCTTTGACCTGTCATTTCATGGTTTGTTCAAAGATGACACAGTAATTGCTATTAGCATTTTGAATGATACAAAGAATTGGTGTAGAGCATACAGCAAATTCAATACATGTGTCAATTGCCTAATTGCCTAAATTGGGGTTCTTTGACCTGTCATTTCATGGTTTGTTCAAAGATGACACAGTAATATGACATTGTCTTGATTGTCATTCACAATTACAAAAATATGTAATTGCTTTCATTAATTAAAAGCAATATATTTAATTGTAATTACCAGGCAATGATTATATTTGTATAACTTTCTTATCTTTTTGTGTTAATTTGAATCTTATTGTGATATTATGATCAGTATAAATTTGTGTATATTTTGTAAAATTTAAATCTAATATTGATATTGTAATTAGTATTTGTGATTTGATCTGTGATTTTATTTGCTATATTTAATTTACTTTAATAACCCTGATGAGTATCATGAGTATAACTCGTCGACTTTACGAGTTACTCCTGGTACTCGGCGAGTTACTCCTGGTACTCGGCGAGTTACTCCTGGTACTCGGCGAGTTACTCCTGGTACTCGGCGATTTACTCCTCTAACTCGCCGACACTCTCCTCGAAATCGTTCACTAATTGGCTGCAACTTGGCGAGTCACTCCTGGTACTCGGCGAGTCGCTCGCTGAACCCGCCGAGTAACTCGGTGAGTAATTCGGTGAGTAATTCGGCGAGTCACTCCTGGTCACTTTTTCCGCAAAAATTCGTCGCCAACTCCTCGAATTTTGGGTGTTACGTTATTTTTGTTATTACTACGAGTTGACTACGAGTAACTCGGCTATGTGGGAACAGGGCTTTACTCTTAAACCACTCGCACGAGCAATCTACGAGTGCCTATGAGTGCCTGATAGATGCCTGATGGATACTTGGCGACAGACGTTCGGTGAGCGTTTGACGGACCTTTGATTAACAGCCACGAGTGAGCACGTACAGCCTATTTTTCACGTCCGTCATCATACATAGGATCTGTGACATTGTGAACGCCCCATCAATAAGACTGCTGGTTGGCTAAAAATATTGGTCCAAAGTGTCAAAATTTAATGTGACGTCTGTGACTACATGTCTGACGTAGGGACTGGTGAAACGGCTTAGTCTGTTACAGCAGCTGACAACAACGGTCTCAATTGTGATTTTGCTGTAAGAAATGAAGTGGTGTTCTAGGTGGCCTCTTTGGATACTCGTGGCTGAACACATATGGATACACGTGGGCCGTCTCTGATAAACGTGTAAATTAGAACCTTACTATTTAGACGACCCTTGATGTAGCATTTCTGACCTGAAGTAGACAGCCCTAATAGCGTGCTACATCGGGCCAAAACTGGGCCGATTAATGATGATAATGGGCCTAAGTTGACCTGACGGTCGCCAACGCTGGGCCAACACTGAGCCAATGTGGTCGTAATGGTCTCTAGATGAAGGGACATTGCAGTTATTGTGAGTTGAGGCAAACAGTGACATGTGGTGGTTTTTTTTATTAGAGTTGTCATGGATAGGAAGGTGATTTCAGGCAGTAGATGCAACAGGTAGTAGATCGTTCTGTGAAAATAAACCAGAAATTACCATGCAGAGGATTCCAATGTTGATTGAGAGGCTGTTATAAATATCAAAGCGCTCATCCATCCTTCACCCATTAGCTGGAGTAAAAAGGCATGTATTTATGATTAGTGCAAAGGCTGCAACTGGGTGATGGGATATGATTGATTACACTGTCATTATTCACTAGTGTAGTAGGCGATACAGCTATTATATCAAGTGGGACTACAAAAAAAGAAGCTTAAATTAACACTGTATATGATACTGTAAAAGTGTTGGCCAGGAGTAATGTGATTAAGATATCACATAAATAATTAAATATAGGCTCACTATATAAGATATCACATTTGAGGGTGTACATATCTCATGTCTCACAATGTAATCCATTGTGTAATTGCTTTGTACCACTGAACCCCAATAGTTTTTATTAGCCAAAGTAGGTGCCTTTTCTGAGTGTGATGTTTCACTATTAACTATTTACGAATAAAGAATATAGTGCTTCGTCTACAATTCGTATAATTGTCAATAACTTAGAACGATTGTCATCTCAGCTTTCAGAAAAGTTTTGAAATTTAAAAATCGGATGAAAACTGACGAAGTTATTAAATAAAACATAAAGGGAAGTCACTTAGATCTATCGCTAGAATTGCCTGCAATCGCTGAATTCTATATGCGTTAATAATTAGGCCCCGCCCACTTTTGCTGCTCACTAGGGTGTGGCTGGTCCCCTTACTTCGTCAGATTCAGCCAAACGTTTTTTACATGTGAGGTTAGCAGTTTTGAAATGAAGTTTACTACGTATTGTAATATTGCGATTAAAAGAAAAAATCATTAAGATTTTAGAAAAAAAAGAGATTCCTGCATGATACGTCCAACAAACCCTCCCCCAAGCAATCCTCACATTGTCACTGGATTAGAAAGTTGTTGTGAACAGTACTTATGTATCAATAATGTGGTACATTAGGAGCCACTACTTTGGCACAGCTTTATGGCTTTCTTATATTCTTTGATATCTAAGACATCTTCGAGGTACTGCCTTTGTTCAAGATTCTAATTGCAAGACCTGCCTTTTAGATAGCAAACAAAAATTCAAAATTACCAAAACTAGGTCCATTCACCAATAACTATTCAAATAACTAGTTGTAGGTTATTAAACAGAACTTAATGCTGTTTAACAGAAAGAACCTTAAATTCAAATTTTAGGTTTTGTGAGATGTTGTTCATTACATCTCTAATATTAAAAAAAAACCTCATTCTTTAGACATAGTACACACAGTACACTCTCACATTTTACTCCACAAATCAAGGCCATATGAATTGCCAGCCCATCAACCTTTCACCAGGTTGACAAGATCATAGAGGCAGTTATTGAAGTTGCAAAATACCAGAAGGCTAACCCCACCTCCTAATTTCTAAAGTTGGGTCAGCCCTTCGCTCCAATTTGTCTGGTGATAACCGTCTCGACTTCTCAATGTTTTCATTGGGTGTACCCAGGAGTTTTGATGGACACCTTGCATCACATTTCTGCCATGTTATTATTGATCTGAATATTAATCATATCATCAGTAGAATTTGTCATTAGATTGCAAAATGCTACCACACAAGTCATATTGTGATGCAAACAATATATACTGTTGTTGAAACATGATTTGTTATCCCAGAACAAATCATTAAGTAAATATTCTCCCCCAACACTCTCAGTATCAGACATTTGGCATACAGCTGCCCTTGTTAGCATTTACAATAGAACAAATTACAGGTTACAGTTTAAATTAAAAAAGTTTGTGAAATTCATCATTGTCTTGGCAACTGTAAAAGCGCAATTTATAAATACATAAAAAATATATGTATAAATATATTTATAATAACCAAGCTAAACTATGAACATGTTTAATATATTCAAATGTTATGCAGCCTTAATGGCCCTTCACACATAGCCGGATCAGACGCCGGAGCGTCCCGGAGTAAAATTTTTTTCACTCCGGGGGGTTCCGGGATCAAAGAGCTGTTAAATGTCAACAAAAAAGAAATGTTTGGTGATGTGTACACGATGGCAATACGGAACATATGGTATATGAGTGAACTTTTTTTGAAATGATAAATAAACTGCCTAATATCAGACTATGGGAGAATTATCAGACAGGCATGCAGTAATATATGTTATGACATATAATGTTGATTTCGGCATTCCACGGCTCAATTAACTCAATGGGCGCTACGTTTTTTCAAAATTGCCACACCTAAATCTTGTTCAAATTTCACAAAACTATGGTAAAATAATCTTCATGATCCACCTCATCACAAAAAAAAAAGTCCGGCAGTTTCACTTAAATTTTTTCAATTTGAGGGGGAACAGCCACCCCCTACTCCCCACCAATCCCAGCGCAGCGTTGCTGGCTAACTGTTGTACATGATGATTTGTACAATGGCGTACCTAATGCCAAATTGCACTGGTACAATCTACATTCTTAGGTGCTTCACAGTGACATTGAAAATCTATTTTTAAGAGCCACGATATCGATTAAGTTAAGTGGTGGTCCAAGGCTCTCCAGCACCACACAATGGCAGTGGAACAATAGTAAGCCTTCTCTACTATAGGCCTATTTATATTCTGAGGAAGTAAGAAATTTATGTTGAAGGTGCTCAAGAATGAATGTAGTAATTAATGTAAATCTAACTAATCATCCAGCAGTTTCAGTTTCCATAAACAATATCAACATAATTATCAAACACGGATCAATACAACTTCTTTAGGTGTCGCCATTACAGCAGCTTATCTTATCTTATCTTATCTTATATCTTCTTTTGTCTCTTTTATCTTCTTTTGTCTCTTTTATCTTCTTTTGTCTTCTTTTATCTTATCTTATCTTGTAATGTCTTTTCTTATCTTGTCTCATATCTTCTTTTGTCTTCTTTATCTTCTTTTGTCTTCGTTGGTCTTCTTTTGTCTTCTTTTATCTTATCTTATCTTATCTTATCTTATCTTATCTTATCTTATCTTATCTTATCTTATCTTATCTTATCTTGTCTTGTTAAATCTTGTCTTATCTTTTCTTATGTCGTCTTTTAAATTCTTTTATATTTTTTTATCTTATCTAATCTTATTATATCTTGTTTTATCTTGTCTTATCTTTTCTTATCTTGTCTTACCTTCTTTTATCTTCTTTTGTCTTCTTTTATCTTCTTTTATCTTATGTGGTTTTACGAGTGAGTATATACTGGCGTGTAAACAGTGTAATGACGTAATCATACATCAAATCGACAGAATTTGCTTAATTAATCCATGCAATAGATCTATGTAAAAAATAAAAATGTAATCTGAAAAATGATAAATGATGAAAAGCGCACTTGTTTATATTGACTGATCACGAAGGTGTAGGTTTACCGTCCTGTTCACATCGTATTCATTCAAACAGAAATGCGAAATTTATACATTTGCACACCATGATTAGTTCAGCTTATTTTCTTTGCACACTTGATATATTTACTTAATATTGTCGTGTGTGGCTTTTGGGATAAGCGCGTCGATTTTTTCCTATTGAATGACGCAGGAATGTACTTATATCATCCATAAATTCGGCAGTAACTAGAGATGTGACCAGGTGGATATAGCTTTAGCACTTATCAAGTTTGTGAGCCAATTTGTAAGTTAAGGCCCCCAAACTGAAGAATATACTCATTATGATTTCAATTTAATTCCATCGGCTGATGGTGACAAAGTGAAGTCTGTATACCGCAAATCAATTATGCAATTTTATGGTTCAAATGAAGTTTTACCAAGATAAAAAATAAAAAAAGAGCCAATATAAATACATCAGGGTAAAAAGTTGACCAAAAAAAAAATATATATATATATATATATATATATTCATAATCCTTCGCCTTCTGTTGACCCTGGTTATTGTGAACATTAGCCTTTCATGTAGGCCTACAGCAAACAGCATTCAAGAATTGATAAACCACATTCGAAAAAGTTGCTATTCTCATATAACCATGTGTTTGACTGCTAATTAGCGCATTGATAAAAGGTGTCCCTTTTCCCAATTAATGCCCCAATTGACATATACAATGCAAATATAGAATGTATGCGGACAAGCCCTCTCATCTTTATGGGTATACAACTGCATATGCAAACGTGCCAGGTGTTAATGAGTGTGGTGATGTGCCAAATTGCATTTGATTTTCTCTCTCATTTTGCCATTGATAACTCATTAATTGGGAACATCATTCGACTGTTATGCGTGCATCGAATTATGACCAATTGCAAATTTATACGCGATTGTCATTTTTTTGCCAAACTTTTGTCACTTCATAGCTACTTTTCCCATGAAGCTATAGTTCGTGTAACTCACTGATTGGTCAACCGACCGGCTTGACTGTCACTGATTGGCTGATTACTTCAATGACATTGTACATCCCACTGCACATGTCCACAGGGAATGCACGTGAACATATTTACAGGACAAATCATTTTATTTGCTCATTTCTCGGACCGCACATGTTCATGAATTACCTCTGTACAATTAGCAGCTGTTCCACACAACCATCATGGATAGCATGTAAGTAGATGGCCTTCAATACATATCGCTCAGTTTACCAACTATTGAAGTAGTTTAGGAACTTATTATATCATGACATTGATATGGAACATATAGATTGCGGACAAGTTGTGTAAGTAGTAATTACTAAAACTGCATGGCATTGCAAGGAAGCACATGTATGCCAAACCTCCACAAATCGGATAATATTTGAAGAAAGTTTGTCATCTAATCATTGCGTCTGCCACTTGCAACAGATGATGATGATGATGATGTTTAGATGTTTTATTTGTTCACAGTATGTAGTATTTCAATATGGTTAGTACATTACATAAACAATAAATGACATTAGCATACTGTGGGGGATGTGCACTAGCTTACTAAAAAGCAGATCAGATTGGCTTTAAATTAAGGTCATTGGCACCACCTTAAAGATTGATTGATGAGGTGAGAGAGAGAGGAGGAGTCCACCCATGTTACACAGTTAATAAGCTCGAAAGTAGCCAGCATTAAGCGATCTGAGTTAAATTGGATTTATGCAACAGTGGCATAATATGCAATAGCTTAGAACATCTTTAGGAAAAAATACCATAATTGTGCATTGACTTGTGCATTGAAGAGATAAATGAGACAGACCTAGGTCACAGGATACTTTAGATGTTGCAAATAAATCAAAATAATGAATAATTAACACGTAGGGATATCGGTTTGTATAAATTTTAGCTTTATTGTACTATTATGTGAGACATTAAATAACTCTTATTTGAGCAAACCAACTTCCGACTCCTACATGGCCAATTGTGCCACGTGCGTTTCCCATGCGTTGGGATTAACGCATGGTTTTTGCCTCATTATAATCAGCTAAAAACCATGCAATTTCCATGCGTTTATCCTTCTCATGGAAAACGCACGTGGCACATTTGGCCATGTAGCAAATGCTGACTAGCAAGTATTTGAGTCAACTTACGTGACTTGTCATATGGCTGCAGCGAGTGTGTACGCCAGTTGGGTCTGAATCATTGAAGCTTTCATTTCAAATCAAAAGGCAAACACTCAATAGCACAGGGAGGCTATTCTGATTAATAGACATAACACACCAAAATTTATAATTCATCAGCCTTTTAGTATTTCTTGACTTCATGTGCAAACTGTATTCTACTTATGACCAACATGAACATGAAATTTAACACATTGCAGAATTATTGTATCAATTTTCACTGCAGACGTATTTGGCTTATTTTTCACAGGAATAAGCATAAGTAGGAAATTATCCCGACAAGAACTAAAATTATTATAGTTAAAGCCAACGCAAGCAAAAGATGACGCTCATGTTTTCGCTAAACTTGCAGATTTTTTGCACAGTGAAATGCAGTAAAATGTCAGGCTAAACGATAAGAGACAGGTTATGTTCATAAAGAAACTTAAATAGAAGCAACTTATTTATTCAGAAAGAAACTCAAATAGAAGCTTGTTCAGAAAGAAACTCAAATAGAAGCTTGTTCAGGAAGAAACTAAAATAGAAGCTTGTTCAGAAAGAAACTCCAATAGAAGCAACTTATTTATTCAGAAAGAACTCAAATAGAAGCAACTTATTTATTCAGAAAGATCTCAAATAGAAGCAACTTATTTATTCAGAAAGAACTCAAATAGAAGCAACTTATTTATTCAGAAAGAACTCAAATAGAAGCAACTTATTTATTCAGAAAGAACTCAAATAGAAGCAACTTATTTATTCAGAAAGAAACTCAAATAGAAGCAACTTATTTATTCAGAAAGAAACTCAAATAGAAGCAACTTATTTATTCAGAAAGAACTCAAATAGAAGCAACTTATTTATTCAGAAAGAACTCAAATAGAAGCAACTTATTTATTCAGAAAGAACTCAAATAGAAGCAACTTATTTATTCAGAAAGAAACTCAAATAGAAGCAACTTATTTATTCAGAAAGAACTCAAATAGAAGCAACTTATTTATTCAGAAAGAACTCAAATAGAAGCAACTTATTTATTCAGAAAGAAACTCAAATAGAAGCAACTTATTTATTCAGAAAGAACTCAAATAGAAGCAACTTATTTATTCAGAAAGAACTCAAATAGAAGCAACTTATTTATTCAGAAAGAAACTCAAATAGAAGCAACTTATTTATTCAGAAAGAAACTCAAATAGAAGCAACTTATTAATTCAGAAAGAACTCAAATAGAAGCAACTTATTTATTTAGAAAGAACTCAAATAGAAGCAACTTATTTATTCAGAAAGAAACTTAAATAGAAGCATAGAGGCAACTTATTTCTCTTATTGAAATTCACGCCTTGTATCGTATTACTGTGGTGATATTGGAGACCAGCTATCACATTAATCCTGTGACATGTCTTGTTTCTAATTAAAGATGAAAAAAAGTCGTATTTGTTGTGTAGCATGGTATTCAGAACATTTTCCACTGGATTTTTATAAGTCTGTGAGACATTTGTTAATGGATATTATAATCCAGAGAGACATTTTCCACCGGATATTATTTTACAAATAGACCATTTTCTAGCGGATTTCATTTTACTCTAGTGGCAGCACAGGCTGATGGTCGAATAGGCCAAATAAAAATGCAATGATTATGCAATACATATACATATGCATATATTGCATGCATTACAACATTGCACGATTTAATTTGTATTTTGATTTTGACTGTTCACATACTGTTTCTGGAAAAGTATGACAAGCAATATGCAATATACTACATTTTCCCAATGTCACTTTGTCAAACTGTCCTGTGATCTACAATTAATGAAACAAGTGTAAATAAGAATGAAGTCCTAATTGGCAAAAAGATAAAACAGAACCTAAGCTTATTGTAAAATAAAATTGTTTAAAATGTGTTATGTTATCTGATTATAGGCAATGTTAATCAGAAAAAAATTACCTAAATGATTTCGCTTGACATTCTTATTGATTATTCAGTTTTCAATGAGTTTACTTTAAAATCATGTTACTGGGCTGGGTGAATATTTATACACTGCTGTTTATGTTTTACTCTTAGTTGACTCACTAGTCACCTAAATACGATTTCCTTCCTACCTTACTCTATGTTTGAAATTCATTAATTAGGCCCATTATATGTACGTATAAGAGTAAATCATCATGGTTTGTGTGTATTTAAACAAAAAGAGAGAAGGATGGGTCAGTTCAGAGAATAGGTGTTCAAAAACTGCTGCTGAGGCTGCCATGAAAGAGCATCATTGTCACAAACGCATCAGCCATTGCCTGACTGAATCAATGAGATGATGATCATATTATACGTGATAATTAATGCAAACATCAATTTAATGAGTGTTTATCAATTAACAACGGATGGGTTGGCAATAGTTGAATGCCTACTGATGTATTAGAATGATTATAGAAAGGTCAGTTGGTATTGAGTATGCAATGAAATACTAATCAACAAATTGGCTGGAAAAAATATTATGATGCATGTGTTGCACATGATATATGAGTGAAGTTTTTCCATTAAAATTGAGAGCATGCATCTGATGGCTGACAAGACACAGATGGCACATGCAGCCCATACATTTTCAATGGATCAATCCTTGTATATTTTCAGGTGCTTCTGACAGACCAAAAGCTATACCCGGCTCGCATTGAGGAGGTCTCAGGGGACCAGCAATCAGTCACCGTGTATATCGAGGAACTGGGAATAAAGTAAGTGAGGGTTTATGTGGCCATCAATGAAGAAATTTAGTCATGTTAGGGTATAGTTTGTGAATTTCAGGCTTTTAAGGTAATTTGGTTTTTGTGTACAGTTGTAAAATTTGATCTGTCATCTTCAAAGTTTGAGTTTATTTTTCACATTGGTCAAGAATATACAATTTACTAATCAATCTGCATGTAACAGGAAGCAAATGCTTGTCGTGAGCACATACAAGCAACAAATTAAAATAATAATATAATGATAATAATAACCACCATACCCACCATATGTCAGAACAAGTTAACTCCCAAAACGACCAGAATTTTCACAAAATTGAAGCAGCTAAGTGTGTCAAATGAATTTATTATAGTAGTACATGAGGTCATGTCCAACAATGGCTTGCTCGTCAAATCAATCGCGTTACAAATGTGTTGTCATAGCAACGAACCGAGGATTTCTTTAAATTTCACATTTGGTAACATAACCACAATAAAAATCAAAAAACGTGTGCGAGCAATTGAATGGCCAGACGATGCTGAATAAGCTTCAGTTAGAACAGCTTTGACTGAAGAAAAGCAGAGCTATTTCTGTCCCTAAGTAACCTAACCATTGCTTTAGGTGAATGAATATCATCATACAATATTTAAATGATCATCTAGCAGTGCTTGCATGCAGTGCCTTGGCAAAGAGACTACAGTTGCAAAAAGAACCAATGCTACATGATGACACAGGAAAAAATTAACATTCCCATTAAGGCATTGACAACTGGTCTTAAGGGAGATTGTGCTTTAAGGCAGTGTTCTACTGAATTATTTTAAGGGAAGCTATCATTCACTTAAAGTGCACCAGTGAGAAGATAAGTCATCTTTGTAATAGCAGTTTTCTTACCAACTTTCCTCACAATTAAGACTGGGCAATTGGAGAACGTACACAATTTCCATTAAACTGAAGGCATCAGTGGCATCCTGGCAAACAATAATTGTAAAACCTGAGTCAAATAATCCATGGAGCAAATTTAACATTGTGTATTTACATCGATTTAGCAAATAAATATCTGTGTATCATTGTTCGTGTCAGACCCAGTAGATCTATTTGAGACGTACACAGTGGAGCTCACAGAGTGTGATAAACCAAAGAAATGGTTTCGTAAATAATTAATTATTTATTGTAAATATAATAGAGACTTTGGTCGTCACACTTATAACTATCTTTTCAATGTCAAATGTTTGCCAATATTGTCTGTCATCACCAGGATGACAGGCTGTTTGAGGAACACTAGAAATTAAAATCAGAAAAAAGGCAAACATTATATTACATATTTTACATGAATATGTGTCATTATCAGTGGGAAAGCTTTTGCTGAAAAGATTGCTGTCCACTTTGCCTGTGTACATACATGTCTACCTAACTTTTTCTGTGTCTCTGTAGTTTCCAATCCGTTTCTTCCCCCTTCTCCAATCCCCATTTTATAACAGCAAGTACTAAATGCAGTTACCATTGTTTTCAGAACTACTGTACCTGCATCCAGTCTACACCCACTGAACAAATCAGTCCAAGGTAAGAATTATTCTCTACAGTCTACAATATCCAACCAAAAATAGATGTAACGTATTTGCTTCCTGAATTGAGTATAAGCTAATTTTAAATGCAAAAAAAAAATTAGATTGTGAAATTGCTCAACATTTTTCATTTTTGGTGATAAGTTAGGGAGGATAAGCATGTACTATTGTTGGATACTCTATACATTTGTGATAAAATATAATACAACTGATTGACCTGAATGAATGATATCATATTAAATGTTATCTTGGCTATTGTTCATGGACCAGAAACTGACAGACTGCATACAAAGTCGTCATGAAATGCCCATAAATATAACATACATATAACGTATGCTCCGATTGAAATCAAACATTATGACATTTCAATAAAAAACTTGACACATTGATGCTGTCAGTTGCACGTGCATTCGTCATAACAGTGCAACAACGTCACTTATGTGGAGAGTCTATTTTTAGTGAAGTCGAGAATAAACAAACATACTAAAATAGTGCATATCGCTGAGCTCTGTACATAAGTATTGATGCACAGTTAGTTCCATGAAATATGGGTGACTTTGTTCTTGGCTGTAGCTAAAGCCAGCTGCTTCTGTCTACTCCTAACTAATAGTCGGCTTACACCTACCACCACTGAAAAAATATAAACCTTGGTAAATGTAAGAAATCTATCTAATATATCAGACATATGCACTTATAGACCCGCCGTTGAGTAGCCAGGTATAGCAAGAAAGTTCCGTTTAGTGGCAGGTAGCATCGTATAGCAGAAGTTGTCTAGCAGCTAATAAGTGAATGTTATTTAAGTTTGTACGGAGTTTTATTAGATAACACAAACGCTGAATGTTATGTCCTTGCCTAAAATACCTGAAGACTTTTCGACTTGATTTTCTATAAGCAGGATGAAAACAAAAACCCCAGAATCTTGTAGCTGTAAATGTGACATTTTATAGGCCTCCCGAGGAGCCAAAATGTATGTCATAACTTCGACGTTATTACCCAGGACTAGTATGTTTATCTTCGTCCAGAATCGTAACAGCAAGAGATGCAAATTACACAAGAAATATTTACCAGGTGTTGTGTATAACTGATCACTAAAATAGACTGGAAAATAAACACAACAGGTGATCATCATTTGAAATGCAACCAAATGCACAGCAGGCGTAACTTGTCTGACAACTTTGATGATTGGATTCTCCAATGAAAATGTATTAATTACTCCGCAAAGGCACAGACTAGTAGAGAAGATCTCATGGATAGTGGCTTTATTACAGCTCACTGGAGAGAACCCAATCCTGTGATTATTCACCGTAGTGTCATGTTATAATATGAAAGAACCTTAACCATTACCATAAGTAATTGTGTGGCTGCTTTTACTTCAGTTCTTCAATCATATTCCATCTCCCAGCCCCCAGCTGTCCCCTACTACCTACATGGCCAAATGTGCCACGTGCGTTTTCCATGAGAAGGATAAACGCATGGAAAACGCATGGGTTTTAGCTAATTATAATCAGGCAAAAATCATGCGAAATTATGAATAAGAGAGCATGATGTAACAAACGGATGGGCAGTTTTATTTGAGTAAATAAAACCCAGCAAACATGACTATGTTGGACCAAAGTTGGGCCAACGTACTTACTTTGTTGGCCCAATGTGGGTTGCCCCCATTGGCCCAACAGGGTTTTGCTGGCCCAACTGTAAGATTGGCCCAATGTTGGACCCACACATACATCCATTACATTCAAACAGACCAGCATATGTTGGGCCATCATTGGGCATATATTACTATTGGGCCAATGGTGGGCCAATAGTGGGCCAATGAGAAATAGTGCAATATGCATGCATTGGGTCAACCTTGGGCTATTAAATATCTCGGTCTTTTATTGGCCCACTGGAGGGCCATCTCTCAAGCCAACATCCAATACCTGAAACAGTGTTGATCAGTAACAATTCTATTTTGCATGAAAACATACATTACAAGCACAACACAAATCACCGGACCAGAATCCAAAAATAACTTTGTGATCATTTATATGATCAGGTATTGTTACAACAGTTGAAAGTTCTTTCCTTCCTGTCCCCATGTCTATCTCAAGCATATCAACATCATTATAATGTAGTAATCTATCGATCCCCTTGGATGGGAGTTACAGACTGCCAGATGGCAGCTCTCAGTCTCTTTTTCAATTCACCCGTCTTCTGTTGTATCCACAAGTTGGAAGGTCATCACTGATATTATCTCTCCACGTTTTCCCGAGTCTGTCTCTTCCTGTCCTGCATTCCACCTCAAGATCAAGACATCTCTTTATCCAGGATTTGCTTCTATGAACGTGACCAATGATGAGCTAACCATCTTAGTCTGCTGAATCAGAGGATGGACTACAGTCTAGGGATAACAAGTCATTCATAAAGTGTCATCTAGCTCACTTGGTCCTCTATATTTATGCCCTAAATCCATGGCTCGTTCATTACGTTCCAATCACATGCGATCTTCCAGTCTCAGGGCCCAACATTTGCTCGAGTACAACACATATATTGCGGCATTATTGCCACATGTGTGTAGGCTGAGTGAGCGGGAAGTGAGGAGTGGAAGCAATTCTCTGAACTTTCCCCAGTTCTCTATCCCCAGTTCTCTGAACTTTCCCCAGGCTGATCTGGATTTCGTGATGATGCCGGCTGCACAGCCTCTTGACAGCACACGCTGTGTCACCCAGGTAGCAGAAGGTGTCCATGACATCTGTGGCTTTCGATCATAACATGATCAAAGGGGTGACCCTCTCTCAGTCTCGCAATGCCCATGCATGCTGTGCATCTGAGGTGAGGGCTGGGTCTTCATTTGATGCCTCTGCAGGTCTGGTGGGTCCACTGCGCATGTCTTGAACACAAGACGGAATTTCTGCCGACACCTGATCTGCATGCCCCACAAGGCTTTCCTTCAGTGTTGACATGCAATGTTGATTTTCCCGTAACATGATTTTTTTTTACTGCACCAAAAAAAAAAGACAATGAATTGAAATATGAACAGCCCCTTTTTGCTGTAAGTATGAATTAGCGGAAAATTTCAAACACCACACCTACCAATATTTTAGGCAGCTTCTCTGCAGTCTCCTGTTCTAACCCCAAAGTAAATGCCTAAGATCTGGAAGGGAAAACTAAAGAACTGTACTTTGCACAGCAAGTTTGTTTTATTGCATTACATGTATCGAGACCATTGATCGGATTGTATTCTTTAGCTGTTTGTGCATATTCCAAAGATTTATGCGATGGCTGCAGTATTCTAGAGGAGAAAAAAAAACTACAAAATATTATTTATCTGTATTGTCTGATTTGATGGTAAATTATATTTACAAGAAACAAGAAAATATGTTCGAGAAAAATGTGTAGGCGATGTGAAATATAAAAACAGAATGATGAACACGAGGAGGAATGTATATTGATGTGTTTTAACCGATTTTACAATGATCGAGAATATTAGGCCTACTGAAAAAACACCATAGTTCAAATAGTTTGTGATCACCATAGTTCAAATCAAATTAGTTTTCATAGGAATAAAATAATTTAAGATTTTTAAGGCAGTTTTATAATTAAAATGCATTGTAATATATTTTTTAAATTGGAGTACTCATGTGCAGGGGGTGGATTAGAAAGCCTGCACAATTGATGGAATAGCCAAAACAAGATTTCTCAACTTTAGAGATGCCCCCCACAAAGACGAACTTGATTATGCAATAGGCCTACCTAGCATAATTTTAGGCCAAGTTTTGAGGGACCATTTCAAAACTGACAATTCAATAAATGAAAAGACAAATTCATAGTTTAAAAGTTTGTGTACCTACAAACTTATATTTTAAGTCAGGAGATAAAATTTAGGCAATTCTTAGACCTTTCATATTTTGTAAAAAGAGCTTTGCTTGTTAAATTCTGTATAGACTGCTCTGCTGAGCTGTATACAAACTTAGAATATTTCCCAAAAATAATAAGTTCACAAGCAAAATGTAAGTGTATATTTGAGTACCTGTTTATTGAGTGTCCTTGTTTGTGAAGCTGATTTTAAAATAATACTAAAGATAAAGAGCAGACTGAACAAGGATGTTTACAAGTGGTATTAAGATTTCAGTAAAACGGGACGAATGAATGTTATCAGGCATGAAGGCTCACTCGAAAACAGTGAGAGACCATAACTGAAGAAATACCATGCGAAAATTAAGTCATGTAGGTACTTATACACTCCTAAGACAGATTTTGTTAGGAGTGCGATATTAAGGGCCAACACTTCATACTCAATTTAATTATATGCAATTTTAATTATTTGTTTTCAAGATATTGAAAGTCTCTGATCTTAGACATGATTGCAAGTGCCTGTTCCACACATTAGAGACAAACAGGTCCATGTAGTTGTTGTCAGTTGGAAATGTTTATCTATACTTGAAAGAAAAAGGCAGAGCCAGCCAAATTGATTAGTCAGATGATAAAGTGAAAATACAGTTTGATAATTTGATACTTTCAAGAATCCCAGCTGTACATAAATGGGCTTCTCTTGTTCTTATCTTTATTCGTGATTCCTTTTGGTGTTCAATGTTCGTTCAAGATAACACACAAGACGCGTGCATATAAAACAGCTGTTGCTTATATTAGGCTATTATAACAATAATATATATATATATATTTTTTTACGTTTTAATCATTACTACAGTACTAAATTGAGTTTTACAGGCTGCTTAAAGCCATTCACTTTTAGTGCAGGTGCCTCCAAATATATACAATGTACGCAGATTAAAATTTCTTTAATATATATATTTTTTTATTTTTCAAAGTTTCCATAATACTCGACTTTATAAAGACGTGTGTAGCAGATGGATATTATCGGAAAAATACACCCAAAAAAGAACACTGAACAGATATGACACGCGTGCTTTCGTTTTCTAAATTCGTTTGTATATCAAATGATAAGTCTAGTCTCTGGTCCATTAACAATCCCAGACTGATCTTATCTAATATTCTGGTTGGAACCATACTGCATGAGATAAGAGTCATATTACTTTAACATTTAATGATTTCGTTATTGCCACTTCAAATGTTTCTTCATGGAAGTTCCATTTGTTTTCCAGACATTGACTCTCAAAAACGGAGGCAGAGAAAAAGACGGGTAAGTTAGCAGTGTGACTACATTTGCCATTTTTTAAATTATGTACATTTTGTAGTACTATTAATATCTTTATGCCTGTCTTTTAATATGTGCAATGTGATTGACCTTACTCATTAAGATTGTCTCGACTATATGGCTGTCCTACTGCCTGTCTTTCAAAATTGCTGTGAGCTGTAAAGTCTTTCTATGTCTGTCTTTAAATATGTGCGGTGTGCGTTTGTCTCCACTGAATCTGTCTCAAATTGTCACAGTTGACCTACTACTACCCATTCTGCCTAATTACATCACGTTGCATATTTGCCATATTCAGTTTAATCGTTTTTGACTATTATTTTCTTTATGCAAACAAACCTTCTCTGATAAAGATATTTGCAATGTAGTAAAAGATGCACAGTAATGTATTATGTGCACTGGAATATTATCAATATAGTGTTGAAGAAATGCCCTCAAACTTGATTAATAAATTAATGCTTGTAATGCGCGTTGCATAGCAAATCCATTTTTAAATTGTATCTTTTGGCTCTATCGTTGTGCCATTGATCATTGCGGGGGACATAAAGAACACCAACTTGTATCAGCAAACTTATATTTATTAGGGGACCACACCTCTGGGTGTGACGTCACAAGTAAACGCAAACAATCTTATCTGCACGTCTTAAGTGCTTGTTTCATTCAGGAGTGTCATTCATTCACAGGAGATGCCCCTGGTGGTTCCATTCGGTAGGGGTTCTCTGCTACCCGCAAGACTGCATTCGCGAACACCCGGACGACCTGGAAGTAGGGTCACTGCTCCAAGGTGAGACATTTAACTGTATTATTAAAAGACCATGTTTATTTTATCAAACCAGGCTCATACATGTATTTGCATAGGGTGTGTTTTTTTAAAAGACCATATTTATTTTATCAAACCAGACTCATACATGTAATGCATCTAGGGTGTGTTTAAGGTGTACAATGCCCAACTAAAGGTGTGTACACCCTTAATCAGCATCACCACCCGATGAGTAATTTTACCATTCCATAGCATGCTTATCACAGGTGACTTCACTTATTTCTTTCATTTTGTAGTATTCATCATTAAGAGTGATTTTTCATTTTGTAACATGAATCAATGCTCACTTCTGAAGCTCAATTTTTAGATGATAGATGACCACGTTAAACATACTAGTTTGACCAAAGGACCAAATCACCAACATGACATGTATTGATTGCCTTTTGAATCATGTTGTGGGTTTTCTGAAAATGCATTGATATTTATGGAAACCAAGTTCACATTTAAGTGTAGATTAAAAATTGATATTTTTTATGATGTCCTTTACTCGAGTAGTTAGCTTTTACAGTCGCCTACTCTTGTCAAGTAGTTTTTGAAACTAGTCATCACGTTGTTTTCGTGTGAAAAGCTTTCTCGGACAAAACAGCTCATATTTAAGACATAATGCATTTACCCAAATGGCGTCTTATACAGTTATTCAAATAGCTACTAATTATAAAATATACCTCTACGCTCCAATTAGTAAAGGGATACTTTTTAAATAGTAGCTTGTCCTTCTAAAAATCTAAATTGTGGGATACAAACACTGAAAATGCACCACTAACATGATAAATGATGGGTTTCGTCATTTCATCCCATTTAATATTAAGAACACATACATCGATATAAAAAACAATTTTAAGAAATTATTACAGAAGTGGTGTTATCATTAAGTTGGGGTTTGTCTGTTGCTGACCTCTCTGTCTATTACGCTATGATTTTATTCAGGCACAACAATTCACAAAAAGAAATATATATGACAGTCTTGTCGCTTTTGGGGAGCCACCCAGTGGAGATTCCAGTCAGATACTTATTTACATAGTCATTTATTTAATTTTTATTATGAGGAATTACCACAAACAAAGCATTTCTGAATGTAACAGTCAGTTGAATATGATTGTATTATTTTGCTTTTTGCATACCTTTTAAAAGTAAAAAAGCTATGGTTGTAAATCTTTTCTTTTATCGAATTTCCACACTTTCAGTTATTTTCGGTATTCGGTAGTGTCTATATATACTATCATGACTAAAAACATGTGGACATTCAAATTGAACCAAACTATATATATATATGTAGTAATAAGACTGTTTGCTTGTGCCCACCTGGTCAATCTATTTAGCTACCAAGGAACCAACAAAGCAAGCTGTCTTCTCAGAAACTTCAATGAACTTAAAATTACATCAAATACTTCATATGTACATTAAATAATACACAAAATCCGGCATGTGGGCAGGTTGGGACAAGCTATAATATACCACCAGGCGAGTTAATGCCACGATTTAATTTATTCATCTTTTTATTTTATTTTTCCAACCATTCATCAAATGTAGAATGAACATCTTTGGTCAAATAACGTGTGTGTCAGTGTAATATTTATGAAGTTTGTCAATGCAGCCTATACATAATACTAGATCAATGGTTGAATAAATTGTTTCATTGCACCAACGAGCATTTGGCCATAAATTCGTCATATAAGTTTGATCCAATACATTAACATGTTTTCTAATAGTTTGCATCAGTATAACAGAAGTGCAGCTTATGAATTAGACATGAACATGTCTTTTGCATTATTCTCAACAATGTTTTTCACTATGTCTTTTATTCTAATTCAGAAATGCACTTATGCAGTCAGTCAGTCATAGCTGGACAGATATACAAAGTAACTGCAGAGTGCAACTGTTAATGAATTCTTGTCGTTGGAATTAAATGCCGTTTTATTGTTATTCAAAATTATGAGCGGTTTACAAAATTTATAATCATAAAAATATCTTGACAGTCTAAAAACATTTAAAAAAAAGAGTCATAAATCTCCTGACAAATTCTGCTTCAGTTATTGAATACAATAACTTATTGAAGTCAATTGTTCAATGCAGCAATATTCACTCTTTTCAAATCAAATTTGCAATCTTTATATTTCTGTTCATTTGCAATACCAAAGGGCAGTGTGTATAATTATAAAAAATATATACGTATATTGTCCTGCAGAATTGATATCCCAGCTACAATAGATATTTGAATATTAAAACGAGATTACTTCCATTCAAATAATTCTCATATAATTATGTTTACAATGGATATATTTACATTATATGATGCAGTGGCATTGTATAGAGATGATAGAAGTAAGACTGGCTGGCAGAGACATTTTAAACATGTCATCCTTGGGGGGTGGGAGCCTAGCTCAGTGGTAGCGCGCTGGGCTTCCAACCACTGGGTCCCGGGTTCAATTCCCGGTCGAGCCTATGTTGGATAGCTGTTTCATCCTTCGTCTCATTGCCATGGTCCCTACCTGTCCTAATTAGCCCATCAGGTGCAGGAATACAGGACGTAAAGCCCTAAACCACCACATCATCATTGGTGTGTTTGACAGTTTCTTAGTGAATGGTGCTGATAATGCAAAAATTAACACATGCTTGTGCTATATTTAATTAAATACTACCACCCTCTCACAAGATTCATAAGACCTTTTTAAATGTGAATTATGTTTTGTAGTTTACATGATTATGCCAAGTATACTCAATTGACATCTGCTATTGTCCTTCTGGCTTTGACCCTGCTTGGACTAAACAAGGTCCACGAGAGCCCATGGGATTGGAAGGGCTTTCTGTTTTTATATTTGGATGATTTTTGTTCATCTTCTTGGGGTACATTTGTGGTCAACAGCTGGGGATACAAATTACTAAAAAACTACCATTGACAATATTGGCATATTCTGTACTACTACCATGAGCAAAGTAATGCATTCTGTGTTCTCAACATTGAGGCCTGCAATAGTGGTATCCTGAGACTGCAACCATACAAAATCAACCTTACAATGCAACATTTATCAACACTGGACACGATAGTAGAATTGATCCTCTTGTTTTACTGTATATATATAGGCCTATTGCTGAGCTTCATAACCAGTTTTATTATATGTGCATAATATTTACATAGCTACAGATAAGAAAATCAAACGCACGTCCCTAGCTGCTTTTCAGTGTCATAACTAAGATGTTAAAATATGTCATAAAGACGTTTCTTAAATTGATGGTATATATCAAATTGTAATTTTTTTTTTTGGTGTAATATTTGTTGCAATTTTTAACATTAGATAAAATTTAGCCAAATCATCTTTTTTTTTTCTTTATCAGGGACTGCGCAAATTTTGAAAGACATGATTTGTTGATCAGTCAATTTTTGATGACATCGCATTAACAGATTGCTCAATATGTACAATGCAAACTGCGTAATAGTGTACAACTCACTAATTGTGTTTGCTTACTAGGCCGTGTGTGTTGCATAGGGCTGGTACACCAAACATTAACATGTGAACTGTGTAAAGTAATCATTTGGTATACAGGTACTGGGATACATTAGCACCTAATCAACTGTTTGCATGGTTCTTTGTTATTGCTTGTTCAATCAATGTGACTACACAGTGTGGACTCAATTATAACCATGGTGACTCCATAATTCCAACAGTGAACTAGTGGGTAGGGAGGGTGTATTTTGTCAGACTAGCTGCAATACCTTCTGGCCCACCTTTAATTCTTAAGACCTTTCCTGTAATCTTATCACTTTTATTTGAGCAAACAGAAAACTTAGGGATTGGCCACAGCTTCTTATAGTAGAATATCACGTGGACACTTCCATAAATCTCATGTGTGAAATGTAGTCAGTTTGATTGAATGCTACAATATCATATTTTCTGATGAAAATTCTGGGTGATGCAGTATTTAAATGAATCGAAGCATTATGTTGCCTATAGTAGGGGACGGTGTGGTTATCAATTCGAAAAATTCGATTGATCAGTCAAATTAATTTATTCGTTTTATGGTATTTAATCACACCCTTTATCAGTCAAATTAATTTATTCGTTTCATGGTATTTAATCACACCCTGAAAAAACTTGGTCATGCAGTAACCAAGTCCAACATGGCGGGTTTAGTTATTATTATTCTGAAGCATTATAATTATGTTTTGAAGTCGATTCATGCAGATTATAGATAAACAAGTCAGTTGTGTTCAGTCCCTTTCACGACTTGGTACTTAAAAGCCGACAACTGTCAGTTTCAAACAATAACTACACAACTATCAATAATTCAAACAAACAAAAAAGAGACGTGCACTGAACATTTAAGTTATTGAGGCCAGTGCGACTGGCGGATTATTGACCATCCACAGTTTCATCGGTTACTTTGTCAATGCTTTTGCTAGAGAGATTTCCAAGACTTTGCATATAGACTCGCACTTCTTTTTACAGGCTAGCAGCAGCAGCAGCAGCAACCCAGGAATCTCACAAGCAAAGCAGTCACATTGATGAAGAGGAGGAAAGGAGATTTATTCAAGATTCTGTGGCATTAATTGAACTTCAAGAAAGAGACCCCGCTGCTTTCCCGGCTTTACCTGTAAGTAAATAATATACAAAAAGCAAATTAATTTATTTCTCTTAGTTTCAAAGATCTTCACAGTGTGCAATGGGTTAGCTGCAACAGACAGAAAATACATTTAATGTAAAGCTATTGGAAAGTTCTGATGGAGGGTTCACCGTTGACAGTATTTGAGTATCTTCAAATGACAATGTGACAATTTTACTAATTATTAATATAAGACCGCATAAATTATAACACTTCAGGCAAATTTTTAACACTATTCACGTGCATTTTAAGAACTGCACATGTATATTATCCAATTGTAAATTGGTGAAGACTAAATTTCAGGTATAACTGGTATGGTGTACAAACATGCATGCCACATTGCACAAGCCAAACAAGAAACTAATCATACCAGATACAAAGGAAGCAATCACATAAAGAGTCTGTTAAAAATCCTATTTGTAGAAACTGATGAAAGTACACTAATCTGTTTCTCATTTATATAACGCAATCTACTTAAATAGTATTGACATAAGCATAATGACATCTGCTATGAAGTATTTCACGATATAAATTATAAAAAAATAATTTTCCATCTTCCTTGGAAACTAGAGATGTACATACAATCAGTGACGTCACTGGCAGCACCTGACGTAAAATTCAAAGCAGTACAATATGATGCTATAACAAAAGTAGAATTGTTTTATTAATTATTCATATGTAGAGCGATTTCATAGTCTATGACATTTCCAGTTAAAGCGACTTTAGAGTCCGTGTACTCTTCAAGTGCAAGTTGATTGAATGGGAGGAAAAAAACATTTCTTTTGCATGTTCCTTGGAGTTGCATTCTCATTATCCTTTGTCCATGAATTCTTTGGAAAATACATGAAAAAGGAGGATAAATAGATGTACTGCCCAATAAGTAGACATTTTTATAGACCAAAACCATTACTGTCATTTGCTATGTTCACTATCCAAATAATGTGTCCCATAAACCTGTCGTTGGCACGGCGCTGGCGCTCTCGGCTCAATGTTGGCCCACCGTCAGCCCACCGTCGGCCCACCAATGGCACTAATAAGCACTATTCTGCTTGCCATAAAGGCAATAGGTTAGTTTATATGGACTAGAAGTCTTTAGACTCCTATGAACTCATTATGTGATAGACTAAACACAAAATAACGTTTTAATGGCCCCACAAGAACAAAAGGACACTGTAGATGGATCGCTATACACAAATGCCAACACCAGTTTCCATGACTTAGTCATAAAGAGTTTGTAAGATGCATGATATACAACTTTCAAAAATATCATATGGCAATTATGGATACCATAACAATGTAAGACGGCACCGGATGGTCTTAATTCTCTCCCATTAAGTTGAAGAAGAAAGTAATCGACTGATCGAATACTTTCCATGCACCATGGAAGGAAACCATTGATCAGAATTGATTGGATTATTCATGAAGAAAAACGAGTAGATACATTACATAGAATTAGTGGAGAGATGCAGTGACTGTGAAATTTAGATTGATGTGAATAGGAACTGAGAGGGATGAAGAGATGAATATAGCCTAAGATTGGATAGGCAAATATAATGCTTCTGTCCATTACAGTATATCACACCTTTTTTTTTCATTTGAATAACTCATTTCTAACAGGCACTTGTGAGTAGTGTAGTGTGTATGATAAGATGGAAGTAAAATACCTCTGGAAATAAATCCGGGGAGTCTGCTTCGTATCAGTACTTCCAATAGTATTTTAGCTAACTCCCTCCAGACATGTACAGCAGTGATCATACGATCATAGCAGATGATGTAAGTCGATGAAATGTTGCAGTTTACTCAATACGAAACGAAACTAACAAACCTTGGGCTAATGATACATCTGGTATCATTCAATTCAGAACACTTTTTTTATGACTTAGAACTGCTATAACTTCCAACACACAAGCATCCATTTATTGTCGTTTTAAGATCAATGAAATATCTGTCATTATTTTTTGCTACTGTTGTTTCATATTAAAACAACAACACAGATTTATTTTTAATATTTGATCATTGTTTCAGAATAGACAAAACACTGGCAAAGGTCCAAAGTCTTTCTGGGGGGGAGACACAACCTCTTTCAGAGAAACTAATCAACAAAACTCATTATGCAATAGCGATGGTGGGTATTTCTATTAATAAGATGATACATAATAATATGTACTATGTGTACATATATATATCCTTCAATCACTGTTTATATTTTTTATTGTAAACATAAATGACATGCCTGTGAGCGAAAGTCAAAGTATTTTAGCGCATCGTAAGGCATTTGTCGTGACATACATAATATATTTAGTGTCAGCAAATAGAACCAGCTGCGGATGATAAGTTATATTGATGATTTGCTTTGCAGAGGAGGCCCCCACACAGCTGTCAGTCAGTCCACCACCAACTCCTCTGACCTCCTCACCTGTTTCATCATCATCGCCGCAAATGAGAAGTGGACCAATGCTCGTCGAACCAAGATTGAGTCGAACTGGTGGACCTTTCATACCAACAGTCTTGCCAGGGATGCCAATTATGCCTCCAATAACCAACAAGGAATCTCCAATCTTCATAAACAGCAGCTCAGGCTTACCAGCGAATGCAGCTAAAAGTTTTGGTCCAAGTTCAGCCGCCTTGGAATCGCACGCTAAAAGTGCACGCGTTGTGAAGTCACCGACCAAACCTAAGTGTCCCAGTACAGATCATCAAAGTACAATAAAGCACGTGCCTGCCTCTGCTGAACCAGTCACAAATTCAGTGGATATGTCTCACAGTCTTGCGAATCAGTCAGACTCCACTTCTGCTGACACTTTGATGGACTCTCATACGCCAACCAGTTTGGTGAAAATACAACCAGCCAAATTGAGCGAAAGTGACACTGACAAAACCACAGTACCTGATAATATGCCAATAGATGTGAGCACTGAAGCTCCTGAAATTTCAGAGTGTGATGAGCAAACAACTGCAAGCAGGGATCTACCAAATACAACTGAGAGTACAGCAACTGCCCAAGTGGCAGAGTCAGAAAGTGCAAAATCAAGTGCAGGGAGAGATGAAATGTCTCATCCACCTTCGGATGATCTCAGCCATTCAAACAGCCAAGCTCAGTCAAGTGAGGTAACTGCTACACAAATTACAAATATCTCAAGCTGTCCAGAAGTGTCAGCTCCCAGGCAAGAGGCCAGCAGTTCACCCATTGTACCTCACCTAGTGTCGAGCAGTGTCATAAACAATTCCAGCGTGCCACATCCTGCCCAGGCCATGAACACAGCCATCAGCCATACTGCAAATACTCCTCTGCGGCCACCTTACATGCACCCTCTGGCCTTCCCCCAGCCTCCACCATTGCCGCCTCGAATGCCTTTCTCTGTGCCAAGTTACCCCTGGTTGGCTGTCACCTCTGCCCATCTAAGCAACATGGCTGGACCAATAAATTTCAACGTCATGCCCTCGTCGGACCCCAGTGGATCTGATCTGCCTCATACAGGTGCGTATCATCAAATGACAGCAAAGTGAAATATACCAAACCATTCGGTATTGTTTCAAAAATTTGAAAGGCGACATATAAATGCAATGACATAAATCGATTTAATTGGGTTTGCTTTCAGATGTTAACACCTTGAGATTCTTCTTCAATCTGGGGTATGAGGTAAGTAAATATTGCATACATACATGATCAAAATACACTGCAGTCTTTTTGAATACAACAATAAGTCAAACCATGTTCAATACCATTCAACTCGCATTTGTTTCAGTATTATCGGGCCTCGATGATACAACTCTCCGCACAGTTTCCTGTCATGCAAAGGCGCAGTGATGATGGATCGAGAGGGGCTGAGAGCATTCAAGTGCAGAGTCAAAACACAGATGAGAAGTCAGAAGATACAAAGAAGAGTGAGGGAGTAGTGGTGTATGTTGAGAATGATGAGGAGAGCTGTAGTAGCAGTACAGAAGAAGACAAGAGTGAGAATCACAACACCAGTTACGAGGAATTGACCGGTGGTCCCTGCCACGGAGACAGCGGTTGTGTTTCCGATGTCAGCAGTAATGAAAATGAACACAGAAATGATGCCAATGATCAGCACAGTGACCAGCACAGTGACAGCTCCTCACAGCATTCGAATGGCTCGGCTACGTTGTCTGCTGAGTTCATCAACTTCTGTCGAACCTTCTGCTCTCCGGCTTCAACGCACAGTCAGAACAGCAACCACTCTCGCCGAAGCCCCATGGTCACAGGAAAGCTGCTGAAACCGCTGAAAGACATTCCTCCAAGGTTTCAGAAGATGCTATCTCAGAATGCCGTGGGCAAGGAGCAGCAGTTTGAAGGGCCACCCTTGGTGAGACAAGTCGCGATGTCTAGTCACAAGAACTCCTCAAAGAACAGTTCGACCAGCACCTTGAGTGCCAGTGCCAGTGCCAGTGCCAGTGCAGTAGAGGAGACTTCAAATCATATACCTGGCAGTTCTTTCAACCCCGATGCCCAGTCCTTCACCCCTTCATCATCGTATGAGTGCAACGTTAATCAAAGTTATTCTTCAGTGGTCTATGCTCAGCCAGAAAATGGAGTACCTTTCTCATCATCGGAAGATTACCCACCTCCCTACAGTTACTACATGAATGGTGCGCCTGCCTATACTATTCACATTGCAGGGCCTAATCCTCCATTTGGAGCGTCTAATAGTAATTTAATGAAAGTAGCTAATGCACGTAATCAGTCTTGTGTACATGTCAGTAATGTCAGTCCTAGTAATTGCTTTGCAAACACCTCGCATGCAGCTTGTGTTTCTTCACCTGTGAATGTCCATGCTAACACAGATACTTTTGCACCCACAGGTACCTGCTACTACCCGCCGCCAGCCATGGGTCCTGCTCCTATCCCAGTTCCCGCACCCGCACCCGCACCAGGTGGGACACAGTACGTGCAGTGCCAGTACTACATTCCATACCCACAACCCTGTCAGGGGGCGCCGACGACCGTAGTCTACAGCCAAGCACCTCCACCTTCCGTGTCTTACAATTACCCTGCACCTCAGCCCCCGCAACCACAGGCCGCACACTATACCTACACCAGTTAGAAGCCCATTGGACTATCATAAGATTTCATGTCGATAAAATGTTATAAATGTTGTTAGTGATGCAATCAAAACTGCTGGATGTCTGTAAGCTCAAAATGTGATGTCTTTCAGTAAAAATCTACATTTTTTACTGCCTAGCACAACGGATAGTGGTGATGTAGTACTAGTGTATCTCTTAGGCACACCAGCAGTTTTGATATTCACGTGATCTTTAGACTGTTCTGGTCAGGTCATTATACAGTTGAATCAACAAATACATATAGAGACAGATTGTTACCAAGGTGCCTCAAGAGTATCATGTTAAGGGCTATTTCTATGAAAAGATACTGTTACTTAAAAAGGCAGTATTGTACTAATTTATACTTGTAGAAGACTTAGATGGTTGTGCAGCTGCATTACTTGAAGTGATGAGGCATTCACATTGATGTTCACTGTGGTGAGATTACCTTTTACCCAACATATGGCTCAGTTACACCTGTCTCTAATTATCATTTCAATAAAACAGCTGCAAATTAAAGATTTTTTGCACTGTGGATGCTGTTTTGGCTAAAGTTGCTCGAACTGCATTTTGTATGTTAATTGATCAATGTCAGGCAAATATAGCCCCATATGCACTACTTTTGTAGAAAAAAAACATGGATATATGTTTAGCATAGTGTTAAATGGCATTGCGAGGTGATGGACAGTTTCGTCTCATTTTAACTCACACTACAACCCGTTCAGTTTCACCATTTAATTGTTCTTACGTACATATTCTCCAGCATTATTATATGAATGTTTTAAGGCTTACCACATATAGAATGCCCAGTCAGGTCTCTTTATTTCGCAATGAATTCAGCGGCTGTTATATATATGTATGCTTATCAAAAAAACTAAAAAAAGTAAATATCCATCTTTTAGAAAAGGTTTGTAGGGACCTAGACATTGGGTCAAATGGACATATGTTAGTGATGAGGCAGTTTTGTCACTAAACTAACCACGTGTGACGCATTATAATACATGCACATAAATACGTGTATTAAATGTCTATTTAACTCATAATATCCAAAGATGTAGTAAAATACACAATATTTACGCATGCACGGATTGAAGGCAATATATCTCGCTGAAGCAAGATGTACTAATAGACACATGATTTGTGTATCAATTACTTGTAGTGTCCATATTGTGAAGATGTAATTATTTGATAGTCAATGATGTAGAAAAGGTTGTTGTTATACCTGTACAATGTACAATTTGTTGATGCTAGAATTTCTGCCTTAAAAAAAAAACGCACACATATCTCGCGTAATTGGTTTGCTGTATTAATGTTGAAAACAATTGTAATATATTTACAAAAAAAAATCTGCAGAGAATTGCTGAAATCTACGACAAAACTGCATTGAATTATTCCTCAAACTTGGGTACAACACCAAATTGAACAGGTTCTAAATCTGCAAAGTCTGCTCAAAGCTTGGCAGGAAATAACTTTTTTTGTTGTTGTATGTAATTATAGGCTTCTATGCATTATGTGGTCCAAATATCGTGGTAGTCATTACACTTCTGCTCTGCTTAAACTGCAATTGGTAGTCCTGTCTTGCACTCCGTCGATTGCAATAAAATGTAACTCAAGTGCCACGAAAAGATGCTTCTCAGAACCTTTGTATCTCTCATGTAAATACAGTTAATGTTATTTTTGGTAACTGGTCATATTCAGTCTACATACTTAACATGTAAGACTTATCTATATATTTAATATGTTACTGTAACTTGATGTTTTATGTGAGTTGAAGTTGTTTATTTTTTATTATTAACACCAATAATATTGAATGAGTGTTTGTAAAATGATGTCCAGTGCATATATGTAAATGATTAATATATGTACTTAATAATTCATTATAAGTTATGTCCCCAATATATTTACTTATCAATTGTGAATGCACATTCTAATATAACATATTTCTCAAAGTTGGATATTGTTTATACGCATATATACATATGTTAAAGATATAATATATTTATAAGCGGATATACATTTGCTAATGTATGTTATAAACTTTTAATTAGGCAAATTTTGTTCTCAGTACCAATGCAAATGTAGTAAGCCATCCTGTGACATGTGCCTTTAGTGAATTGTACCCTTGTAACCATGGTGACTCGAGTCCAAAACCCGTGTAATGTCTGTCTGCAGTTACACCAATGGCCTTATGATGAACAAAATGCTAAATATGACAGTATAATTCAGGGATTAAGAATAGGATGCGCTTCTAGAAAGTAGAAAATAGGCCTTTGTAAATTGTTGCTGGCATGCTGAACCATATTCAGGTTAACACACAAAACGGTTTTGCTTAAGTTTTCACAGACAATTCAATTAATTGATATTATGATAAAATACTATGAGCCATATATAAATGATGTGGAAACTTGTTCAGTGTATAGCTCTAAATTATAATTTTAGACACGATGTACAAGATAGTATATCAGCAACATTATGGTAGCTTTGTGAATGTGTGATTATAAAGCACTATTTCTCGTGATGGTGCCCGTTTTGTCATTGTTCGTTGACCTAACCTCATAGACCTAATTGCTAATGTATATTTATGAGATCGTTGATTATATATGATTATTTATATGTTGTTACTTTACGTTAACCTTATGAATAGTTGTTAAGTCACTAGTTAATAACTAGTTATTTCGGACACACCCTGTGTTCGAAATGTTTTCAGTTATGAATGATAGGGTCGAAAAACAGTGTTGTTATATATAGTTTGTACTGTCTGCTAAATTATTCATTGTTGTATTTCTGTATTTGTGACCTTTTTTCGGTGTCTTTTTTTCGATAATCAATTGAATCCAAACATTTGGATAGAATTGAAAATATATGTAGGTGTATGCATTCCTTCTTCACCCAATTACCCTTTTTAAACTCACAAATGCCTGCATATGACAGACTCGTAATCCAATAAGCAACATATTGTTAATATTTAAATGTCATTTTGATTGCAAAATGTTAAATCTATTGTCAAGTGATGTAATTCCAAGTTTTTCCTTAGTGATTGCTTCATATGATACATAGGTGGAATTCAATATCACATTGGTAGAAATACATTGTGGAATATTGTAAATGTCACCAAGTCTTATATATCAATGTTGTTCTGCGAAGCTGTTTGGTTCAGGGTAAATTATTATTATTACTACTACACTGCTTGAGAAGGCTGAATGGCGTACTGAACAGAAAATATTTCACTTAATTGTTTGCGAAATTTGCAGTTATTATGTCATATTTGATATAACGTCATTATATTTTCACTTGCAATTTCGCAAATCCAAAGGTAACTCTATGATTAATATCCTGTAATAATTATAAATATCATTGCCATGCTAATTACTTAACACAATGTGAATGCTGCTGGTATGGAAGACCAACATGTAAGGCATGTTATTTGTAATTTCACCCCAGATTTAAGACAAATGGTAAGTTAATTGAAATGCATGACTATTTGGAATGGAAAGTTCTAAACACATTCCATCGATAATTAAGGCATGTAATCTCAATTATTAATTAAGCCAAGGAGTAAGAATTGTACTTAAGGATGCTTTCAAGTCTGTCTTGTTACAAATAAGCATCTAATTCATAAAGTTTTCAAGATCCACGAAAGTTGTACAAAGCTAGGTAGCTGTCAGTTATGCCTGGATTGATGATCTCATGGATGAAGTGAAATGGCATTTAGAAAGACAATTTTTCAAAGAAACGTTGCCTTAGAGACTGGAAATTGCAGTTCACTGTAATAATCAGTAAAAACACTGACAAAAGCCAAAACTAACCATGTATTGCCCTACATGTATATACTCTATCATTAACGATCTTGCCATGTTGTCTGCGGAGGATAGTTAGGCACCATCGCCCAGGACATGGTACATGCTGGTGACAATTAACTACAGATTTCGGGGACTATGCGTAAATTCCCAATAATTACCTGTGAAAGCACTATATTTACTACATATTCAGGTATCATCACCACAGCATCATCTACATCAAGATAACTCCTCATAATAAGTTAAGAATAATGGAAGACCGATTGTCCTTATTTGAATTAATTGGAATTGTGGACGTTCTCTGCAATCACTGAGTCTTAAAATTAACACTTAACATTATTCTCAATAATAAGTAGCACACAGTGACTGCAAGATGTCTGCAAAATGGTGGGCCATCATAATGTTACTAAATTAACACTAAAATAAGATGCAGTCCTCTTATAACTATTGCAAGAACTGTTATACTGGTACTACTGGCTGTTTTTGGTTATATATGTATAATATTAATTAGCAAAGTGCATGTGGAACATGTGATAGCTATAAGTAACTACATTACTTTCTTAAAAGCTTCATTGCAATGATCTAATGAGTTTTTTGCTTTAGAATTTTACATGTGATCGTGTCTACTGCCATGTTATATTAAGCTGAAGATAGTGGAACTTGAATAAGTTTTGAAAGCATTAAAAGCAAAAATTCAAATGACACAATCACGAATTCTTGTCATTTGAGAATGTTAATCATAGGTTCAATTCGAGTTTGAGAAAGTCTACACCACCAGAGGAAGGAACATGAAATACTGTGACTTATATTGCGGAAATTGAACGTCACTTTGAAGTAGGATAGTTTCAAAATATGGTTAATTTTTCCAAGAATGAGTTCCATGCGAGTCAATAGCCATAATCCTATTACATTTAAATTCATTCATAATACCACACAAGTTTAATTTAAACGTAGCTAATCATAAAACTGTACAAGAAGGATATTTTAAACGTTTATCGGACAGTAGGGTTAATTATTGCAGTAATATATTTGTCAGGTTCAGTCACTGCAGCAGCTCATTCAAATACAGCAAAATACATTGTCAGTAAATATTTTGAAATACTTGTAATACACTGTATTACCAAGTGTATTACCATTTATGAGTACTTCGTTGTCTATGGAGTATTTCAACCTGTCTCATATTATGCAAAATGTCTCTATCTTAGTGTGAGTCGTCATTCACTGTTATTGTGAGAGTTCTTTACAATATCACATTGATATCATCAAAATATATTTATAATCATGTATGCTTTGTTGTATATTATATCAATATAATGGACACAGAAGTTGATGTCAAAATATATCCCAACTGGCATGTCAAGTATTGTCAACTTTGATAGATAAAGGCAAATGAGTTTTATGACATGAGACCAAGAATGAACCACCTTCTAATTTGCCTTGTTAATCATTCATCAACTCTGTGTTGTATATGATATTACATAATCATATGTTAAGTCTTCCATACCTGTCAAGGTTTGACAAATAAGTGTGCATAAAAATTTTGTAGAAAATCTTGAAAAAAAATCTACACAAATGTCAGGTGTAGTTCTGTTTTGGTTTGATAGGGAATGTTCATTTGATGTTTTCTACCAATAAACGATTCTTGCTTGTTCATGAATGTTTTTGTGTAATTTTTATGCTTGAAAATCATAAGTAGAAATACTTACCTCAAGCCTTCCTGTACTTGTGGACAACCATAGGTTGTGGGAAACTGCACTCAAAAATCCAGGGGCTCATAAACGTTGAAACGCCTTGGTATAATGCATCGATGATGCATATTTTGCTGTCATGTGATAATAAGATCTACGTGTCATTGGTTACTTTGAGAAAACCCCTGGGAATTCCGGGTACTTCTGCTCGATCTGAACGACAGTTGGACGTAAATATGTCGTCTAAGCTTTGCAACTCACGATTATTTCCAAAGCTGAAAATATATTACACATGGACTTACTGGTTGTTGCGTCAGCTATCAGAACTTGCAGCTGAAGTCGTGTAGCCTTCATACAGGTAAGATAATACTACCGTCACCCACTAGAAAAAGTGTTTGCAGCACTGGAAAGAATCATCTTCAGTCCACAACTAGCCTGTCTGGTAGTTTCACCATGGCCAATCTACTTCTTCCTCTGACTTCCGTAAAGTTTCAGACCTCTAAACAGTGCGAAACATGATTCAGAAAGGATACTATTGAAATCGCTTTTTTCCACAGTGCCACTGATCAAACAGTCTGTTACATCAGAAACCTTTTGGCGTGTGTGTGTAAATTTGAATAAACAGGGATGTTTTGGTATAACATTGACAAGATGAAATGAAGAAATGGTCATAGAATAGTAGAAACAAAGTACTAACAGGAGTAATGGGTTTTCCAATTAATGTAAACGATTTCATGTCCTTTTGAAGCTCTTTGATACAAGTCTTGCACCTGTATATTGGAACTTAACACATACGATGCACCTTTAATGCCTCGAAGTGCTGCTAGTCACAGTTCAGGAAAGATATTACATTCAAACTCAAAACCAGAAGCACACAAACATCTTACTATTGTTCCATGATGACCAATTTCATGGGCCTACTGGTCAAGGTGTTGACTAGCCTTCTTGGTGATCCTGGGTTTGATTTTTGGCCTGTAGACTGAGCTGACTTCGTGTCTTCAAGGCACATCGGTATGTTAATGCATATTTCAAAGTTGGTGGGGATGCAGAGGTCACCAATATTTAAAGCCTATTCCAGCATTTATGGCAAGGCAGACTAAACAAGGGCAGGAGAAAATATCATGATTAGCAGCCAAAAATAGGCAATTGTGCAAGAAGTGAACAGCAAATTTCATAGAATTGGAAACTACAACTCCTGGAGAGATCGTGTGAATCAAGGACTAGTACTCACATTGGTTGTAGTAAGACAGTCCCTCAGCCAATCTGGGTCCCGGATTCACATGAAGTCATTTGGAGCTCACATACAGATTATATTTTGCACCAGACCATAACTATCTTCTTCATTGTGCATTGCCCTGTGTTGGTCACTGGTGTTTGAGATCTTCACCACACGTGTTACCCCATTCGCTATGAGAAGGCCCAGTCCTGACTGTTAATAGTGGACAGAAACTGAAATTTAGCTCATGGTGTGAACCCACACACCAGCTGGGTTGCCTAGTGGTTAAAGCATCCACCAATTCGACACTGGCAGCCCTGCTGAAGGTCCCGGCCAGGGCTAAATCTCAGCTGGATGTCGATCGCATGAGATTTTACATTACAGGTGCCCTTGTATTTGGTGTTAGTACTGAGGTAAGTAAAAGACCCCACCCAAGTGAGATATAAACATGGACAAAGACAGGCACCCTGAGTCACTACAAAGAAGCCAGTTACTCTGCATGACCACTCGGATGATAAGTCATATACATTACTATCAAGACTGGTAGCACGAAAAGTTTAAGCAAATCAAATGATGGTCTTTTAATACACGCAATAATTATGATTGATGACGAGAGCAATTCATGAAACGTGTTCACTCATTGCCGTCAAATTACGGCTTAAATAGATTTGCAATCCACCGATGGAAAACAGGCGGTTTAAAAACTAACTTCACTTTAATAGCTCATTTTAATGATACGTGGCATGTTGGAGATTAAAACGTCAGACATCCATGAATGGCTTGTCTTAATGGTGAACATCGGTGTCATTCCTCTGCCCAACAACTACCCCAGCACTGACCCTTGGTAATTTTTGGTTCAAGTACGTGTAATATGGATGGCTAAATTATGGAAGGTTTTTTCAAATTCGTAAAATAAAAAAATTAAGTACTCCAGTGAATCACAAAATGTATCAGGCAATTTGACCTACAGAGGTCAGGTCATAGAATCCTACGATGGGTTCAAAATGAACACTCTTAAAGATTGTCTGTTTCAGGATGGACACCAGTGAAACAACTATATAGTCTGAAACAGACAATCTCTTAAAAGAGTGAATTTTTACAATAATCTGCATGATTGAGAACAGTCAGCAAACAGTGACATGCAACTCATTTTTCTCCCGAATAGACAATTAATACATTAATGCTACCATTTTTCTCATATAGTTCTCTCAAAGACTATCATTTACTATTCAGCATGAAAACTTAGTAAGATCTGAATTGGGGGGGGGGGGGGCAACTGGAAAATGTATACTTAGTCATTATCTGACTCAAGACGCATGATCCAGTGATGGAACTTAATTTTATAAAGTATATATACCAGAACAGTGGCGGGACTTGAATTTTTTAAAATCGGACTTGTATTAGAGGAGCAGCAGCCTTTTAAAGTATATACAACCCCCCCCCCCCCTCCCTGCCTACGCTGATGCTGGTAGCAGTAGGCGAGTTACTCCTACAACTCGGCGGGTTACTCGTGGAAGCCGTCGAGTTACTCCTACTACCCATCGGCTTACTCTTAGTAAAATTAGACACGGGTAACCCGCCGGCTTCCACGGGTAATCCGCCGACTTTTCGGGCCTTTTTGACACCCAGGAGTTTGCCACGGGTGAGACATGCAAGCATGGCATACTCGGCTACCAGCGCCGGGTATCCCAGCTAGTCCACGAGTCCCAGGACTGACTCGACGGGTATCGCCGGGTAGCCGTCGGGTTGGAGTCGGGATTGGGTGGGTGGGTGATTAGGGCTTTACGTCCTGAATTTCTGCACCAATTGGGCTAATTAGGACAGGCAGAGACCATGGCAATGAGACGAAGGATGAAACAGCCATCCAACTTAGGCTCAACCAGGAATCGAACCCGGGACCCAGCGGTTGGAAGCCCAGAGCGCTACCTGTGAGCTAGGCCTCCACCCAGGTTGGAGCCGGGAAGCGCGTTGCGTCACCATTATGTAATACTACGGGTTCACTACGGCAAAACCGGCTATGTGTGAAAGGGACTTTACAGTAATTTCCAATGGAATGGGAGGAGGGCCAAGGTCTGGTTGGGAATGGCTGCGCCACTGATAATACTAATGGTAATCTGATGCATCAGATCGTGAGGCACTGCTCACCAAATGAAAGTTGAATCACGAAACAAAAAAAAAAATCTTGGAATCCAGGGAGATTCTGGCTTAAATGTATGCACGCAAAATGACATGTTGAAAAGTGAATGACAGGTGAAGTCAGTCAAAGACTGCAGCAGATCAGTGAGTTTCATTCAATTATATTTGGGCTTGTCTAGAAAAGGGAAGTACTAGTTACTCGGCAATGTGGGCATATGGTTACCTACATTTAACCATGAGGGCAATTAGCAAGGGGGGGGGGGGAGAACAGTAAGGAAATGGACTAATAAGTGTTCCTCAGAATATGGCTCGACAAAGTTTTAACAACCTAAAAATGGCTCAATTTACTTGTGAGATAATCTCTGATAAAAGAGTACCTTGTTTAATCTCCCCATTGAGTACATATCTAGATAAATGATACAATAGTAAGCTCCGACAATGACTGGCAACTCGACCTATTCTACAACACAACGCAACTTTTATCAAATTGAATCACGTCGCAGACTTTCTTTGACACCCAATGCTTGTAATAACTGAGTATTATGTGACATTTTGCTCAGGCCTAAACTCTGTTTGATTGGTTTGCCTTGAGCAGAATCTAATTTAGCAATCTAATTCTGGGTCAAATTTATACAGTCTAAACCAAACGTAAGAGTAGGCTGCTGACACGCTGACATGCTCCTGGGTACTACATACCGACAGATGCGACACCATGTGGTGGTGGATTAGGGCTTTACGTCCTGTATTTCTGCACCTGTTGGGCTAATTAGGACAGGTAGGGACCATGGCAATGAGACGAAGGATGAAACAGCCATCCAACATAGGCTCGACCGGGAATTGAACCCGGGACCCAGTGGTTGGAAGCCCAGCGCGCTACCACTGAGCTAGGCCCCCCACCCCAGATGCGACACCATAAAGGGATTGCCTACACTTATTAATACCTTGTTTAACATGGCCACAACTGTACCCTTCTGACTATATACATCCAGTATTTCCAGTGTGTTTACATTCTAGAGTACAGAGTCATTCATGGGCCATTTCGGCTCATTAATAAATGGACATTTACCTATAATCATACATTTTGATTTATCTTTGTTAGAATTAAATCTCCATCTTTTGCTGTAATTTACACAAATATCTAACATTACAAATGACAAAAATTGATATGGATTACAAGGTTCGTCTGTAAAGATTTCTGTCATATGCCATCCAGGGACGGCTAAGCTTCCTGGTAACGACAATTAATATTTTATACTGCGTAGTTTTTGAGATGCCATAACGTCTGAAACGATCACGTTCAGCAAAACAGAGTTTTACAGACATTGCCAAGACAAAAGGAAACAGAAAATAACTAAAAGAAATAGTACAGGTATCTGAAGAAATATTTCCATTGTGCAATCTCAACAATATGATTGGTGTATGATTTCTCAACAGCAATACTAGCCGAGTCTCTTGCAATTTAGGAAATATGCCACCTAAAATGACTCAAAATATGGTTTTTGATTGATTTTTTTCAAATATATTTTACTGATAGCCATTTCAAAGTTTGCATACAATCATCCCATATGACCAGATACTGACAGTTTCAATGACAGATTGAAAAAATAAGTCGTTTTTCAGATGAGAATCCAGTCCAAGTTCGTCTTCCAAGAACACCCTTTAAGGTTTGTGGAAGAAGAGGAAGATGTCCTTTGGGTGATGGGGGAATTATCCAACTGCCAAATTCAAAATGGATCAGCGTCAGTACTGGTGATGAAGAATACAAATAATTTATTTATATAGCGCAACTCTTGGAGTAGAGAAAATCTTCAGAAGCGCTGTATAATTAAAAAAATTAAGCTAAAAATGAGAGTAAATATAAATGGTTAAATTGACAGTACTAAAAATATAAATTAAAATTGGTCAAATAGGAATGTTTTTAATTTTGATTTCAAAGTGTCTGTAGAGTCAGCAAGTTTGATAAAATTTGGAATTTCATTCCACTAAGCAGTTGCTGCTACACTGTATGATGGAGACAGACCAGTCAGGTATGCTCCATTTGCCATCATAAGGTGAACACCATACCGTGGCCCAGAAGTACCAAGTACACCGTTGTTGCACGGAAAAAAATCGTTGTTGCGCGTAAAATCACTTCACTAATGTTTCAGTTTTGTAGGCCACATAACTTAGAAAATTCAGCCTTGCAATTTAGGAATCCTGCAGAATTGTAATCTCATAGCGATTGTAGTATAGCAAATGGATAGAACATTTGTAGTTGGTTAATTCCAATTTTACCGATAAATACCAAAATGAACTAAAATGTTTTGATGCGTTACTTTATAATAATAATAATAATATTAGGTTACTTATATCGCTAGATTCAATGAAATTGCTCTCCAGCACTTATGTGAAAATGTTATTCATATGATTTCCGGAAAAGATAAGTTTTGAATCCATTTTTTGCAACTATCCAGGGTAGCCTTACATATTTTAGTCTAGGAAACATGGTTGTAAACATGCTAGTAACTTGAAATGCCAGAATTTTGCAGAGAATGTCCCACAGATCAAAAACGTGTATAGGTAATTTAAATATTTCTTAGTATATCAAAAGAAAAGGAGTATTTCCCTCTGAAACTCTATGCAGGGTATCTTTGGTCATGGCCAAAACGACCTTAAGGGTCCATATCAAATAATCGCCCCCCCCCCCCCCATGGCTACGCCACTGCTTGTAGCGAGCAACAATCCTTTTGTAGTGAGCAGCAAACAGATTGTAATTGGCGTGCAATAACAATGAAATAGGGTGCAGGAAGTAATTTCTGTTTTGGCCACTACTTTGTACTTCTGGGCCACGGTAACACCAAGACAATTTCTCCCTCTACGGTTGTTGAGTTTGCTCAGCACACTCAATTTGGTTCATCCCTGTTTCTTGTACACCAATCAACAAACATTCACTGAAGTTGCTCAACTTGTTTATCAATTGGAGTTGCTCACCTTGTTTATCATTGTTGGTCACTATTCTGTAAGTCTATCAGCTGACTTAAATGCCATGCCTTAATGAATCTGTGTCAAATGAGAAAACAACTCAAGACACTGAAGCAGTCAGAGCTCTACAAATACCACTACTTTGTCATTCTACATGAGGTATGTTTATAGTCTTTCTACCTATCTTTAATTCAATATCAACTGCTAGTGTTCATTTAGTTCATCCCCATTTCGAAATATGGTTGATGAACCAAGTGTTACGAGGTTTAATTTGAAGGTATTGATGTCAGGATTTGATCAGAAACTTGAGACAAATGTTAGTAAGTTTTTTGGCAGTGCCAGCTATTTGTTTAACAAGGCTCCAAGGATGAGAACAGCGTCACACACATATATTCATATACCAAAGGGTTATATACCAAAGCTGAATTGTATGTTGAAGTTTCACAGCAACAAGAAACATGTTATGTTGGACCAGAGCTATAGGAGTGCATTTCATATAACTGCCCATTGGTGAACTCATACCAAGGTTAATGTATACTCAAGTCTGTTGCAGATGTGAAGGCATCTTTTGGCCTCAGCATTTACAAGCCTTGGGATTGAGTATTGCAATTAGGAAGATGTACATATAACTTCTTGGTTAAACAACTAGCTTATTAGACTTGAATGGTTCTCATAGATTAAAGCTGGAGACGGTGGTTGGTCCAGAACGACATGGGAAGAACAGGCCTGTTGATCATGGAAAAAAGAGTGGAGTGGACTACTCTTGTCTCCATGTTGTGATAAATTTAAGCTCCATCCAGGAACTAATTAATTGTAATCATCCACACAGTAAAATGTTTGACTGCTTAAAAGTTCCACATATATATATTTTTCATATCTGTAACTTTATATTTCTTGCAACACTACCACATTGTGTACACTGCTAATGGATAACAGCCAAGCAAGGCAAACATATTTAATGCCCTGTTTGTCGTGTCAGAACTGAAAACTTGTGAGCACATAGAATACATCTTTACTAGATGAATATCTGCCTTTTTGGCTCCAGCTAGACTGTGCTTGTTTGGACTGCAAACACACATTTCCGCCAGCTAAGGACAGGATGGAACATCATGAGACGAGACATTGAGTGGTGCGGCTGATGTCCATGATCAAATTCTTGCTCCAATTTGGCAGAATTACCAAAAAAATCGAGGAAATGAAGTGGCTGGTCACAACAGACAAAAAGATGGCTATGGTTAGTGCACTGAAGGATCTCCCCATTACAAATATTAAATAGATTGGAAGGACATTTTAACTGCGTTAGCCTGATCATGTTGACCAACACCATGGCACATGAAGCAAAGAAATTGGGGAAAAGATTCAGAAATTGCAAATTGGGATACCACATTGAAACTACTAAGCAGACATGGAGATAAAAAGTAGGTCTGGAAAGGTTCTACAGCGAAGTTTTAAAGAAACCGAAAGTTACTAAGGGTTTGACACCCCAGTCGTTACAGCTTTTAGTTTGAATGGGGAGCACCATACCAAAGGAAGTCCAACGAGGAGATCACCAAACTGTTTCTAGCTGAGAATGTGAGTTGGGCAAGGAATATGAAGATGCTGATTTATTATTCGGACTTAATTAAAGAGAATTGACCTGCAATATGGTGCTCCACACATATGGGACCTGCTTGTGGACCTGACCAGTGACCGTGCAGTGACCCTTATCAGACGGGCAGAATTTAGTGTGGAGCATTTCGATGGAGTGTATATAAAAATATATCTTTTAGTTGCCTTTTTCTTTGAAACATCAGCTCACAAGACTAGCAAGAAGCCTCTAACCTCTTGATTACCAAGTTACACATCTTAAGGAGTGAAATAGCCATCCAGTTTCTCCAATGTTTGACCTGCTCTTCAAAAGGTCTTGGGTTTTATTCCAAACCCAGGCACTACTACGAAAAAACGATGATTTTTAATTGTTGGGGTTTCATAAGCATCATATCCCTTGATAAATAGTTTCTTAGCCACTTTAAATTGGGATAATATTTATAAGGATTGTACGTGTGCTGATGATTATTTTAAATCCTTAAAGATGTTTGGATTTTGTAATGCAAAAATGTGTTCCTTTTACTGTAAGTTCAGCTGAAAAGAGTGTACCTTGGTATAATGACTCTCTTAAACGTATTTGCAAAAATAAGCAACGTGGATGACAAAAATACATTAAGAACAGAATTATTGTAAATTATGCTAGGTACAAGACAGTTCAAATCTGAGTTCCTTATAGCCAAGTGTAACTTTGAGAAGAATATTTTTGACAAATCGGGCAGCAATTATATCAGAAAACAAACAACAGTCTGCTCTGCTATTCAATGTATACAAGACTGTAATGGTGTCTCCAATGAACCCAAAATGTCAAAATAAATTTTTTTTTTTAACTTCACTGGTGTATTACTCACAAAACAGAATATCAGCCTTATTTCACATACTGTTATATATCAAGCAATTTGAGAGATTCACAGCTGTATGGTAACGGTTCAAAGTATTGATTTTAGTTATATAATAAGTTACCAAATTTTGACAATTTTCGTAGGACCACATACCATGATAAAGAGGAAAAGACAACAGCAATTGTAATCCTGTGTCTCTTGCCATTTAGAAAATATGCTGATTCGAAAATGACTAAAAGATTTTGCATTGATTCATCTCATATGATGAGGTTTAAGTGTATAAAATACAAAATATACCTGAGATGGTCATACGGGGACCATCGATTGATCTGACAAGGAATAACCCATCTGCCTCTGACAGGTGGGTGGGTGGATTGGGGCTTTACATCCTGTATTTCTGCAGCTGATGGGCTCATTAGGACCGGCAGGGACCATGGCATTGAGATAACGGATGAAACAGCCATCCCACTCAGGCTTGGTTGGAAGCCTAGCACGCTACCACTGAGCAGGCCCCACCCCTCTGCCTCTGGTAGTTAAGCTGGGTGGTTAAAGTTCCTATGTCTCTAGATTTATCATAGGCAAATAATTATATAAACCAATACTAGCTTCTTGTCTCATTTTTTTTACCATTACATGCTCATTTGTGCACAGCAATTAAACTTTATATTATTTTTTGTACCTTACGAGTTTTTCATGCCATCAAAAAATTCAATATGTAAACAAACCTAGTGATGATATCAATACTGAACAATGGGTGATGATGCCATTTCCATTGTGTTTCCTATGTTTTTGATCTGGATTTTCTTTCAAGTTATGATTATTTTTGTAATTATAATGCCTGATAGACTGAATAGAGGCAATTTTATACTATATGATAGTCTTAGAAACTTGGAATTTTGACACACTGTGCAGCTTTACAGGGTGCGGCCTAAAAACTTGCACCAGGCATCTCCTCTTTTGGGGTAGCTCTAGGTTACTCAAATGCTTTTGAAGTCTTTTAAAGTTTTGCAACATTTAGTTAGGGGTATAAGCAATTGGTCATTGTGATATTTTTGATCTTACAATGTCAGACAATATCAGTATCTGAATTATAGAGATGGTTCAAGCTGCAGGGCTTGTTCTGAGTGACACACATCACAGAAGTCAAATTTCTGTCTGCTTGCATGGTGTCTCTAGTTGCAGAAAGTTTACAAATTAGAGATTTCCTAGTTACTACACCTCTGAAGCTACAGTGAGTGTGTGTGATTAGGGCTTTACATCCTGTATTTCTGCACCAGTTGGGCTGATTAGGACAGGCAGAGACCATGGCAATGAGACGAAGGATGAAACAGCCATCAACTGGGAATCGAATCCGGGACCCAGCGGTTGGAAGCCCAGAGCGCTACCTCTGAGCTAGGCCCCCAACCCTCTCTGAAGCTACAGAAAATATAATATTTGCACAGAATCCTCCTTCAATGTTTTCTATGTGTGCATATATATATCATGGTATATAGATGATAAGAAGGTTGGTTCCAGCTTTTATTCAGCAAGGTCATGAAATTAAAATGGAGAAATAAAATGGCATTCCAGAGGGACGTTGTGAATCTACAACTAATCTGAAAATAATCACATGATTTTCAGGAGGATTGGCCAGTTAATTAAACAGAAAAGACAGAAAATTGATCAAAATCCAAAATGGCACTTTCAACCTCAAAGGTGTAAATGCTCTACCTCCTTATTAAAAATGTATCTATTTGCCCTATGTGTGGCGGCAAAGGTCAAGAAAGGTGTCTGTAACATCTGTATGATAAGTGACATAATCTAATACTTGTATTGCAAAAGCCCAGGTGAAAATCACCCGAAGGTGTGATAAATGTGCATGTGCTATATTTAGATCCATATTATCTATAATTATTAAGGAAACAAGAAAATATATTTAAAAAGATAATTTAGGACTATTATTACTTGCGTGTGTATGATTCCAGCTGTCAATAGAGGCAATAACAAAAGAGGTAGCAGTAGCTGCTGGTGCAAGTTTTTATGCCGCACCCTGTAAGCAATCCACCAATAGTGGATTTTCACGGAAGGTTCTCTGTATTTCTACCAGGTGGTTGAAACAGAATACTGCAATTCTATTAGCTGAAAAAGTTCCCGCCCTTGACTGTGATTGGCTGAAGCAAAGTGCATCCTAGCAGCAGTATTTTTAGTGCATTTTAATGTATATTTGACACTTTATCGTTTAGTTGATTTTGGTTTTTTTCTGGGAAAGTTATATTTATGGAATCAGTTATTACCTACTGTGTCTGAAGAGCAAAATGAGTAATAAGAGGAGAGGAAAGACTTATGTCCTGCTGAATTCAGGGCTGTTCAGTGAAAAAGACTCTATTCCACACTGGCAAGTTCTGCTGAAGGTCCTGGGTTCGATCTCCTGCCCAGGCACCCTTACCCTTCATGAACTACATCAACACATGTTGACTGCATGAGACATTAAATCAAAGGTGCCTTGCAGACAGTGTCTATGGGCAAGTGAAGACCCCACCCTTGGGGTAAATGTGTACATGGTGTGGATCCAAGCCTTATCACTGGTCATATAAGATGACTTTCAGCTTCAGACCAGTAGCATTGAGACAATGACATTGGACAAGTGACAAACTGATACTGACAAACTTCAGACAGTAGATTTTTCAGATACATTGGGTGCTGTGACCAGTGATTCGATCCCTACCAGGCATATTAATTAGGAACTCAGCAAATCTGCTGTAAGCACTGCTCCACCTCTGTAAGCACTGCTCCACTCCACCCAGGTGTAAATGGACACTTCAGTGGCTATGGACAGTGATGGTGATTGTTGAGTGCTTGTACGTGATGGCAGTGCTTAGCTGAACTGAAGTAGCTTGAAACGATGCGCTGACTGTGGCTGTTCAGCTGGATAATTGTACAAAGTCAGACGAGGTCGTCTGTGTTACATTACTACAATATGATGCCAGACTGAATAACGGTCTTAAGTTAGGCGATGCCATACATCCTGACCCCCCCCCCCCCCTTTAATTAGCACCACCTTTATATTACTAAGCCAACTGCAATATCTCTTCTTAACCACCAATAAATGAGAGGTGTGACATGGTGTTGATTATTATAAGATTAAATTACCAATTAAAGAAATAATCACATCACATATGACCCAGTACATCTCACACAGTGGCAGTGCATGAGAAATCAAATATTTCAAGCTTTGGTCCATAGGAGCTTTCATACCACAAAGATGGACTGAACCGATATAGACCTGGTGTCGGCCTGGTGTCGGCTACTGTTGACCAACATTCGAGTTCACCCACCCTCTCCCACATCAAAATGGCCACTCCTTGGAAATCCGAGCAAACAAACTTTATTGTTACAATGTTATGGGAATCCAATATGAAGGCCTATTAGAAAACATATTAGAAGTCATGGGATTATTAATTGGCAATGTCAGGTAAATAAGACACTAATGGACATGATAGTGGAAGAATAGATCATCAGAGAATGGTAACACGTTACTGAATATTAGTAAGGTCCTTAGCAAAATATGAACTACGTAACCTTTAGAAGTATCAATGATAAAAGACAACCTATGTTACCAAATGCAATATTACAGGTTTGCTTGTTCTACTTTTTAATCCCCATTGAAGTGATAACAGATACTATTGCGTTCACAATACATGTAATGAGCAAAGCAAAGACTATGAGTGCAGCAATCCAGACGCTAGTGGCAAGTTGAATAAGAAATAACATCAAAAGACTATAAACCCCCTTGGCAAATTTTTCATCCACATTTAGAAATACCAAGCATCTCCACCTCTCAGGTAGGACTCAGCTTCGTAGCAGCCGCAGAGTATTTAGACAGCATGCCCCAAAAGATCCATACAGACGAAGTTAACAAGACGTGTTATAAGGACATGTAAAGATGAAACACTCAATATATAACTTTCTTTGAAAATCACAAATGCATTATTTGAACTGTGTAAAGCTCACTTATCGAAAAGTAATTGGTTGAAGAGTAGGAAGATGATAAAAAAACAGCCTATCAAATTAGTAGCAGATGTAGGTACATATACATGTATATTGATCCTTCCTTGAGAAAACATAGATATACACTAGCCCCATCCCTGGCTACATTCATCTCTGCTCAGCGAATCTAGATAACTGCCAATCATAAAATCACACTATTATTTCTACGAAAGTCCAGATTTAAATTTTCCAGCATTTTCCTGCAGATATTGAGCACAAATAGGTCAAACATAAGACAAGGCCAATAATACGGCTACTATTGTAGACCTTTCAAAAAATCCACCCATCACTTGTAGGGGCTTGAAAGTAATCAATGCTGACACCTTTACCTGAAGTGAAACTTAAGCCCAATAACTGCTCAAATGGCAATTTGGCAATGTACCTTTCAATAGTAGATTTTCACAGAAGGTTCTCTATATTTCTACCAGGTGGCTATGACAGACTATTGCAACTCTATTGGCTGAAAAAGTTTCTTGACTGTGATTGGCTAAAGCAAAGTGCATCCTAGCAGCAGTATTTTTAGTGCATTTTAATGTATATTTGACATCTTATCATTCAGTTGATTTGTTATTTCCCAGAGAAAATTATATCAATGGAATCAGTTATGACCTACTATGTCTGAAAAGCAAAATGAGTAATAAAAGGGGAAGAAAGACTTATGTCCTGCTTAATTTTAGGCTGCTCAGTGAAAAGACTCTATTCGATGACAATCACAATCACTTCTGAATGAAATAATCTTTCAAGGAATCCGATTACAGATGATTGACAACCTACATAACACAGTTTCATCTATCAACAGAATTTATTGTGTCTCTGATGAGTGTTGTGATCTCACGCCATCTACCGTGTGATCGACTAAGACAGTCCTGGAGTTGCTGGTCACTCAAGCTGCTGCCACCTGGAAGGCAATATAAAAAGAGATAATACAATACAACTCAATGTCTAGTCAATCATGCGTAATAACATTACAATTCTTTTCATAGAATTTACAACGGGGAGAAAAAGTACCACCAGAGTTCACTGAGACCGTAATAGTACCTTAATATAGGAAGATTAAGATAGGTTGAGTTAGGCAGATACTTTATTGGTTTAATATCTATTCTATTTGTGGGAATCCCCACTATCTGGGCTATTGAATGACCACTCTCAGCCAGTTCTAAAAGCCCTTGTAATCCACTGAGGTGTGAGTATTCCTCTCTATATCTAGCCTAGTCTGTTTGTTGCTTACACATCCTTTTGTATATAAGCTAAGGCAACCGTTTCTGTTCGTCGCACTTCTAGCGTACTACGGTCGTAAACTCCGTTACTTTTTCTCCCCATTAATCCAAATTGCAGAAGCACAGTTGTTCAGAAAAAAAAGTGCAAAAGTTTGAGCAGACATTGTGTTATATGATAATTGCATGAAAGCATATATATCTGCGATCGTTAACTCAGTGAGCAAATACTAGTGCATGCCTGGCAGGCAGCACTAGTTACACAAGAATACATATTGTCTAGCCATAACAAGCACATGGGCTTTATTCATACCAGGTTTGTGCACAAGACATAACTTGTCCTCCTCTAGTGTCACCACCGTCAACGATCCTGAGGTTAATGCTTCCTCCTCATTTGTGGGATCTACAAACAATATTTTGCTGCAACAGAAATTTGTAAAACTCAAATTACTAGAATTTTAGCAACCATGTATGTACCTTGAAAATACATTGAATTTCTACTGGTAAACATTAGTTTATTGGATACAATATTGCACTTTTTAAATATCAAATAAATGTTGTCTGAACCCTATAGTTTACACAATTACTGATCAACCAATTAAATAACCAGAAGGAAAATTTAATGCTCTCATAAAACTTGAAGTAATTTGACTGCATCAGACTGGTGCGTTCTTTGTTTAGTTTTAAGCAATCAAATGTGATACAATGTACATAGGGCACAATATATATTATTGCTCACTCGTCAAATACTGCAAATGTAGTTGATACAGGTTGTGCATTCAATTTCAGGGGAACCTTCTTCTGCAGATCTACTTCTGGCAATCCTGTTTCTTCATTCATTTTCACTGTAGGTAATCTTACTGCAAGGAAAAGTCAAGCATAAAAACTAACTACGTAGGATCTTAACTCATCAATAGCTGTGAATAACATCAGATTTTGCATCTGCATCGGACAGCTGGTCATATATGATGACTAAGCAGTAGCATCAATTAGACAACAACAAAAATTCAATAATAGCATCAATGAAGACAGTAAAAAATTTTATGCATATTATGGTTTTTGCAATTGTAACATTTACGCACCATCTTTGAAAGCTGCCATAAGTGCAGTAACACAGGCGTCTATAATATTGCCGTCAAAATCCAGGCACAGCATATCACAGAAGAGAACCCAAACATACTGGAAGAAAGCAAACACATTGTGCAAATAAAAGGTTTACATTCGGATTTCCTTGAGCACATATTGCTCATTTCATCTACACCGCTCTAATTGAAAATTAAAAAAAGTTAAGGTTGGCATAAACTGTAGTGTGGAATAAACATGTTATTTGTTATAAAACTCAACATGAAAAGATGATAAACTTGTACCTTTCCACGCTGAATACATAAAGAAGCCTGGTCCACACAACTGGATCTAATTAAACAAAATAAATTATTTTAAAGACATACTCATTCAGCAAAAAATCTTTACCGCAATTTAAAAAGTCAAACTTTGGTATTTTTCATACATTTCAAACAAGTAATTAATAACTAAGTTAAGAAGAAGTACTTTTTGATGAGGTCATCCATGAAAGCACTTGTGGCTTGTGCAAGATCTGAAGGGGGACCTGGCTTGAACCTTCCAGAGCAAAGAGGTGGCAGATCTACATTTGGAACTGCAAGAAATCATGAAAGAAATAAATACACACTATACATATTAGTCAATGAGTTAAGTCATAATAAAACAGATTGAAAAAAAAAATTGTTGCTACCTATTATTCAGTTAAAAAATAAAGAAATCAGGTCTTTAGGTCGGAGTTTTTTCTTAATGCAAAAGTTTATTTATGCACAAAAATTTTCAGAAATATCCTGAAACAAAATAGTGAAGAGAAGACGGGCATGAAAAAATATCGGGTCAGGGCTCGTGAGATCAGGTTGGTCAGTTATCAAAAAAACGTTTTTTTTTCAAATCCGCATAACCCACTTATATCCTTGTTTTCTCAATGAGAATGCATAAACTTTAAATGTAATCTAAAGCCTACCAATGAAGCCTTTGTCAGGTGTATCTTCCTTTGGTGCGGTTAGTTCCTGAAATGAAAAAAAGGGATGACATACATTATATCATTGAAATGCGACCAAAATCTTCTATGTTTCACATGAACTCATTTTCGAATTTCTTTGGTACATACTGCTTTGATACCACACATAACTGTAGTATTTCCCATTTTCACAAGCGCAGAGCCTTCAGCGGTTGATATGGAACCTGTAACAGACAGTTAGCTAGAGTTCTTTAAGGTCCTACAGACACACGGAACATGGACCTAATCGACAAGTAATTCAAATATATAATCCTACCAATATTAAGGACAGTCGCGCGTGTTTCCCCAAGCTCTCTTCCATCAGGTCGAACATTCTGCTCCTGTAAATACATATATTTTGAAAATTTAAATATTTATCCAAGGTATTTCCTCACAAAGAGCAATTTAAATAGATGCATTAATTACAGTGAAATCCCAACATAACTATATTTGTCACTATTTTAAAAAGCCAATCAAACCATTTTTGATCCAAATAGAATTCTTGCCATTGTATTTTCTTAATATTCAATACTCTCTGTCTTATCCACATTGTACATGCAGAGTTTCTTGATATAATTAATAAGTAAAAACATGAGATGCAGAACCAAACACTTAAAATTTTCACATGTTGGTGAAGATTGTTAATTGATAATTTCATCACCACGAAATGAATTAGCATTGGAACTAAAATAAAGACTTCTGTTCAATGCTTCACTGATCCATCAAAATTCATACATTCAAATTAGGGCATCGCAGACTATTTACAATAATGACATTCAAAAGGAAGTAGATTCCCCCAAAAAAATTTTTGCAGAGAATTTCAAAATGTGCGTGTTCACATGGCCATTTAAAAAATAAATTTATTAATTCAATTTAGACAGGAAGCTTCATTCTCAGATAACAGTACACTGACACGTGAATTCTCTGTATACATGAGTAAATTTACAACAACTTACATGTATCAGCCTCTGACATTTTGACAGATTCAAAAACATGACAGCTATGTCTACAACAGAGCGGGTGTAATCCGGAGCACACAAAATTAGGTCAATTAGTCATCCTCAACATCTGTTGCTGATTAAACAACAGTTGAACTGACCGTGAAGCTGTGTAAAGAAGCTTGTATGCTTAATTTCCAAGGACAAGAAAATTTTGAATTTGCCAGTGTCAAGCGAGCAAATCATTGAGTATCATTTATGGATGTCACAGTTCAAAAACCGTTGACTGAGTTTTCCTAAGTCTCCCATAGTGAAGGCTAGTTATATAAAAAGGGTTAAATTGTTAATTGCAATCAAGTCTTCATCGTATACCACAAGTACAAGACACTGAACATTTTGTCATTCACTGCAATTGCAAGTTGGTACATGGCAGCTTGAATATTGAATGACATCAATGTCTCAAGCACTGATCTTAAAAAAATCATATTCACACTGCTGAACTGGCTAGTCTGGATCATGTTGGACTAAACCATATCTATTAGGGACTTCCTTACATGCATGGACAAACTTTGGCTAAATGAACCCATTTGGTAAATTAGCTACAAGCTACAGAATCCTGCTTTTTGGCTCTAAATGTTCTATATTAGTGTAAATATAGTAATTTGTAAATTGTTACCAGCAACAATCAATACAATCTGTATGTTATTCTGTGTGGTGACCAAATTGTTTATACCAAGTATAAAGGGACTGTGCATGTGCAAATGACCTTGTGTGTGGGGAATGTGAAGTACTGGATGATTCAACAATTTATTGTAAAGGTCACCACTAACTTTAAATAATAATTTTTATTGTGAATAATTAATCTGTAGAACCAAAACAGTTCTGATTCTTTTCATTGAAAAGTAAATAGCCTCAAACCAGAACGGCCACATTTATGCACAGCCATGAATCCGTAATGACCAAAAAACAAACAGCCACTGACCGAAACAGCCACATGAATTATTGCTACATTGGAAAAATGTTGACTGTTCAGATCCATCTATTTCCTGCTAAATCATACTTTCTGGCAGTTAAAATCAGCATATCAAGTGAGGGGTTCAAAACATTAAAAAAGCTAAGTAATTCATAATCACAGATTCATGGATCATAATAATTCAGGGTTACAGAAAATGTATGCGTCGCACTAAGAAAACTTGTGGTCTGAAGGAAAGTCATTGCAATGCCTTCATATGCTGTTTAGCAGGTCCGTATTTTGATTAACAGCCATTCTGTGGATCGACCACTCTAATAGTTGTGTAAAAGTCATCATACAAAAAAAGACAATGTTCAGAAGTACTCTAGAAGTGGTCGAACAATGGATGTTATTACAGGTGAAGTTTCTTAGTGCTCCATGAGGGGACTGGCGAGGTGAGGCCGGGCCAATCACAGCGGAGCTCCCCGTGGCCAAGCTGTTTGCAAGAGAAATGGCCCCCAAATGCCCATACCCTAGGCCGAAGTGAACCCTAATGGGCGCATCAATGTCAACTCTCTTATCTAGAATGTTTGAGTCCACTCCTGGATGTCATTATCACTCGCTTGTAACTTCGCTGTTGTCTGCAACTTTACTGACAGGAGCTGTACACAGTGAGAGCTATTTAACAGCTATTAAGACAATGTGGGGTCCCCATTTGCTTTGTGGCCATTAGTTTTGGGCCGTTCCGGATTTTAATGTGGCCATTTTTCGCTATGGTTTACCTCGGTTTGCTTTACAGGCTGAGGAGGCATATAATGACCGTGCCCCTGATGTTTATTACAGCCATTGAATATACACTTCCATATATAAACAATCATATTATCGCCTACTGTAATCTCACCATATCCTTCACTTACCAAGAATTTTCTATAGTATTCAATAGGCTGTGTGATTCTGAAATGAGAGGTTACATTATCTTAGCGCATTAATCAAAAATGACAACAATGTGAAATGCCATGACACGAACAAAGTATCAACACGTGGGATTTTTACTTGTAGGCAGTCGCCATTTTTCCTTAGTTGTCTCCTAGATGTCGTCAGTGATTGAGGTAGCGCCCTCTTACGATAAACCGTCAATTGTTGAGATTTCAAATAAATCTTGTAGATGTCGCTACTTTCCCATGCGGGTACGCCCTCTTTTAATAAATATGGAACTAATAAACTACTTGATCGCGCAGACTCCGCGTAGCTGACAGCAACATCCGGTAACAAGACAGGCCGGATGGATTTGTTGACAATTTTAAGTTTTTTGCTTTTTGTGGGGCTCATATGCCTAGTTGTGGTAAAGTATAGTTCAAATTATTTTTTGTAATAAGCACGAATGTTTTCGCCGATTTCGGTCAGCCAGGCCCAGAGTGGCTAATTTGTGTAGAAATATTGCCTTACCCATATAAAAGTCACTTTTTTTCTTCCACTGCTTCACTGTCTAATGTGATAATTACATCATTCTGGAGAGACACGTCATTAGAGACAACCTGGCATTGTAGTCTCACTGTACGGGGCTGACCCAACATTTGTAGGGGGGTGGGGGGGTTGCAAATTTACTGCAGGGACCACTCCATTAAATGTCCAAGGAGATGTTTTTTTTTTTTTTGGGGGGGGGGGGGGGTTCAAACATCTTAACCCTCCCCCCCCCTTGGATCCGCTACTGCACTGTTGAAAGCATTCTCTGTATGGCCTTGTACATACTATCATACAAGTACATCTTGTAAGCAGTTCCAGTGGGCCTAATATCACTTATTATTTAAAAAATTCATTTTTAACATTTACCATATCTTTAGAATGGGTGGGGTTCCGGAAAGAGTCACTTTTGACCCATGGGAAAAGCGACAGCTTTAAATTTGATAGTTTTGAAAAAAGAAAAAAAACACTTTAAAACTTTATTGATGATAATGTTTTGGTTGACACCCTTATGAATAAACAGGTATTGTCAAGACTGTTTCTAACTTTTAACTGATCTGATTGTATCACACAGCCTTTTTATTCTTCTACTTGTAGGCACTGGTTGTTGTATACATGACAAGTTCACCACCCAACCTCACCCGTTATGAGAGTGAAAAATCTTTCCTCACGGGCGTCAAGGTTGAATGCAAACCATTCCCATCTATCATCGATGATCCCACCCTGCAGCTGACTGTCGTCGTTCCCTCTTACAATGAAGAGGAAAGATGTAAGTGCCATCATCAAATTAACTTTTGCAGAACAGCTTTTGAAAGAGAGCCACTAGTATGACAACTTTATCTGTTAAATCTTTGCAGTACCCGCCATGATGGACGAAGCTATAGAGCATATGCAAAACAAAAAGGTTAGTTTTCATACAATCTAATTTAAGAAGTGATTCAGTTTTCGTATGGGTTGGACAGGTGGTCTTTTCACCGTGAAAGGTGACTTTCAGTAGATGCGCTGGTTGCTGTAAGCTGTATTATTATTATTTTTTTTTTTTCAGAAATTAAACAAAGATTTCACTTATGAAATAATTGTAGTTGATGATGGGAGTAAAGATAAAACATCTGAGGTAAGTTTGATTAGACAATCAAATTTTTATTTTAGCAGCATGGTATGTTTATGTTTTTGGGTTATCATACTATAGTTAACTTATTTTGTCGCTTATAGGTTGCCTTGAAGTACACCAAGAAGTATGGAAGTGATACAGTACGGGTGTTGACATTAGAGAGGAACCGAGGAAAAGGAGGAGCAGTAAGATTGGTAGGTTGCTCTGAGATGGTACACTAGTTATACATTGTTAGTGTCCTAATTTTAAATCAGCCTAATTTTTGATGATTTTTGTAATATCATATACTGATAGGTTATGTTATTATTGGACACTACTTTATTATGTCAGCTGTGGGAAAGAATTAAATTGACCTTACTGAGCATGCTTTAGCAATTTGTTTTCATTGATTTGCTGTGCAAATATTATAAAACATTTGAACCATGTTCTCAGCTGCTGTATAGCTAGCAATTTTGAGATACTTGTGCAGCAAAATGTTGATTTATGCATTTGTGCTCTGTTCTCAGAAATATACTTGATCTGTTTGACCAGTAGTGATATATTTGCCTCCATTATACAAGTCAATAGTATGTAGAATATATTTGCTCCTCATCTGCCCTGTTCTGTCACTACATTGTTGAGATGGAGAGTATCCTTATCGCAAACTAATAGGTTCATATAAACATCATTGTACATATTTGCCAAAGTGTAAGCAAAATTTCACTTATTGTGAAATATCTTTAACCTTAGCCTGGTTTACTCTTTGAGGTTGAATTATCTGTACATCTGATTAAATTTCATTTATTGTCATGCTTTTTTTTTTTTCCTTTTTAGGGAGTGTTTAGCGCCCGTGGGAGGAACATACTCTTTGCGGATGCTGATGGAGCAACAAAATTTTCAGATCTGGACAAATTAGAAGAAGAATTGAGTAAAACTGATACCAAAGAAGTGAGTGAAATGTGTTATCAATATATTGTGTATTTTTTCTTTTTCAGTCTTTCCATAAAAGCATTCAGTAGTTGAAAAGTTCATTTTTTTTCCCCGTTTTAGAGTGGCATGGCTGTGATGTGTGGGTCCAGGGCTCATTTAGAAGAGGATTCCATAGCTTCTGTAAGTTTTACTCATATCATGATCATCATATTAATATACTACAGAAATTCCTGGTTTTGCTTCATCATTAAATTTTGTAAATGATTTATAAGATTTTCAATTATTTGTTCTGAATTTGCTCCTGTATTTTGTCAATCAGTTACCCATATATATTTATACCATCTTTATATCATATGGAAAAAAATTAAATGAACAGTTCATTAGTATTCTGTGCACTGATAGCCACATAATATCACCAATTGATTTATGTTAATTATCAGCCGAGGATGTAATCCTTAGGTATTCCTTAGTCTTTGAATGTCTTAATTTTGTCTCTTTCAGCGGTCCTTATTCCGAACTTTGTTGATGCATGGATTCCATTTCCTCGTGTGGTTCCTCTGTGTCCGAGGACTTCGAGACACTCAGTGTGGATTCAAACTGCTGACCCGTCCAGCTGCTGCTCTGCTCTTTTCTAATCTCCATGTTGATAGATGGTAATTAATTTGAATTTGTGATGTCAAGATGATTAGTTATACTCTATAATTCAGTGGCCATTTGACAACTGATTCAATGCTTGCAAATTTGCAGTAGTTAATTCAGTCAAACTATTCCCATCAATTTTTTATAGAATTTATTATGAGAAGAAAAAATATCAGACTTCAAAAGTTTATTTTCGGAAAGGTTGCTGTGCAGTTCTTGACCCTGAATGCAGGACACATTTTAAAACTCCTACAAATGTGTGCTTCCATGTGGTGAATTGAAAAAAAAAAACTTAAATAAAATGGATCACCAGTGGGTTTGCTTCATTATTTATAATCATGTTTAAACATTACTTTTAATCATCTCCAGGGCCTTTGATGTCGACCTGTTGTATATAGCACAGTACTTCAATATTCCACTTGCTGAAATTGCTGTCACGTGGCATGAAGTAGATGGTAAGTGAATTTTTGTTGGCTGTATTCAAACAGTATAATAAATGTTTCACATACATGTACATAGTGTACATGTACATCTTCTACCTTATTCCAACAATTATAAAATCTATACCAGACATCTTCTACCTTATTCCAACAATTATAAAATCTATACCAGACATCTTCTACCTTATTCCAACAATTATAAAATCTATACCAGACATCTTCTACCTTATTCCAACAATTATAAAATCTATACCAGACATCTTCTACCTTATTCCAACAATTATAAAATCTATACCAGACATCTTCTACCTTATTCCAACAATTATAAAATCTGTACCAGACATCTTCTACCTTATTCCAACAATTATAAAATCTATACCAGACATCTTCTACCTTATTCCAACAATTATAAAATCTGTACCAGACATCTTCTACCTTATTCCAACAATTATAAAATCTATACCAGACATCTTCTACCTTATTCCAACAATTATAAAATCTATACCAGACATCTTCTACCTTATTCCAACAATTATAAAATCTATACCAGACATCTTCTACCTTATTCCAACAATTATAAAATCTATACCAGACATCTTCTACCTTATTCCAACAATTATAAAATCTATACCAGACATCTTCTACCTTATTCCAACAATTATAAAATCTATACCAGACATCTTCTACCTTATTCCAACAATTATAAAATCTATACCAGACATCTTCTACCTTATTCCAACAATTATAAAATCTATACCAGACTTGTGAAGTATTGGAATTGTAAAAGATGATGTATTTGCATAGGTACATATTAATTTATACATTGTAAGATGATACACTAATATAGTATATATGAACCATCCCTATAGCAAAGAATCCCTGTCAAATCATATGATTTGTTGATTGATTTATGACGCGTTTCTGTCAATTAAGAACATTTTCAGACACCCCACTTTTTGCTTTTTGGCATCTTAGCCCCCCACCTCCCACCCACTCTTTTTTCTACATTAACATATTAAGAAAATACCAGTCAACTCCCCCCCCCCCCCCCCTCTTTTTTTCTTTTGGAGAATCCCTCCTCCGCTTTTTCAATAACCTTCCTGTCCACCCCCCCCCCCTCTTTTTTTTTTTGCATGGAACAGCCCTCATGATATACAAAGAATGGACAATAGAATAGACTAAGTTCAAACACCAACTTATGTAAAACATTAATGCATAATGACAAAGTAATTTTAGAATTATCTTTTTAATTTCAGGCTCTAAGATGATACCCGTGTGGAGCTGGCTGCAGATGGGGAAGGATTTGCTTTTGATTCGGCTGCGATACATAATTGGTGCCTGGAAACTTTCTGAGCACCTTAAAATCTGAGACTTTGTCATTTTAGCTGTGATCTCTTACTCAGTTCCACCAGCCAGGTGTGTTATTGAATGTCATCTCTCATTGGTTTTACTTTCTCACCGTTTCATAAAGAAATACATCAATATTTTTGTTTTTTGACATTTTGCCATTATGACTATACGCAATTATGATATGTGCTGGATAATGTGGGATGGTTGATTTTGCTTTCTGAGGACTCAAGCATTCTTGATCCTGTGTGTGATTAATGTGTGTATAATAAAGATGAGATTGTTTTGTTATGAATACACAACACAATAAACGACTAAAATCAAATACATAAAATGATAGACTTGTTTATGGTTATATCTTATTTAACGTAATAATTAGGCCAGTCAAATTCCCTCCAAATGCCACAATATATTGATTAGTAACTTCAGGGAGTATTCTGCAAGGGGGTACTCTTGTGGCAATGAGCAACTTACCCTTGCACCAATGAGTGACTTTACTGGCACGATATATCTGGCTTAACATGAAAATGGTCCTGGCCGGGTTCAATGCTGGGATAGGTCACTTTGACATCTAATATATTATGCCGGCTAATATTGTCATTTGTTTGGATGATTGTCCTGTAAAAGTGTCCATAACAAATAGCTTCTGCCGATGCAGTGCTGGAGGTTCTGAAATTGTGACAATCCATTATAACTCTCCTGTTACAGAGAAGTGAAGCCGCAGTTGTCGGAAATAAAAGATTATTTATATAAAATGCTAAATATCGAGTAGGTGGGCCGCCATTTTGAAAGAATAGGTAACTGCGGTTACCAAATCGGCTTACACTCTGTGAACTCATTGAAGATCCAAATTCTGTGATGTGAGCATGATTTCATCACAGAACACAGAACTGGATCTCCAGTTCTGTGGATTTCATTTACACTAGAGGGCTACACAGTCTACACAAATATGTACCTGTGCACCACCTGGAGATTACAAAAAAAATAAAGCTTCACTTCAGCAGATATGATTATAGTTTATATGATCTTAAGTTATTCAATACATGATTCCAGCAATGAAAGGCATAAAGAAAAAGGAAATACTTAGGATCATTTGTGATTCTTTTTAATATGTTGCACATCATGGAAGGCATTTAATTATGTACAAAACCTACAAAGATTTTCTTTCAATAGTAAAAAGTAATTCAACAACACATGAAAAGTATAGCAGTTGATCCTCGACATTTAATTAAACCCAGATATCCATCCACTATTTTCTCAGAATACCTCGATGTAACTAAACGAAGTTATATAAATACACATAAACGACGTTTAAAAAAAGTTAACAATTATCCATGGAGAAAATGTTGAGCATTTTCCTTATAAGCCGGCAAAGAGTAAAAAGGGATTTTTGCAATGAGAAGTAAATTAAATTCAAGGCACAAAATTTAACAAAAACAACGAAGAGAGGTAGTCGTGCAAACGATACAGTCATGGTTCTGTTCTTTATAACAATAATATGTAAAATACGAGGAAGATGTAAGAGTTCCGTGATTTCTACACAATGATACTTGCCAATGGGGTATCTTTTTAACTTCCCCTACAGAATATTGCACACCCACAAATAAAGATTTTTGACAGACCTCGAAGGTAACTGAAAGATAACTGATATGATTTCTTCAGTCTGTCATAATAATAGAGAGTTCAGGAGGTTGAGTCTCGGTATTCAACACAGATCCTCTCTCTTTCTGTCAGTATAAACATTATGTATCTACAGAAAATGCCTCATTCACAACGAAATGAATTAAAGTCATTTCGTCCATTGGCAAGAAATGGGACTAAAATTTACAGCTAACTTTTGAGTGTACATCAAAGTCTAAAAACAACAAATATCAATCTATAATGTGGGCATCAGATAATAGCTATGATACAATTTTCACAAAAAGTAATATATTTATGACCTAAATCAAGGATTTATTACGTTTAACTGAACCTTTTGGTATGATTACAGTATGAAGGAATGTAAAACACTTTATAAATTAATCTTCAGCTCTCATCCCATGTAATTTCCTATGGCTTAAATTAAGATTAAAAAGAAAGTGGTGAGTCAAAAGTGCTACAATCTTAGTTGCAGCTACCGACAAATTAGGGTATATGTTCTATTTACACCAACATTTACAAATTAAAACTTCAGATAAGTGCTTTGAATTGGATATGGATTTGACTTGTACACATTGGACTAAATTACATTAATGTAGCACCAATAAGTGCCACAAATGGTACTTGACATAAATGGACGAGCCACTCAAAAATATACAAAAATGAGAGTATGATACAAGAATGAGTCAAACAATTGGTGGAGACAGGATGAAGGAATATGTTCAATAAGTTAAAAGTCAAATAGAGTTTGATAAATCTCTTGGGTTATACAAGAGTTTCTTGTTCTAAAAATTCACCGCTTCTCTCTTTAGCGATATTCTCCCAATGTTTCCATCTCTCTTTCTGCCATTCTTGCAAAGGTCTTGACGCAGAATTGCCATCCTCGCTGGCATGTGATGAGGAACTGTACCCAAGTGGTCTGTGAGTGGACGAAGTCAATTGTTTGAAATTCTTGTCTTTGCTGGAGGGCGTCGTGGGTGGTGTCTCAGGGTACCAGCGTGGGCTGCTGGGGTTAGGGCTTGATGGTGGGTCATGACTAAGTGGACTGTGTGAAGGCGATCGTGATGAATAAGGGTAATATGATGATGAGGAGGAGTCTGATCCACGTCGTTCTGCGATTGACACAGGTACTGTCAGTGTCCGACTGTCGCGTATGGGAATGCTGGAACTCCGAGCGCTGGGAGTCTTAGCTGCACTTGGCATAGGAGTTCGTCTGAATCGTACAGGGCGAGGGGTAATCAGCACGGCAGGTGCTGGCGAATGTCCTGAGGAGGGACTCATTGCCTGAGTCATATTCAGTTGAGACAGTTGTTTCATGGCTTTTGGACTAGGGCTTATCCTCGGGGACACAGGACTTGGGCTTCGATCGGGCTGGTACCACGCTTGATCTGGACTGATAATTCGAAATTGGGGAACTTGCAGAGTCTCAAAGGGAGGCTCTGCAGTCCTTAGCGCCAACTGCTCCTTCATAGCAAGGGCCTCATTGAAATTACGAGGGCAGTCTGTTTCACTGCTGTAGCTGGGTGACCTTGGAATAGATGAACTGTCACTTTCTTCGTAAAAACTACTGGATGTCTCTGGGTCCACATCAATTCTGTAATTCACAGAAAAAAAGTCATGTTTTTTTCCATATCACGTAACAACATTAATCATCAGTCAAGCATATAACAGCAACAGCTTATATCTGATGTAAATAGAACTATATTGGTTTACAAAATACATACCCCAAGGAAGAAGGCATCCTCTTCAAAATGTAATCTGCGGCCTCAAAATTTGTCTCGTGCAAAACACGAAGGATCTCATCATGCATCTCGGCTTGAAGCTGAAATGTCAAAATAAAGATGTCAACTGCTGCACAAATTATGGTCTAACAGCATTAAAAGCAAAGATTTGCACAATTTAACAAAACATTAGTTGAGGCAAGTGAGGGGAAAATTTCTTCACCTAATTTACAGTTTGCATCTACGTAGGTAGTTGTGCTGATACGTAATTTTCTATTGGCTTTCGCAGTTTAGAAGCACCACTCAAAGTGCCGGGCAGTCTGACACTGACATGAACAGTTTAACATTTGCAAAGCTGAGAGATATCTGCCTGATTTAAGAGGTGTAGACAACATCATAGCTCGGAACTACCCCCATCATTGCCAACAAAACTTCACTAAAGTAATCAGTTGCATTTTTGCAGACAATTACACAATGACAAATTGTGTGTAGGGTTAGAAAAAGTTGTGTTCTGAGGAATGTACACTGGAAAACCCAGAAAACTACTCGATAGGGGATGGTTAAGTTCCTTTAGATTCTGGTGGTCCAGAGATGTATTGAGAGGCTCATAGCAGTCCTAATGGTGGTCCAAAGATGGTGGTCCAAAGGCTTTATAAACAACTTGTGATTTATTATACACAGTTTCACTCCTCTGGTGTAGTTGTTAAAATGCAGGAAATTTCCCCAAAATAACTTATGGCAATGCAATTGCCAGAAAAGGAATTTTGATGACTCTTTCGGATCTTTTTTGTCATTTTCCTCTACATGGTGCACCTCCAAAGAGGAACAATAATTTAACGAAAGAATTGGATAAATAAAACTTCTCACTGTTAAATAATATGTACACAATCTATTCTTCCCAATACATCTCTTTTGCTTTCAGTTTCTTTAGGTAAAATGTCGCATTCTCTACTTTCAAAAGGTCAATTCCCAGTCACATTTCATTCTAAAAACTCTAATTCTAGTTCTTAAAACTTGTAAGCATGGGGCTTCAAACTATAACAATATCCTTATGAAAAACCTATGAGAAAGTATAAAAATAAGTACTGTTGACTTTAACATCATTCAATGAATATCACACAGTGCTATGCAAATGACTAAAATAGAAAATAACTAAAAGCAAGACTTCGGTAACATATGCAACCTCTCTTCTTGTTTCTCTCTGTAGAGTGCAGCAAAGCCAGGCCCAAGACTGCAGCTGTTAGCTAAACTGACAGCTCTGGATTTTCTCAAGGTCAGAGACGAGCTCTGAAGAGGGTAGAGAGGGATGCCCCTGTTTGCAGGTGGTTTAATACCCTTCAGTCTGTTGCTAACCTCCACCCCCAAATGCCAAGACTTCACTTATCAAACTCCAAAATGCTTGCGAAGACAAAAAAACACTTCGAGGCAAAAAACGAACTTCGAAAAGAGGGTAACCTTGAGGCGTTCACAAAGCACTTGCTCATACTGGATTGCTCACATTTCCAGGTACTTTGTGCATTCAATGCATTGATGATCTCGGAATGTAACCACTAGAAGGAGCCTATTAGTAAGTGGTAGCAGGTAGTTTACAGCACCCAACAACCTCATAAACAAACAGGCAAATGAATGCAGTAATATCTGCAACCCAACTGAAGTATAATCTGATAATATTCAATGTTCATCTGGTGAATTACATATGAATGTTAAGTACAAAAAAAAACATCATATTGATTACTCATTCACTACTTTTTTGTGACATTTTCCACAACCTGTGTGTTGTATTGGTTCAAGCACTTCAAAGAGAAAATAAACTTGATTGTTCGACTATCACCACATCAATTCCAAAGACTTTTAAAGAGACCTTTACTTGAAAGTGTATTTTGTGTTATCTGTAATTTAACGCTATTTCCTCATTTAATTTAATTTTTATAATTAAAATATTTGCTGTAAAGCGCCTTTTCGTGGCTACACAAAAAAAATTATTATGGACAAACAAACAGTCATCACAATAATTGGGAGACCATTGTACACCCGTGACCCATACAGTCAAACTACTGCATTAAATTCTCCTAAATTACAGCATACGTCAAATATGTCCTTAGTATTTCATGTTTGTCCTGATTTTTAGCTAGTTGTCATCATTTACATAGATCACTCTCTTTCTCTGCTTTGTCAAAAAGGCAGAGTTGAGTAGCAGAAAGAAAATATGTGTGGTGTGTGCACAGAAACCAAACACTAGCACTTGTTGGGGATGTGTGTCAGCTATGCCAGGCATTCAACAACCAAACATCAAAGTGAATCTGCAACCTTGTGAATTAGAGGTGAAAACCACAATCTTCAGGGACTTTCAAAGCTTTTTTTTTTCAGCAGCAGTTAATTTTCCATATAGTGTTTAAATCTAGGTTAAGTGTATATCCATAATTTATGAATACAGTCATATTAGTGTATTTTACAACCAGGCATCCTATATATTGGACCATGATTGGACAACCAGCATGTTTACTTGGCCTTTTTCTTTGTGCCATCAATGTCTGTAAATTGCCAGGTAGATTTGTTCAGTCCCTTACATATGACATTACTTTATATGCCATTAAAGCCATACATCTCCACCTTTTGGAGGAAAAAACCATATCTGTGAGACCTCAGGAACATCCAACACATTTTTCATACTAAAATATCAAATTGTGCAAGAAGGTAAATATATTTATACTTTTCAGAGGACAATATGTTCAGTATAAGTTATATATAACACACTGTATAAAGTCTCAGATTATTCAAATCAGATGAGTATCAATACTGTACACTAAGGACCATTACTTAGATAAGTAGACAACAGTCATTCATACCATGCACTGCAAATTAACAATCAGAAAATGTCTTAAGAATGTATCACTTCATGATACACATTCTTTCTAGGAACTATATAACTCCTAGAGTGTGACTTTTATTGCTCATTAACCTCAAATACTCATTGTGTGGGCATTCTGGCAGCCATTTGTCTTGTTACCATAGCAACGAGTCTCGTTTCTTGGTTACCAAGACTTGAAGAGGTATATACACTGGATCCAGAGGTTGCTGCTGATGCTGCTAATGCTGCTGCTGATGGTTCCCTGGGCATTTTTAGCATCACAATCACCAATACACAGGGTTTGCTTAGGGTCACTGCAAGTTCATACAGTACTCTGTTGATACATGTAATGTACACATGAACATAACTGTACAGTGCACTCATCAAAATAGTATGCCCATACCACAAGTGTTAACTGATCTCCTAAATAAACAGCTAACATATCATGCAGTTGCAGATCAACCTGGTGCAGTAACTAACAAGGTCTAAATGATGCTAAGGTTATTACTAAAGACAACTTTAACCTTCAAATATATAATTGAAATTACACCTAGTTTCCTCCAGAGTAAATAAGATATTGTCTCTGTTAACTTTTACAGTATCAAGTATCCAAGTCTTCAAGGCTTATTTATTAAAGCAATAACAAACAATACTACAAAAGCAGCAGTGACCAATTCCAAAGACATAGGGCATTCCAGGTTAGAATGTTTGTTAACAGGTATACCATTCTGGCTGAAGTATCAAGTATCGCACTCTGGTCAGTCTGCTGGTTCAGATTAGCCATGAACAGTCTATAATTAGACCAAAGACCGCACCATGAGGTTGGACAATTGGATTGCTTGTGACTTTAGCATTGGATAAATGAGTTACAAGTGACCCAAGAGTGACCTAAACATTCCATAGTGTAACACAGACACCTTGAATTTGACCTTAAGTGTCCTTATAAGGTCAGGGCATTATTTTCACCCCTTTCCCACAATGCAATGCACAATGCCATGCTCTTCCAGGTGCCACAATGCACTACAACAAGAGAGGCCTATGTAAGAGCAGCGAATCAAAGGCTGACATGACAGATCAGGGCAGCGACAACACCTCTGCGCGTCCATCGACACTGGGTCGGTTTACACAAAGCAGTAAAGACCTGCTATGATTCCCTCAGTCATGCATGCATGAGCCATGAGGCACTACTGGTCAACAGCTGAACAAGCTATGGAAATTAAAATGCATATGTTTGCTTGTGAGTTACAGGGCTACCTAAGATTGACAAGTCCTCCATTACTTCACTGACGAAATACAGCTGCACCTATAGCAATAAATATCACACAAATTCAATGTCAAAAAGAGCCAAATCAGCCAAAATGATCCCAGGTAGTCATAGAGACCCCTCGTAACCTTGGTCAAGAGGACACCACAAATCACTCCATAACAAGCTGTGCCAGTGTGCCACTAAGAGACCCCAATATAAATATTTACCAACTGACTTCAACTGGTTCAGTGTCATTCAAGAGACTATAAGAAGGAAGTACTGATATAAAAATTCAAGAAAATATCAAAGTAAACAATTCAAGAATGTCAAAGTAACATGGCCCATATCAATGTTACAAAAGCCATCTTTTCAATAAACCTGATGCAAACATTAACCACACTTAACCTTTTATGTTTATCCTTGTCCTCCACATGAAAGTCAGCCACTTGAAAGAGTTCACCAAAAGTTTGATGGATACCAGAGAGGCTTTTATTTCCTTATTTCTAGTCATCATCAGTCATCTTTTTCAGGGGACTTTCATATACTTTAAAACACTCAAATTTCGATGCTATCTCAATACATCAATGGCAAATATCTCTGACCTCGAAAGTCGCGACTGAAGTTACTTTCTTTCATACAGGTTGTCTACCATCTTTTTCCCTTTCTATATTCATGGCAACTAATGGCCAATCCATCTATCTTCATTTGCAATGTCAATGTAGTCAAAATGATCTCCATTATGAGGTCAATAACTGTCCACTATTCCAGTCAAACACATATCAATGACACAGTCAAGTGACCTCCAATAATGGGACTAAGGTCAGTGTATTTTTGGCACACTACAGCAATGATAAATCACTTTGATACTGATCGACATTCTTGACAAATTAGTGAATATGAAATTTTTGTGGTTGCTTTGTAGCTGTTTGTAGTTGTTAACTAATTCCAGTCCTGAAGATATTTACTCCCTTGCCATATCATCTTTACATCTGCCTGATGGATTCAAATAACCTAACATCACATCTAACAAGTTTTTGATCACACGACTAATATTGAAAAATATCCGTTACAGCATTCCTAAAAGCAATCAATGACAAACTTTCATAAACTCACCATAAAAATGGTTAAATGTTGATCGATGATTTCTTTGACAACAGCTATAACCTCTCGTCTCTCTCCCGCTCTCTCCATACTCTCCACTTCAAACTGATTGCCCTTTGCTTTGTGCAGAATACTCGGAGCAAATAACGTGGCTAAATTATGGGAGTCCATCTTGTTTCCAGCAATCTGAAAAGTGAAAAGGAAAACATAAGGGTCTGGAAATGGTGACAGCTACAGTACGAAAAGGCTTGTGGCATTTGAACAGGGGATAGTAATTGTAGAGATGTATTATTAATCACATCACAGGTTCACAGGTTGTCCTAAAACTTCACACTGGTTGCAAATGCATTACAAAGATTCAAATTAAGAACACTCCATTATATTTTCAGATTATTTCATCCAGTTGTAAAATTAGTGTGAAACATGGACTTACAGTGTTTCCCTCAGCATCAACTGTGTCAGTGGAATGTTTGGCTACCAGAGCGAGGAACTTGACCAGTGTCCATAGAGTGTCCTGATTGGCGGCAGGAAGAAGCGCAACCAGGCATCTCAATGCATTTAGCCGTTTATCCAAGTCTTCAATTTCTGCAATTATGAAGAACAAAATGCAGTTAGATCTCATGCACAGTAGCTGTTTATTCCACATTTAATTGTCATTAATTTGCAGTACAAAAATATTCTTAATTTCTATATTATGATCGATTAGCATATTTGATACACAGCATGAAGAAATGAATGGGTAGGAAAAGTACAACAGGTCACTGACACCGTAGCAGATAAGCATTGTCAGATGACGTAATCTATTCTGTGATGTCATCCATTTAACATTAATTAGTGATGTCATCTCATTGTCTTTTTATGCGCTATGGTTGTAGTGCCACCTGTAGGCTCTGTTACTTTTTCTCCCCATACACCACTCCCCAAACCCAAAACACTATTTATAGCATTACAAAATGAGTTGTACATACTTCGAGTGGCAACAAAGGCTGAGTAGAGGTCCCTGCAGAGAAGAGGGTCAGGAAGGTCCCTGAAGAACTCCTTCAGCAATCCTCCCACGTCATGGGGGTTGTACTCCTCATTCAATTTGACATCTTTGCCACTGTCAAATTCATCTCGCAACTGCCTGATCCGCTTTTTAGAGCAGCCGATTCGAAAGATTCCCAGCACTTGTAAGCCTGGAAATACAAATTAAAAAAAAAATTTAATAATGAAAACAAGTATATATATATATTTTGTCAATCGCATTTTAAAGTGCATGGGTGATTCTCGTGCACTTTTAATTGTCAGAAAATTAAAATCTTCAAAAACGGGCTTCACAGGTTTCACCTGTTTTGGACCCACTATTGCATTTACCTGTTGAAAGTACATTTTTAAATTAAGGTTACCATAATTAATTGAGAATATCATAACAAATATTTGAACTCTTACATAAACATCTTATACACATTTGCACAAAAATGCCTCCACTACAACTAAATTAATAGTGGCTTCAACAACACTCCTTTAACCTATTTAGCTGAGCAGCTCAGACACTTTTTATCCACATCATTAATTCACCGAGCAAATGTTAATGAGGACCTCCTGTGAGAGATATTGCCTGGTTGATAGTATTGCAAAATTTATAGGGTGTTAAAACGTTTCGTGCACAGTTACCACAGTTAAAGAAGGTCATAGCAAAAAAAGCTTCAAAATGTTGGCATGTGTAATTGACTGAAATGTCAAAAACAGGTTTAATGTTTTCCATTCATGCAGCATTATAATGTCAGCTCAATATTAAATGGTTTTAATTTGAAACATCATAAAAGCGTTCAGTCTTTACCCAGGCAAAGTTGAATGGCTGACCTTGGGCTAAACAGGGGTTCAAGGGCTGACCTATCAATAATTGTAAATTGACAACATTTTGAACCTGAAATAAATCTGAGCTTCATATCAAAAAGTCAATATGACCTTGGCAGTTCTATTTCATTTACTTACCATAAGTCTCAAGATGTTTGCAGCAGCTCTTCACAATGTAAGGGACCTGAGGGGGTTGAGTACACAAGGACCCTTTCTGTTCTCGCCATGAACTCTCCAGTTTTGACGATGAAGAAAGAGAGAGGGCATCAAGAAGATTGGATGCAGCGCTCCTGGTGTCTGTCTCCGACAATGAATCTGAACTGACTGCACCAGCCTGCGATAGAAAAATAATGAAAGATCTGTAAGCAAAGGATAGTTTGAGCATGGAGTCACAAGACTCCATGTGACTCCATGGTTTGAGAGTAGGTTTGTGACAGCGATTACAGATTTACAAACATTTATGTGAACTCTATTTTTTTTTCTGTGTTTGTTAACAAGAGCGTAATAGAAACTGCAAAAACACATTTAAAGCTTTCAAACATAGCATCTAGCAAATGAAAGACAATATTTTGCCATCTCACAGTCACACATTGGAAATAAAACATGTAAAAATTAGGTCACAGTAAGAGAGTCTTAGGGACATACATCAAGTACATTTGTAAAACTTTTAGACAATACAGGTAGCATAGATGTTTTAAATGTTAACTTTTGCACAGCACACAAAAAGCTTCGGCCTGAAAGAGTTATTGCTTCACAGCATGAAATAAACGTACAACACTAGGACGTCTACATCATCATCTTTATTATTACAACATTTGACAATAGGGGTCACCTTCAATGCAGTCACAATACATGCAAAGCAAGCTAGGTCCTCCTCAAAAGCAAAAGCAAAAAAGCCAAGTACATGCTCTATTTAGATCCTGAACTATGTTTCCCTATTTGTTTTACATGCAAGGCACGAGTGTGTTATCTTACGATTTCATGAGATATAGATAAAAAAAGGTCGACCTTTCATCTCTGTCAAAGCAATGTTTCCATGTTGATGGCAAAAAGTTTCAAAGAAGAAAAATGATGAATTATGAGGTTAAACAAGCAAGTGGCTTATGCATGAGTAACCCATAGAATACAACAAAAATCCCTTGTGAATTCCACAGCGTAATAAGTGATATGGGCAATGGTCACATGTGACAAATGCTAGTAAGTAGGCAATGATAATATGACAAACGAATACCATTAAGACCACCTATCAACCACCCTCCCACTTCTCCCCAATAAATTTCAGTTTGCTACACCATTCTTAATTCATATGTTATATTATTTAGCCAAACGTGCAAGATAAATACTGCAGTCCAACCAGAAAACTTCCCATCTTCTAAACCATCACTCCCAACCTTTATTAAATTTAGATTCCGAGTAACCAAGTAAATTTTAGCTGATCAGTTTGCTTTTCATACATAATGTGTATCATAATATCCTTTCATATTTGCTTTCTGGTTGCACTACACTGTGTTAACTTGTTAGGAACCTACGTTGTAGGATACGGAGCGTTCTACGTCTAAGTTAGTTCGATCCCGATAACCACACTCCTCCGAATGACTGCGGCCGTAACTCACCGAAGAACTGCTCGACTTCCTGCAATAACAAACATGAAGGTCATATTAATATAATGTAAAGGTAACATCTACCTCAGAATAGTATGTATTCATACAATTCTGCAGAGTGAAATGCTAAAACTAATGGATATAAATGGATTGCGAATACAACAAAGTTGAACAAACTACAAAAACACAGAAAAAGGTGTTCTTTCACTCTGATAAAGAGGGCCATAAATCTCATCAAAATTCCTCAAGACATTCTGTATCGCTGCCCCTTACCTGACGATGGCATGAGGTATGTCTAAACTGTCTCTTCGCTCTTTAAGTTGAGACGGTCTCCTTCTCCGTAACTCGACATCGTTGGCTACGGACTTGCTGAGAGGTATTCCGAACACCCATCCTGATCCACTGGGTTCTGAAAGATATAGGTCAAAGGTGAAAATATTAAGGTCAAAGGTCAAACCACAGGGGTCACTGGGGCTTCAAGGTGTATCAAGAGCCATGTAGCATATGCCATGCATTCACATTAATATTATTAATAGCAAGAGGGTTGGCATAAGCTGTAGTAACTTCATCTGCCTCTTTTGAGATTATATTCTGCATCAGTTGGTCTCATCCTAGATTTATTGCACAAAAACCGCCCACTAGACACAAAACATTCTCATGGTATTTATTCATTTGATGCGCACAATGAGAGCAATTACCATAAATTTCAGTTTACATGAAATGCAGATCATTATCTACGACGCTTTCACAGCAATTATTCGGAACATTTAAATATTTGTTTAATGTGTCATACATTTCACTAATGCACTTGGGAGTTACAATAATATAAATTTTACCAATATAATTCAATGATGCTATGAAAAGATGGCTGGTAAGTTATGACTAAAATCCAACCTTAAATTCTCACTTTCATTTAACAACACATTCCCATCATAGTTCAACCATGAATGGCCAACAAGTCATAATCGAAGTCCATCCCAAACTTTTCTTAGCATAACTGACTCTTCATGCAGCCTCATAGCCCCAGGCTATTCATGGACCTTTTAATGACCCACTGTGACATGCATAGGTCAATGCTATGGTTTAGAATACATTGTACTTGTAACTGTGGGATGTGGCTTGGTACACTGAGGTCAAAGGATAGGCATGTACTTCATGATGTCAGGAGTACAACTTACAAATTTGTGTCAAGAGCATATAATGAGTAAATTGAAAGGTTTTTTGTTTCTAGTCTTCCATCCTACACAGTTTTTTCCAATTACACAACAAAAATACGAGTATTTTACCTGACGCTTTAAAACAATTCAAAAATGCAAAACTAAGGAGAATTTTATTACTTGAAAATATGGGTACCTTTATTAGTTTATTGGAAATTTGAAAATATTTCTGACCAACTCCGGGTGAGTATACCATGGAGTCAATAGTGACTCCATGAGTATACTAAGCAGGACACTTTGATTAAAACTCACTTAGCAATTTCAAATGAACCCCTATAAATCTTAATGGGGCTCCATGGGCTCCTTCACTTTCCAACTGCTCTCATGACATAACTTAATAACCCCTCTAACCCTCCATCAGGTGGACATTGTGCTAATAGCTAAGGTCCTTCAGGAAGACTTTAACTCAGTCACTCAAGCCTGCAGTCTAGACACATTATTTATTCACCCTTAACCCCAATCTCCACATCGGTTAGGCCTAGACCTCTGATGCAATACAGCTTCCAAACACAGAAATTTAAGGTAGCGAACTACTTTTATATATAAATATATTTTCTGAATATCAATACTTGGTGTTTTCTACCCATGTCAATGTATCAAAAATTTCCTAAATCGTTTTCGTTTTTACTAACGTCTTAATTAAATAATTGTACCAAAAACTGCTGGAAGTAGCTCCACTAAATTGAAAAAAACATTTAACGATATTTTTCCACAACTTAGGAGTAAAAAAACAAAACAAAAAACAGATGACATAATTAAATGTATTTTAGTGAAACTATGGAGTTACTAACCAGTCCATGCAAATGTTCACAGTTTGCATGAAAAAAAATTCAATCCTAAACTGTTGTAAGTTATAAATCAATAATCCTTCACAAAAACTGAAGAAATGCCTTAGCTCTATTGGGATCAAACAAGGAACACCGGTATCCCTGGACCTTTCTTCAGTAACAAATCAGACAAACTACAAAGCCTCAAGTTGATCAATCACCCATGAGCCCTGAACTACTCCAACTCTGATCTATACCCTGGCAGTGTGGGGGAGGGAGGGCTCTTCTCTGCACCCTTGTTGTTCCTATAAACAGCCCCAAACCAGAAACGGTTTCCATAGCAACCACTTCACACAGAAATTGTGCTCACTTTCATCAACATTGTAGCCATTGGGCCACACAAACAGGCCAATGGGCTTCTTTCTTTTGCAAGCTTTTCAATGAAACTTCAGGTTGCATACTTAGTGCATGTTTACTTATCACAAAAGTTCTCTTTTTGCACATGTTTTACTTTGAGCAGCTCAAATTTGTTAATATAATCATAGGCTTGCCCTTACCTGAGTTTGTTTTCCGTTTTAGTGAAAATGGTTTTTTAGAACGTTTTGTTGCCCCATCTGGAAAATAAATGAAAGAAACGTAAGAGTTAATAACTTATGCAAATGCATTAAATTAACATGCATTGGTTACTTGTGAAGCATACGCAACAAAAAGAAGGTATAAATTATTGGCAAAGAAAAAGTTTGGCATGATTTTTCAGTTTGTTTCAATAGTGTTGCACGATGACATGAGATTCATTACTTTCATTCATTCCAAAACAGAGTTGGTTTCAGCATGCTTCATGAACTTTAATTTAATCTTAAGTTCCACTCGTCTTAATTACAAAAGTCACAAGACAACAAAAAGGAGATACAGAAGGCAGTTTATGAGAAGAGACGAACATCCAGTGGTCACCTCAAGTAGTCTCATAAACTCATTTCACCTCAGGTGCTGCGAACTTTTCACCTTGAGCTGCCATACAACACAACACCTGAGAGCTGAGGGGTTTCAATTAGCAGGTGCTAAGGGTTCTATCAAGGGTTCACCTTCAGGGGTTCCTTATGAAAAAGGTTCCTCTTCATACTAGCCTCATGCACAATTGTAATTGTGCGCCTACAATGGTATTAGGAGCAGGCTGCTGCTGTTACCTTTCATCAGTAAAGGTCATTTTTTGTGGTACTCGTATTTTGAATGCATATTGGATGTCTAGTATCATGAGTATTGTCTACTATGTACCAGACTGCGATATTCAGCATTGTTCAGTTATATGCAGGTATTTGGCAGCAGGGAATATTGCGTATTGATTTGCTATCGTATGCTGTTTAATACTTGCTGGTCTCTGTTGCCTGTGTTTTAAGCCATTAGCTAACAATACAAACCTAGATCATGTAACTCTGGCTAACACGCTTATTTTGGGTACTCAGAGACTATTTCTCATTTACATATACAATTTCATTGTTGCTCCCTGTCAGTCTATGTCCACCCTCATTTTCTCTCTAGTTAATACTCCCTTTCCCTTCTCACCTCCAACCCCATCCCCTCCCCTTTTGCACTTTCCCAGCTGTTTTAACCACACATTTTCCACTTGAGCTATTACCAAAGCTTCTTATAGCCATTGTCATTACTGCCACAACTGTGGAATGCTTGTCAGGCTGACAATGTCAATGCTCTTGCACATTTACTAAAGCACCAAAGACATAGGTTGACATACCCCCAGGACCTTTGCCCTTCGATGAATAATGGACCATTAATGAGACATAGAGGTCACCGATGAAGACCAATGACCTCCTTGACGTCACTGGGTCAAAGGCCAAGTAAAGAAAAATTGAGCATTGTATGAGTATTGTATGCAATGGCATGGACAGAAGGCAGGCATTTGGGAGTGATTCTACTATTTGAGCACATCAAAAATCGTAGAGGTCACATAGCTGTCATGTGAATTCAATCAGAATTCCTGTTATACTGAATAAACACGGTAGAGTTTGTACAATGTTAGGTTCATGAATATGTACCACAATCATTTTCAAAATATGTGCTTTTTATGGGCATTACAGCTGGAAATTACGAAAAGTAATCCCAGTATAATTCAGTGAACTCAGTGAACTTCTTTTTTTTTAAACTTCCTATAAATTAAGTACAGCAGGGAAATGATATCTTAAAGTTGCCAAAAAGAGTCTCTACAAGTCCAAGTACTTATGCTGGAAAAGACATTCACCAATTCCCCCTGCAGTTTCGGTCCAGTAGTCCACCAAATTTCAGCAAAGTATAGTCAATGGCCACAGTGGCCAAATCAAAAATCATGTTCCACTCAATGAGTGCTTTGTTGGGAGCAGGCTTTTGTCAGCAGACAATCAACACTCCGACAATAGGGGCAGAGGTTTGATCGCGAGACAACAATAGTAAAAGGGTTCAAAGATTGACTACTAGTTCAAGCAGACTGCAGTCCAGACAGGGCCTGACCTGAGCAATGACCTGTCTCAGAGAAGAAGAAGGTCTGGGCAAGTTATGAAGTCCAAGGGCATTTTGAGGCACTGGAATTCTAACTGAAGTCGTCAACTATCTTACTTTCAAGTTACTGATATCTAAGTATTATACAATTTCCTGTTGTCTTTAAATATATCAAGCAATACATAAATATATTTACAATATGTAATAGCGTTAGGGTGCAGGAACTGCTGAATTTGTTGTCACAAAAGGCTCATAAACCACAGGATTATATATATGTTGATGACAGATATATTAATTTCAAGTTTAAACAATCATCTCATTTGAGGAACCAACATGTTGCAAATAACCTGGAGTCACCCCAACTCTCAAATTTAAATGTATACTTAGCAAAGAGCTGTAACTGAGAAATTTAACACTTGTATGTTTACATATATAGGTCTGAAATCGGTGTATTGTGAAACTAAGCAGTTATGTCTACAACAATATCAATAAACAAAGCTACTTATAGATACAATATCCCAACCTGAAATTATCTTTGACAGTTTTGCAGTTGTTTTGACATTTATGTCATCTGATTGATACAATAATCATATGATAATTGTATATTCAGCTGCATCTGTCACAGCATATCTTACGGATATGATCTTTGGTGCTCCTTGTAAACATTCATCGATTAATTCAACTGTTTTCTTTATGAAATTTGTTTTTCCCAGTATTTCTGTTATAGATCTAGGATTAAAAGTAAGTTCTTCCAGTATTTCTGTTATAGCTCTTGGATTAAAATAAGTTCTTCTATTATTTTTTTATAGCTCTTGGATTAAAATACGTTTTTCCATATTTTCTCTCATAGCTCTTGGATTAAAATACTTAAGAAATATCAGGGTAGTATTTCAGAAGAAGAAAAGACTGGGATCCTCTAATGCTGCACTGCTAAATCTGACAAGGCTTTACACTATCCAATGAGTATCCATGGACGTAAAATGCACTATCATAATATCTGGAACTCTAAAGTCGAGTGTAGCACCACTCTACAGAAGTACAGGTTGCAATGCACCTGATGGACACTTGTCACCCCCTTCCTCCACCCCCTACCCCCACCCTGAGGGGCTCCAGAGAGGGCAAGTGTCACCCATGACATATGGTGTGAGGGCAAGCATGCATGACATTCAAGCATGACTGACTGCAGTTTGCAATCTGATGGTCACAATACGATGGCCCTTTCCACAATCACTTCAAAAGGTTCACGAGATACTAAAATCTCCACTAAAATGTCCCCAAAATGCCTCACTGGACTTTTATGTGACCTAAACTACAGTTTATGTGTCCTACATGACATTTGAGAATCTTTGATCCAACTTAGACAATGCATGACAGCAAGTTTCCATTACATATAACCATGCTATCCTAATAGTACCACCCTTAAATCAATTCAACAGTTGGTACTCAATAAAAAATAAATTCCTAAAGTTACATTCACGATAATCAAACAGCCTCTCAAGTGCCAAAAAGGAATTTTATCATAGATATTCTTAGAACTAAGACATGTGGTCAGAGTTATGCCTCCTGATAGATAAAAAATATATAATGTCAATATATATTGCCATAACAAACATCAATACGTGAAATGCACTGACACATTTTTGTAGACAGATTAGATTGACCATGTCTGAGACTGTTGTACAAATGCATTAAAGCATTCACAACATCTGCACGTATCTTTTATAATAGCTTGAATATTTGGACAATTTCAATTATCAGCTGATTATGGTGATTATAGGTGTGGTCAAACAATCTGTCTGGTGGCCTGGGAATGACCACTGGATGACCAAACAATCATAGCCCCAATAGCGTCCATTGTGTATAATAGTCTTCCGTGGAAGGGGTACCAAGTGCTGTCAAAGAGCATGACCCCTTTTTGGGGTTTTCCATTTAATATTTTTGACCATTATGGGATCTGGACGGATAAAGGTATACATATTGTATCTCATGGTAAGCAATGGAATACTTAAGTGATTTTAATACAGTTGATGCGGAGCGTGACTGAGCTGCATGAAGAAAAATTAAGGTCATTTCAAGACCAGATCAGAAGCCTTTGTACTTCTATCAGCAGTCCATTTTGGGCTTACTGGATAGAAATACAGTGGACAGTCACAACTAAGACCCAATAATAACCATGAATAAGTATGCTGGAAAGACACCATGCATTCTCAATATTGACGTATAATACAATATGATGTATTAAAATACATTTTAGTAAAATTTAGTCTCCACAGTAGAGATGGTCCAATGTGTGTTTTAGTAGTGTTCCTAACCATGCTAACAGGTTTCTACTGTATCATCTGTGGGGAGAACTGGACAGTGGACACCCCTAAGATCCAGGTCATGATAGGTCACTTCATTTAGCCATGGGGTGATATCCTGAGTTTAAAAAACCACTATTAGAACGCCCTTTTTAAAAGTTTCAGAGTAGAAAGACTATCATTTTGGGTGTCCTTAGTACCTTGCTGTGAACTCAGTGTACTTTGTACTCAGTATTTTTCTGCAGGGTTCATATCGTTTTTCTGCTAATTTGTTGGTTGCCCCAGGCCCATGTTATCAGATATGCCTTGGGAGGTACATCTAATGCATACTGTGTACTTTACAGAAAATACAAAATGTATAATCTGCCCCCATATTTCAACCAGTTGGTTTGAGTACAACAATTTTCTGCACATCAAACAGTGTACACAAAGAAACTCCATAATTACTTTATTAATGCTATCCGATATTTACACCACAAGTTAAGGTCCCAAAACTGTGATTACAATGTAATGACATTTTTATTGGGGCCACCTCGATATTTCAAACCCCCTTCGTAACTTCCAATGGTTTTAACAGTAGGCCTCAGCTGTACTTTCAGAACACTGCAACCACAACGGTAGTATCACTGGACTTAAAAGCTGCATTTTAGTTCTACAGTACACATTATTTATAACTCTACACCCCCGTAATTATTGGGTAGGATTAGAATCATCTATCTCTGAATGTGGGCTCATTGTGAATATGTCTTGAAAGCAAGATTCACTGCTTGGCGTGCGAGGGTGGATTCACTGTTACTTGACAGACATATCTTTAATCATATCTAGTCAATACCAATGAGATAACATGAACTATGATTATGTGATTAAATAGATGTTTTTTTAAGAGCCATATCAGTCTTTTCAGCTCTGTATAATGTTTCAAAACAAAGAACATAACACATTTATTATCATTTTGTACACTTGGCTGTTTGAATTCCCAGGCTAACCTGCATATTTAATTTAACAGTCAAACAGTGATAAAGTTTTTAATGCACTTATCTGATAAGATAAACCCATAAAATTTATCTGTGACAATATAAAAATGATTGGATCATCTCCAAAGGAGTTATGATGTCACTGTTATGATGTCACTGTTATCTCTGGACTGCTAGGTATTTACATTGCAAAATAGCACATACTTATATTTGCTTATCACATAGACTTATCTCTTTACAGGTCACAATTCTGGTTTAACTGTTCTATGTTGTTTGCTATGAATGACAATAACGTTTGAATTAACGGACCAAAAAAACCCATTTGACAATAAATCAAAATTGTACACCGTTCATTTCTTAGGCTAATAACATTATATATAAACAATAAGAAGTCTAAGACAATTGTTTGAATAATTAAAGTGGTCTTTATAATGAAGAGGTCTTAATTCTAGAAAATCTCAAATTGGAGTATGTCTTAATATTGTGTGGTATATATGTGGGTTTCCGTTTGACACATGTATAAACTCCTGATATTGAGGTTGTCAATAAAATTGTATATATGTATTCATAATTTAAGGTTTACAATCACTATAAAGCTCAAAGGTTCTGTTGAATATATCTATAACATTATATTGTACCCCAAACAGTTTATGAGTTTCTATAACCTTCACAATACAGAATGTAACACTATACAGCTATACAGCTATACAGCTATACAAGCTAAACATTATAATGTCACCAAACATGCACTCTTTAGTCTCCATACCACCAGCATAGTTCATAGTTGCCAGTGTAATTTAATTGACTCTGGAGTGATTTAGCTCACCATACATTTATATGATAAAGAATAATGGCTGAGACATGTCATGGCTTTGACAGGCACGAACAATTCTCCACTATTTTGGGGTAATCTTTAAAGTCACCCGCACTTCCTGTATAAGGTACAGGGGGCAATTTACCCCAAAATTACGTGAGCTTGTGCACGGAGTGGAGCCACGTAACAGGCACTGCAGGAAAAATGAGCAATTGCTATACAAGCCATTGTTATGTATTTGCTTTCAAAATTTTAAAATACAGCAATGCTGTCACTGAATATCATACATGCCAGTTTCCATTTCAGCACTGCTCCCGTCCTATTAGACAACAATGAAGCCACTTTATAATAATTATCACATAGACTCATCTCTTTACAATGTCACATGCCTGGTTTCTCTATTGCAATCACTGCAATTACAAATGCACATATTTATACATGGTTTTTCAGAAATAAACTACTTTGTAACATGATTTGAACATGTGTTACTCAACTTGACAGGTAATAATATGACAAATGTTTATATTCCAATTTCTATCTTTTGCAGCTTTTGGTAACATTTGGAAATTTTAATTTAACATAAACATTAAATCTACTTATTCACGTGAGTTGAATATTCTCCAGCTCTTCAATCTCAGTCCATCTTCTGGTATCATCGTAAACCTTCTTTACAGTATTTATTTTGTGTGTGCTTAAAGTAATGATACAGTAATCCAATGAATATTCAAATCTCCACAAATAACCATGATAACGATGTCTGTTTCCGTCTTCGGTTCATCGCGACCCTTTTCGGTTCATGTGAACATTGGGTGTGCATTTCTTTTCAAAGCGAATTATCAAATACATGACAATTTAGATCTAAAGCTCAGTATGCAGTCGAAATAATAATTGTTTCTCAACTTCTGAAGTTCTGATACATTATGCATTGAATATCTTTCATATTTCAATACTTTTTGTTTTAAAAGAGCCTTAATAAGGGAGGAAATCGTGATTATAATCCCAAACTTTTTACCAAAAAAAAATTGGAAGTGCACTTTTTTTGTCTGCTGTCCTAAATTAAGAGCTATGGACACATTAAAATGTACACTCTTGGTTGTTCCATACTTCCACGCAGTTAACTATGACTTGTTAACTTAGGGCGGGTTGTTCATGCTTGAGCCTTTCTCAACTCCCTGGGGGAAGATTATAAAAACCCAGCCTGTAGCCATTAACTACAGCAATTATGTTATTCTCAACAGAAAACAACAACATTTTTGAACTCAAACACAACTGAATACTCATCTCCCCAACATTATCATGATTATTCCGCTTATGAAAACCCTTTATGTTAATATCAGGCATTATCAGCTGACATTGGGGCTGCCTAGACCTCTCATAGCCTTAACTGCTTAAGCAGACACTCGTGAATTCTGTTCAGACCCCAAAAGAGGTTCATGAATTTGCAAATAAGGAAGCCAGGTTTTAGGGTTGAGAGAGAGATTGCCTTCTCCACTACTAGAGCATTGTAGAGATACACATTACGTGAGTGTGCAAGCTAAAAAGGGGAAAATATGAAACCCTTGAAACAAACAAAACCCTAGAGAACAAACAAAAGGGGCAATTGAGTGAGACAAGACACCCAGAAAGTTTTACTTATATATGATTACAGAAACACAGAGACCATTGTCTCCATGAATTACTATATTCGTGTAGCGGGTAGAAGGCGTAATATCTGCAAGGTGTAAGGAAGTAACCAGAATGGGTTAAATATTACACTTTCTGTGATTGATGATTGAATTTCTCATGATTTATGACTTGTATCTTCATAAGCACAAAGATCTCTTTCTTTCTATGGAATAATGTTGCCCATGGTTCTTGATAAATCTCCTAAATATTTTAGATATAAACAGATACTGACTCAAAAATAAAGAGCTTCATATTCTGCATTGCAATCTGCTTACAGCTTTTGAAAAAAAGAGAGAAAAAAAAAACCTACTTCCACAGGGGCGTGATTAATGTTTGCACACACCCAAATGCTAAAAATGTGCCAAACCCTTCATATAATGTAAGTACACCCTATGTAAATAAAAATAAGTGCAACTGAATTAAAGTACACCTAATGTAAATAAAGAACAGGCCAATTCAAATCTTTCATTCTCTGAGAGTTCAATAAAATGCTGATGTATTGAAGACAGGCAATAACCTATATAAATAAATAAACTACTTGGTAATAAACTGTGTTATTGACCCAGAGTATTTTCTGGCTATTGCTCATTGAAGCTCTCAAGATGGTCCAAGTGGACTTGTACAGATATGCAGAGGTCACTTCGGATACTTTTTGGCTAAGGAGATGACCTAAAGTTCAACAGAGTTACCAGACAATGCCACCCTCCCCCCCCCCCCCCCCACTTAACAGTGCTTTTCAGGAAAGCAGGCTTATCAGCCATGAGCTTGTAGAATGTACAAATAATTTCTGTTTAGCCACAATAAGTTGCCAAATTATCATGTTATACGTAAAATGTCTTCATCATGAACTAAACAAACTTTCTAAATAATCTATGATAAGGTAAGTTGCTTTACTGCATCTGCGAACAGTATGATGGGCTGCTGATAAATGCATGGTGCACTTACTAAACCAACTCAATTATTTTACAACTGAGAACCCATTATTCAGGTCGTTTTAGCAACTGAAGTTTCTACTACAAAAGTTCATTATGTTTTTCAGGACCTAGTTGTTCCTTTACAACCATGGCCATTGGCACCAAACAACCATGGCACCAAAGGGACCCAATTAGCAAAAATGCCCTCCAGAAAGTGACCACTGACCACCCAGGTACGTGGTATTTATAGAGGGCAGTTGGCACCTAATATAACTGCAGTTTATTTTTCCAGTGGACAATAGGGCATATCATTAAAACACCTTCAAATACCCACTTCAGAGCCAAGGTGACCTTTCTATGTTGTATTTTTCCTGACCTTTCTATTTTATTCCCTTTTACTACAAAGACTAAGTGAATTATGGTTGATAAGTTTGGTACTACAGTTTGAGGACAATCATATTCAGGTCATGGTCAGAATGATTCTGTTTTGACCCTAAAATAATTCAAAACTAATTTTAATACTTTTTAAGTACAAACACTAGTAATATCTGCAACACTTCTGACAGGGGAAACGACAAATTTGTATTGTTTAGTTCTACAGCAATGGAGCAGTAGGCTATTAATTACTAATTGCTGATTTTAAGTCCACACCAGGTCATGGTCCACGATCTGAGAGGTCATTTTGACCTGACATTCAAGGTCTCTTGCAGCGCCTCCAGGCAAGTCTTAGCCACCAGAGGGCCTCGCAGGTGCCCTTCTTTGCAAGGTCAGCCAAAAGGAGGTGCCCTTTAAGAGCCAAGAGGTCATGACCAAATATGGCTGTTTGTTTATGGTCTCACGCTATTCCTGGAAGAACGCAGCTCAGAATATATATTTAAAACGTTTTCCATATTTATTTTTTTATATCTATTTAAAAGATTTTCTTTCACCTAATTTATCTATTATTACCCTACATTCATGAGATAGGTCACACACATATTAGAAACTACAACTGCGTTCCCAGAAACTAATCAAATGTGGCTCACACATCTGCCGGAATAAACAAAAATGGTATTAATTTAGTAGAGTGTTCTTGAAATTTATCTACTCTAGACAACATTTCACTGACATCCTCATTCCATTCCATTCCAGAATAAAAATAAAAATATCATATCTATGCTTCTTTGACTGATAAAATATTCACATTGTGACTAACAACAGCTTTTTTGTACCAGGAAATCCCCTTCACCTGGCACGATTAGATAACCGAGCACATATACTATAGATAGCTCGAAGTCAAAAAAATACAAAACAAATAGCCAAATCGCCTAGAGTGTAAAAAGAAAAGAAGGCTATGGGTGTGAACAGCCTACGCGAAATAACCATGACGAGGAAGTGCAGGAAACACTCCAAGATACGGAACTGTTTTTTGTTTTCAAAAATGCTGAGCTATTTTTCGTTTTCATAGAAGGCCCTTACCCAATAACTTTCTGAGAAACTGCGAGTTTCTTGCTAATCGATAATTAATTTATTACACATTTTCAGTTTTAAAGGACCACAATTTTCGTAATAGGCCTACTGCTTCATATCTACATTTGCACGTTGATGATCAGTGACCGACTGATTACAATATATTCACAGTGTTCAAGGAATACTCATTTCTTATGATTTATAAGTATCTTTGAGTATTTTGGCAACTTTAAATTAGTATTCATGCAAGTCATTGACAGAGTTCACAAGTCAAGTGCAATTGTAACCATTAAAGTTAATATACGTGACCCTGGCAAAGCCTTGGACAAAGTGAACGGTGAAAATGACCGTCACTTCGGGAGTGTGACGACTGTCCTGATCATAAACATGAACAGGAAGCCATTTCAATGACCCCTGACATGATAATGATATTAAATATCATCCATATTTCCAGGACTTTTGAAGTTGTATCATTTCATGGCCACATATATATGGCAATTTCGGACAAAAAAAGTGAAATATGGCTCATAAAAGTGCAAAAAACTAATATATACCAGAAGGAAGCCAAAATGAGTTTAGATTGGCTGCTATATCAAGTGAGAGCCCGAGGTTATTCATGTCATTGTGTGTATTAGTGCTTAAAGTAGACATGTAACTATTGTTTCTATACATGGATTCTATAACATCCATCTATACATCTATACATCTATCCATCTGTCTATCTATCCATCTATCTATCCATCTTTCCATCCATCTATCTATCCATTTATCCATCTAGTCAGTCAGTCAGTCATTCAGTCAGAATGAATGAATGAATGAAATGATGAATGAATGAAATGAACTTGTATAAGGATTGAAAACCCACTTTCTCTCCCCTAAATTCTTACCATTGTATTTTTTCTTGTCCCCTATACCCTTAGCATGCTAATTGGCTGCAAAATTGCTACTTTTCACATAAGTACAAGTTTTAAACTGGCAAACTGCACATTAGAAAGCGTTAAGCCTCAATTCCTTATGGGTAACAAGTTCTAACACCACTTTTTCCCTCCTGTGTGGCCCTGAGCTAAAGCAGTGCATTTTTTTCTCAACTTTTTGCAGCCATATATCAGAACTCTAGGCTGATGGAACGCAGATAAAAGCTTTTGTAACTCAGTTCACTGCTTCAGACAAAAACCTCTCGCTCAGCATAATTCAAACAAGAGGATAAATTAAATAATCACATCATCATTTCTAGAAATACCAGACCACCATGTATATGATGAAAGAGAATGGCGTTGATGTTAATTACACCATTTCTCATCTTCATGTTTACAAACATCTTTAACCAAATATATTATCATAATTCTCCCTTACTGCTCCAATATTGTTTAAAATAACAATAGAAAGATAATGTACGAGTTTGTCATTATCTAAATAAATGCTGAAGGAAGCTGAACAGTAGTAGTACCATGGAGACAAGAGTAGCACTTGAGGATTTCCTATTCATGGGAAAGATATATTTCCACAAACGTGAGAAAAACATATCATGTATTTCTCAGTGATTTCTGCTGGCATAAAATGGGTTTATATAAAAATCTACATTCCCGCACAATTAGCCAACTCGGAAGTTTTCTGTATGTTTCTGGAAACGCTCTAAACACGAACTTGGAAATGACACAATCTGTACACATGTTTCAGGAAATGTGAAGTCCTGGAAAATCATGAACTTAAAGACAAATATCACCTACACAATGGGCCAAACAAACTTGTCATGTCAAGTCTTCATAGTTTACCATTTTTATTCCACCCACTTTGTGAAGATTTCCTCTATTTTCGTCCCATTGTGGTACTTAACATGATTTACAGGCAACTTTACGACGCTAGCATTAATAACATGACATGCTACCCAGCATTTGGAAAGCATTCCAGTTACCATGCCAACAGTATTATTATTATTCTCAAGACCATGATGACACGAAGGTTTTCTTGGGTGGCCAAAACAAAATTCAAATCTGAGAACAATGTTGTGTTTCATGACTCTATTGGTGTCTAGGGCCATTATGCATGGCAGTCTGAGTCCACATGCCTTGTCTGTGATTATGTGATTATGTCATCATCATATGTACAATTAACATGAATTTGAAGTACCCTACTTGAATTTGAATATTCAAAATCTCTGTCCATCTTTTGCTGTTTAAAAGACTGAGTCTGTCGTGTCTAAGGTTATTTCAACTGACTAAGGCAGCAGGCAAACAAGTAGGATATTGTGACATGCAAAACTGTAATCCATTAAAAATGACCAACTGTCCTCGTCTGTTCCTTGTGTGTTACGCACAGGTGTACTAAAACCCTCAAATTCCACAGAGAACAGACAATTCTAAACAGAAGACTATATCCTAAGTTTTACAATTACCACATGCACAGTACCACAAATTGCTATCAAATTCACTATGAAACATTTAAGATAAATGGGGAATAAATAGGGAATAATTAGGATAAATGTTACCTTTGGGAACAGAGATGGAACATCCTAGCTGCATTGCTTGGAGTTTGGCAAGAGCGATTTTCTGCAGGAGTATCCTTTCTATGTGAGACAATTGAAGAAGACTGGTGCCTGGGACAACTGCCCTTCGACCACTCTGGTTGCTCCAAATGCATCCTCCCTGCAATCAATCAATCAATCAATCAATCAATCAGTCAATCAAAGTACAAAGATATCAAGCAATCAATCAAATCCATCTATCAACTGATGAAAAAACACACATACATTGTTCAGAGAAATACATTATTCTAAGACTTCATGTTTATATTTACAAATATGCAATGATCGCCATGATTTTCAACACGTATTCTAGGGAATGTTTTGTTGCAATGAAAAAGCAAATTTAAACCAGCTCAATTTTTTTTCCACTCTATAGAATGTCAAGTGTTCTGCTAATTTCTACTCTTTTAGAACATAATAAATGCTGAAATTCTGAAAATGTCCATAAAACATATCACATGCTTTTTTAATTTCTTGTTTTCCTTTCGAATGCCAACTCTTTGGATGATAAATCAACTCAATGCTGTTAGTGAGGTGTCTTTCAAATTGCATTTTCAACTTCTAATTGAAAAGAAACTCATTATTTGGGCCAGTGACTATGTATAGACATGTTCAGTTTGGACCTCCAACAAACTTGCAGCTTACATATTTCATGCTCAATTCTGTTTAAAAATGCAACTATCCAAAGTACTTGGCGAATCTTTGGAGTTCAAAAAAGAAGTTTACTGCATCGTAGGATCATAACCTAAGCTGAAATGCGCATAAAGGAATTAAAATGCATAGATCCTGGCCATTATACATTTGTTTATATAACACATGTCATTTTATACATTAAACATATTAAGTGACGCTAAGGCTTATAGTCAACTTTGATTCAATATACAAATTGACTTGCTGAGGTAATTAAATGACATAAAAATTATATAAAAAAGGTTATTAATATATATATATTTCATAACCTTTACCTTGAACATGTTTTTCTTGTAATTCTAGCTAGATTTACAACATTTAGTACTGTTCTGGATAAATCTCATAACTTTTACCAGAACATATACAATTCATATCATATTCCATGGTTGTACAGATGTGACAGCATTCAAGTAAGTCAAGGTTCCAAAATGAACACTTTATTTTCATTAAATTTTATGTAATGCAGCAAGAGTAAAGCAATGAAACTGTATTCTCATGATCGTATGACACTGCCATTAACAATGGTTGTTTCGTCAGGTATACATACAACCCAAATAAAAAACTTTAAACTTGATGCCAACATAAAAAAAAGAGGTCTGAACACTTTGGTTCCAAAGAAAATGGAAGAGTGAACATTCTGAACGGTTCAGTTACTTAATATTCTGTGGTTCTCTCGCTATAAACCACAAATATGGAGAGATTCTCGTTTGCCAAGTACTTCAGTTTGGTGGTGTTGTGAGGGTGAATTGCTGTGTAAATCACTACAAAAACACCATGAAAGTTGGCTGGCCAAACCCAAAAAATTTCTAAAGTACATGTCAGGTGTCATAATCTTGAAGGTTATGGAAATGACATACAAACCAGTAAAGGAAAAAAAAGACGGAGGGCAAGACTGCTACGACAACATAATGTATATTTTAGGTATAACGTAACATCAAAGCTGCACGTGACAGAAATTTATCAAGTCAATGGATAAAATTAATAATTTAGTCATAACATGACATCATAAATGTAATCAATAATATACAGGGAATAAATCTACATGTAATTTGAAAAGGGCAAATCTTTCAACAATTTTCTTATGATAAAATATTCAAATGTATTTAGTTTATACCGTTTAAAGCATAATTAATTTAAAAAGTGGAAATTTAATATAACATCAAATTTATCAAAAGGTGCCTAGTTCTACTTGCTTTACAATATTGCCTATAATAATTTTGATGATCATTTTTTGACAAAACCCTATACTTTTTACCTGATATACAGTCTGCCAAAAAGCACACAATGTAAACTGCAGGTCACTAACTTGAAAACTGTACTAGTCTACCTATTTATACACTTTTAGTGCTAAAGATAGATCAAACGGGTTCAAAATTTACCGTTGCAGCCTGTTAGCAAGTGGTTAGCTAGTGAGGTTAAAAATGGTGCAGTGATGCAGTGGAAATCACATGTCTTTTTATTTTTAGTTTTTACCCCAAAGCAATAACCCTGAACTGTGTATACACTAGAGTATGAATAAAACCCCACAACAAATTTCAGTTATACCACAAAAATTGCAAGAATGTTCAAGTAGGCTGTAAAGGTGAAAATTGCCCAAACGCTGGTATACAGGTATGCAGGAATACAGTCGAAATGGTAGGTCCACATGGTATGATGTAAAGTTATGGTTTATGAATAATTTACAAAGGCTATTATTATCTATCATTACACATACAATGTTCACGTCAAATTGCTTTGCTTGTTGCACTGTTACAGGTCGAGTAATGTACCCAATTTTGCAACAACTATCTATATATTACTAAAATGGGTAAATCAACTAGAACTTACTTATTTACTTTCGTACTTTAAGTTAGTTACTTACAGCAGTTTTAAAGCGAACATGGACAGTTGCATTCTCAGTTTGATAAGAATGACGAGAAGTTGGTCAATTACTTTACAATCTTACTGATCTGTCCTTTTCACTCCTCAACAGTCCATGCTCGCTGTAAAACTGCTGCAAGTCCCTTTTAAAATAATCTCATCATTCTATAAAATTACATTTTTTATATCATGTATATACTCCATTGGTGTGGTCAGTGATGTTTGTAAATGACCATAATTATTACACGCTAATAATGTTACAATGACCATCCCTATTCACATTAATACATCCTAAATGCCTTATTGATTGCACTGGATCACACCTACATCATTAATAGCCATATAAAACCAGTTTTTCATTGCTCCTGCTCATGACAAAAACCAACACAGAACACATTCTCTATGCTAATATTTCTCTATATTTGCATTTGGAACATTCCTTTTTTGTCATCTTTTTATCTTACATTCCAGACTTTCTTTGTCAAATTGTACAAATATTTATCGTAGCATCGCACCAAGAATATTCCAAGGATGTCTCTAACACAAGTATATCGAAAAGATAGTTTTAGAATAACCCAAATACTATATTTTCTACTACGACATATAAATGCATTGGAGTTTCATCCTTCTTGAAGCAGTACTCTTTTTAATAAAATTATTAAATAAAGGACATAATGATTGTCTGAAAGCAATGAATGTACAAATAAACACGGTATCACAGTGCATGCTTATTTCTAGACCAACTTACTGTATACTCAACATTTATTTATCTCACAATCATGACTACCTCACTGTTAAAACCAGTGACTTTTTCACCATATATAAAGTCTGAATGAAGAGATTAAACTACATAAATTGTTGTTTTATTGTGTAAACAATACAAGGCCAACTCTAGAAATACACATAGCCAGTATATCGTATATGTACTGCAGTGAACTCCATTATAATCCATAAATACAATGATCCCATCTAATACCAGTTGGTATGTCTCTTAAACCCTTATCTGATTAACTGTCGTTTGTTCTTCTTGATATATTTGTCATATGAGAACAATGACAAAAGTCTATTTAGACCTACACCATCAGTCAAAATGTTTTTGGTTATAATATTTTGATACCAACGTCTGCAACAAATGAAAGCAATCTCTATCTGATAACATGAATGATATAGCAATGTCTCAAACTGTAATTAGTTAAATGTGTACTCAATGAGTCAAGATGGAGGTAAACTATGGCATAGTAAATTATATACGTCTTTGTTCCGTAGGATTTCCTGTAACGTTTCCCACTGTGTACATCAAGATCTGTGAATTTTTCATTAATTAAATAAATAGAAATTCTATATCAAGTTACGCACAAAAAGATCCTAGCTATAAACTTTATACCTAGCCACTGATATCACTGGGAGATCTAATTATTGCCATCCTCAATGTAATGACATTCCCACACTTGATGCCATACAATGTTAAATCACCAGCCTTGACACTACTACTTCAGTGAGAGAGAGAAAAACTAAAGTATAAAAAAGTACTGCAACCAACACCTCAGTGTGTTATCTGAAACTCTCATTGAAGTACTCAAAAGTTCCCGTGAGATTGTTCAATACACTCATAGTATGTTATGCTCGAACTTCAATGGCTGATCTCATACTTGTAGAACAGAAATCACAGAGAGTCTACGACTTCTATGAACAAAGATGAACCAGGATTGGATATACATTTTGACAGACGGTGTAGTTAAGTATGAGCTTTGTCCAAGAGGCCAATCCTGTCTTTGTCAAAATATTTCAATACGAGTTTCCCTGAAAAACCTCAAGCTCTTTCGATTGTCCTAAGAGGATCAAAATCAAGACAGCGGGTCACTGGAAACCACAGGACAAATTGAGAGCAACTTTCACTCAAATTAAATATAACCTATCTATTTTTACCACATTTTTGTCTTGCTAACTCTTAAATATAAACGTGTAATTCTACCAAGCTTAGAATCCAGGACCTAGCTGTACTTCCACACTAGTCCGACAAACTGCCTATCGGCGTGTTTGAAAATGACAGCAATATTTCGGTCTACTTCCACACTGCCTTTCCAGCTGAGTCTATAATTTATAACATTTTCTGTACGAGATCTGCAGCCATAATCTCAACTACTCAATACAAGTATATTGCAACCCATGATACATCTTATCGTTATCATTTTTCAACATCTTGTTTATTTCCAATGCAAACAAAACATGTTTACTTCCAATCATTATACCTGTTCTATGAGAAACATGAGATCACCAGCAAAGAGTTTTTACTGCAGTGCAAACGCATGAATTAAAGTTAGAGGTAATAAAACTATTGAAAAATCACTTTTAAAAGTGATAAGCGTTTTACTACATCCTTCATCAAACATTGATGTTAAGCATTTCTGTTTCTTGAGATCCTGGTTAAGGTCCGGAGTAAAATGTAATCTTATAAAAATAGACAAATGTAATCTTATAAAAATAGACTACATGCCACTGATTTAAAACAACCGCTATTTTTTTTCTTAAAGCAAAATATGGGTTCAGTTCAAAGTCAATATGACAAATAATTATGTATATTTTACAAGTTAAAATACATTCATTTACACCCGAAAGACTAAAAACAAGGAACACATTTACACCTGCCATATTACGACAGCCACTTAAGATAAGAATTGAGAAAAATGCGTAGGAAATGTGCCTTATCTCGATATCTGGCCTAACGTCGTGTATGACATGATATATGGTAAACATACAGTTGAAAGATCTCGAGTGAGCCCAAATAATGATTTATTATTACCATGACTTTCTTAGCCAAGTTTTGAAGAAACCATTACGTTATATGTCTAGGCCTTAATAATTGTTCTGAGACCCTGGAGTCAGTCAGTCAGCTAGTCAGTCAGTTGGTCAGTCAGCTAGTCAGTCAGTCAATCAGTCAATCAATCAGTCAATCAGTCAGTCAACCAGTCAATCAGTCAGACTTATGTAAGTAAATATGTCATTCAGAATAGTTTGTAAGTCAGAAAAGTAGTCAACCAGTCTGTCTGTCAATAGGGCAGTCATTGATGTGGTCAAGTGGTCATCCATCCACTGCTGGTTTCTCAGTTTCCTTTTAGTCAAGTGAAACGGAAATAGCTAAAGAATTATCTTAAAATATCCCATCGACGTGAAAATGCCAATCCCAAGCCATCTTTAGATATTTAAGCGGATCAAAACTCTGATCCATTGATCAAGCTGGATCATTTGTTGATCTGTTGATAAATGAACGTCATGGGGAATGTTTTGCTTTGTGTCGTGACGTACTGAATGACGTCATCAAAGAGAATGACGACGAATTCCATCTTTAATCTTTTAATTACTTACTATGAGACGAAAAGACTACAAAATAGAAAAATCTAAAATATTTTCCCAGAACATGAGCATACGCCTTAACATGAAAACATTCTTTTGGCCAAAAATAAAAAATAAAAAAACATGAAAAAAAAATAAATATATATGCTACAAATTCTATGCAATGTCAAGGTTGCCTGTCTTAGAAAAGAATCCTTACACCGTGTCAAATTCATCTTGTTTCTTTACCCAAATAAATAACTATTCGCCTGCATAAAAAAAAAATTTGACAGACTTAGGCCTATAAATAAGCAAAAAAAGAGCAGCGCAGATCTATACATTGTAATTGCAAAGCCATAGTACTATATTTAAGAAACTATAAATGTCTAATGTACCTCATTAGTATGCAATCCACAATTTCAAATACTTAAGTCTTATATTTAACTATGTTAACTGCGATGTCTGGATTCACATGACCTGTTTCAGAAATGTTGGATTTTTATGAAAATGTTTTATTAATCGGCTTTCTTCAAAGGTCACATATCAAAATAAACTTTTTGCCATCATCAATGTTACATTTTCTATATTAAATATTTTTATTTTACACATTCCATATGTGATGTTATCCTGCCGATTTGACTGCCTTAATCTTTACAAATTCATGGTAATACATTGTGAATTCCTTTATGATTGCTCAAACCAATACACTATGGGACTACATGCCGAAATATTTTCAAAATATTGTCATGAAGGACTCCAAAACTCACACGACCATAATCCAGTTTTATTAGTGCTATGTTCTGGCAAGGACCATGTCCCACCCTCGGACAATGGTCACTAGTCACTTAGCATTTGGTGGAAGTACTGGGCAGTGGTCAGGTCTCCTATCTTGACCAACTTGACCAGTATGTGAGGCGTTTCTAGGTACACCTATACCCAGAATTTTGACAGCATAATATAAAACAATAGTTATGCAATGGCATAACCTTCATATGTTCACTGATAAATATGCTAGTGTTACAAGGGTGGCCTATATGCATTTGACATTGCCTCAAGGTTGTATGTTTTGTGATTACAGTAATTTGCCCTCGAGGTAGGGAGTGTGTTGTGTTCGTATGGTATCAACATCATATTAATTTTTATGAAAACAGTGATGGAACATACCAAAACAGACTGGAAAAATGCACAAATTAAACTATTTTACAAATTAAACTATTTTTAAGTACAACAGCTTCGTAATAATATTTCGAAGATTAATATCTTCCTATCCTTTTATAAACTTAAATGATAAGTCAGCTCAATTTTCTCATGATGCACCAAACAATAACATTATATTCATATTAACCACGTGCGGGGCCTTAAGAGCACAGCTGTACATGCGAAATCTTTAATTCAACATCTGGAAATGTGTAATGATAACAAAACCCCTTCAGCTGCTCTTAGACAAGTTAAATTGTATACATTGTTCTAATTAAGCACATGATGTTGTGAAGTGCTTTGTAAAATCTACAATGTACACAAAACTATTTCAGAGACACCTTATTCACACCTCAGGTGCATGTAATTCTTACAAATTCACACCCTTAACAAGGCAAAACAATGGCATTTAATTACTAATTAGATCAAACAAAATGCATCAAAGCAGCGAAATTTTGCTAATTATATTTAGAAAAACTATTCTTGTTCTTACTATGGTGCCAAGCAGTTTTCACAATGGGAGTTGATTAAGATGTTGATTATACTAATTTTACATGCAGTTCCTGCTAATGTTTGTTTAATTATCTAAAAGAAATTTACCTTGATTAAGATTAAAAAGCAACCATCACAAAGGTACCTCTGATGCAATTTGTAGAGCAATTAAGACTATATTGTATCAAATTAATACATTTTTTGAATTATTTATATACTTATTTGAAAAAAGCTTGATCATTTTCCCCGAATTATTTATCTAAACATTGCTACAACACACAAGATCCTTTCTCTACTTAAAAAGCTCCATAAATCATAATCACGTTAAAACTGACCTTTTTTTGTTGGCAAAGATGATATAAGACACTTAAATAGAGGCCCCCTCTTCTTCTAAAATACTCTCTCTATCAAAGTCGCTTGAAACTGACACAAGATGTGTATTAATTAGACAAAACTATGTGCTCAAAAAATGACAGTATTCACTTCATAAGCAACATAACTATGCTCATTGTTCATTTACAAAAGATGGATTATTTCAAAAACATATTTTTGCATCATCAATCAAGGTTTAATTTTTCACATATTTTACAACACTTTCATGGCAATTTTGTGATAAATTACTTCAGCTTACAGGGTTGTGTTCATTTTACCTATTGTATTGTAAAAGAAGACTTCTATGTGAGAAATACTCAAGAGTAATCAATTTAAAGAGAATCAGTGCATACATATTAATCAACTCAAGTAGACTTGCTGTACAATATATAGTGTTTACAGGAAAATATGTTAATTATACACTAAAATTTGTTAGCGTTTTATAGCCTATAATTACACAAGATTATTCGTATACATTGGGTGCAATAATTGAAATGACCTATGTCGTTATGTCTGAATCATTTTTTCTTCAAACGTACTCTTTCTAAAACAAAGAACAAAATGAATTTTCTATCTATTTTTTTACAAGGTTCATTTGGTGAGCAGATTATGCTGTTTTGCAACAACGCCTATAAAACGCAAACCATATTATCATTTTATAAAAAATAAAATGTTCACCTAATGTCCAGAAAATTTACTTAAAAAAGGGGTTGAGGCTCGTTAAACTAAGCATAAAAGAATTTTAAAAATGTATAAGAATCAATGATAAATTCACAATATTTAGTTGGTATAACATCATTATGAGGAAAGGCCAAACATTACAACTTTCCCAGGATAAAATGACCTTCAATTAATAGAGTTACTGGACACATAACTTGTGACAAGGTGTTAAACAAGGACAAATATTTGACTTGGTTGATAATCATTTTCTTTTTTCAATATAATGGAGAAATTTGATAGCTACTTAGCAGTTTTGAGTTTGTAACACATTTCAAGAACTATTATTATTCACTATTGAGAATACATTTTTTAAGTCAGTTACGGTTTTTAAAAAGAAAAAACACAATCCCAAGTATAATAATTTGTAATTAGGACAATAATTGAAGTACGATATACATATATAATAATATATATTATGTATTATATTATATAAGCTCAAGCCAGCAATATCTGCAACAACATCTACTTTTTATATGACCTTGACCCAAAATTCCTAAAATGCAGAATGCTATGCAGCATACATTGACCTAAAATCATTGGAATACCCTTCCAAATATTTAGCTTAAAATGTAAGTCAATAGACGGGGTAGTACAGCTGTATGCCCGAAATAGTGAAATCCAAGCTCAGCGATGGCCCTGAACTTTGACGTCCCTTCAAGCAATGGGTGGCTGTGCTGACTGTTGACTTTATGGTCTATTAAAGTCCCCCTATGATAAATAACATTGGTGAAGTAAATGGAGAATGTTGCATGACTTTTTGCATGGATGAAGGCCCTGTAGGGCTAGTGTATTAGCAAAAACTTAAGTCTACAGACAGCACTGAGCAATGGGGAAGTGGAACTGATATCAAAACACTATACCTGGTACATATATCAAAACACTATACCTGCATACTGATAGTTGTTAAGCTTAACAGAACTTATGACATCCATAGCTGTTCTAAATACCTTCGTAGCAAGTTCACAACATTCAACATTCTTCAAGCTTTAAACACTCCTTTGATTGTCAAGGGGTTTCGTGTTAAAAATTCACAGAATTACAGCAACAGATACAGCAAAATGAAAGTGGCCCACAGAGAAAAAAAGAAACTAGTTTATGCTCCAAACTTCCTACCCTCTGATAATATTGCATGCAAAGAATATATTTCTCTTTTATTTTTGGGCATTCTGTTCTTTTGACCTTGTTCTTTTGTGTTTTTTGCTTCTCCCCTTAAACATGATCCTTACTGGGTCTAGATCAATGATAGGCGTTTATATTGGTCGACCACAGCCCACAACCAATTTAGCAATTTTCGTCTCAGTTACCCAATAAATTAGCCACTGGCTATACCCAGTGGTCAGTCAGTGGTCAAGTGACCCTTTTTGGTCATTTGGGAGTCTATGGGGTGGACAATTAAGGGTATACAAAACAAAATACCCAGAGGTCAACACCCATTTTGGAAGCCCATTAAGAATATCTTCAGGTGGGTCCAGAAAAACTAAAGCTCACAAAATGCCTCAGGCCAAAAACTTAAGTTTGATCTCACAAAAATGCAAACAACGCTTAAAAGAGGCACACATAACACTTAAGACAAAGACATTCGTCAAATAAATAGCATCGAGTCTTGACGTCTTCTAATTGTACAATATTTAAACCTTAAATGTACAGTATGCCTAAAATACTAACATCCTTTCCTCTTTCTGTCTTTCCCTTTACAAAAACCCTGCATAACATACCTACATGAATCACAACACTATACTGATACCCAAACAAAAATGCTAGTTTAATGCCTGGAGTATTTTCTTGGCATATTTGACAGAATACATGAGTGAGTGACTAACGCTGACTAACTGTGACTAACTGTAATTTGATTTCAGCTATTAGGCCCAAAAACATTTGCAGGCAAACGTATCCACTGCGGTATTTCTCAGTGCCCCAGGACCTGGTATTCCTGAAATGATCTCATGACTGGATTCACTCGGGTAATGTTATGAACTTGGCAGGAATTTACACTAGTCATGAATTACACGTATATTGCAAAATATAATACAAATTATCAAGTGTTAGCTTATGCAGAAAAAGTGAGTACAACTGTACTAAAAATCTAACTTTAGGAAATAACTGGCTTTTACTCTCAAACATTTTGTATTTTTACTATTATTTACCTAACAATACATAAGCAAGTTGAAAAATGTATAACAAAATATAACAAACCCCTACCCGATAAAATAATGAATAACCTACAATAATATGGGCCTATGTGATATAATTTTGTGTCCAGTGTCACCTTCAAATCTAGCCAGAGCATTGACATGTTCATGGTGACTTCAAACATTTTACTTATGGGTGAAAGGTTATGCATTTCTCCAGGATCTTATTATTCACTACATGTACCTTCGGTCATCCTTTTCATTCCATGGGTCTGACATTTAACCCAGGTTTCCCCCATGACTAACTTCCAATATCCTGTCTGAATAACTTCGTACAACTCACTTGTACTTATTTTCTTATGGTTGGATAACCATTAAAACCTATATAAAAGTTAAACTAGACCCTTATAATATGTTTAGTGACTGTGTATCTGAGCAGATTGTATTCCTCTCTCTCAACCCAAACACAATATGTTCACCACAAATTCCATGCACCCTCATAACTATTCAAGGCATAGATAGAAGATTTATAGCACACAACATGCGAGTTTACATTATTTGACATGCTTTGATGAACAACCATAGTAATATTTCGCAATGCTGTGATCTTAACTTCAGGCAAACGTATAATAAGGGTTGGGGACTTATTTGATAGAATATGACATGGCCCTATATTTTAGAATTACAGCTATGCAATATATTGTTATGACATTACAGAAAATATATAAAATATACAATTTATAATACATTGTAGTACGGTACATAGGCTTATATTTTTAGTCATGATTTCTTAACTGGACAGAAATTCATTGTTGATTTATGCATTTTTACTTTCGCCTTGTAACTCTGCATCAATCACACATATCTGCATTTTTCATGATCCTCATGGTGGAGTTGACTACAGTGACACATATATCATTTAAATGTTCACTTGAAGTGTAAACATGACAATAATTTGACATGATTCCTGCAATTTAAAACTTTATTGATCCCACCAAAGCTTTTGATCCAGAGTGTAACGCCTGCCAAGAATCCAAGCAATCAACGAAGATCAGCAATGATCAGACTAGTGTCAATTTAGGTGTCTAGCGTCCACAAGCAATCAACGAAGATCAGCAATGATCAGACTAGTGTCAATTTAGGTGGCTCCATTTAGGTGTCAAATTGAGAGAGTTCAAACTGTTATATGTACATAAACAAAAGCAATTTAATTATGCTATACTGGGAAATATATTTCTCTAACATAATCCTCAATACTACTATTAACAGAAATTTCTCAGTATGTCAATCCTCATACTAGCAATGACTTATAAATCAGCCATTTACATAGATTTAGATGAAACTTTCATTAAACAATGTATTGCAACAACATCTGGTTATCAACTAGACCTATTCCTGAATTCATAAATATGTGCCATGACATAATATAAGGCCCTAAATATCTGAAAGTATTATTCTAAGTATAGGATTGGATATAGGAAAGAAAAATACATTAAATACATCTTGTAGTAGACACTATATTTTCACACATCTTCCGGCGATAAGGGAAACAAAGTAAAAAAAACACGAAAGAAATAGTATGCTACTGTTAGTAACCCATTGACCCAAGTAAAGCCTTCGATCCTGTGAACACTGCATTAAAATCGCCCATTAGCTCAAATTTCATGTTATGCATTCACATGCATAAATAAATGTAACATGTAACCCACATGGATAGCATTGTTACAGTTACTAACCAAACTAATACTGCCCAATTATTTTGAAATATGAGGTTGTTGCAATATTATGGTAATAGGTGTTGAATAGGCACTGATATTTATGGTGTGTATGCTGAGCATATGAAGTGTGTAGTGTATCCTGTGTTTTTTCCAAGGTTATAAAAAAAAAAATGTATGTTAAACATCCAAGTATCATCTGCATAGTTCATCATAGACCTATCTCTACATGTTTTTATCCGCCTGACATACATTGATATTTTGAACGATCCTTCACAGATTTTTTTATCACATTTTCTGTGCCTGTTTTTCTAAACTACACATGGAATTCCCTCACATTCTACGTATCATGTTTATTTGCACATGACACTCTTGCATGACATTGCCTGTCCAGCTTTAGCATGTAAATACAAGAACAATTGAGTATTGTTGGCTGCCATTGTTGTTACCTATAACTCCCTTCATCCAGGAGGTATTGTGGAGGAACAGCATGACTTAATCCCCTTAAGTACCCTAATATACAATGTACTATTGCTCTATAATATACTACTTCCATCTAAGTCCATTATATTTAATCGGAAGGTGTTTTAATTAGTAATTTAATATCACGGACAGCATTACATCTTCATTCTAAATAGACACAAAAGCACAAAGATGAGAATTTCAATATCTTTTATAAGACTTTGAATCAATAGCCAATAGCCCAATACCCATATATAGTTTAGCATCCTAAACCAAACTGGCTTCTATCGTTTGAACTGTCTAACTGAAACCTGGATGACTTAAATTGCATTTTACCTTAAACCAAAAACGTTCGACTGGGCAACTCTTGTATAACCACTGGACTTAGCTATAGAGTAAATAGAAAGATTTCCAGATAACAAAACTTGATTCAAGTGAGGTCACTTGAAATAGACCAGTTATGCAAGTCTTTTCACTTCTCTAAAATGCACTTTTACTGCATGCTGGCAATTTAAATCAAATGGAAGATCTTAGTACATTGCATAATTATAATTAAACCCAGCACTTTATCTTCCAGGACATTTCTTTGCGTTATACTGAAAAATCTTCAAAACTGCATTTGTAAAATCTCTAAATCTTCCAAAATTATGCAATTTCCGTAAAATTACACAATATCCTTTTTCTGTCTGTGGCACATTTCTGAAATTTCCTAAGCATTGTTCAAGTAGGGCTTTTAATGGTATCATTTTCTCAATGTTAGATTTACAATGGCTATCCCTCTACAATTAATGACATAGAAAATGCAGCAGTAATGGCCTGCCTATTGTTGGGTCGCAAAATTAGCTCTAGATTTCACACAGGTAAAGATACAATACAATACAAAAGGGCCACTTTTAGGACCCCCCTCTACACATACAATAAAGGAGTCCCCGGACCATGAAGTTAAGATGGGCACTTTTGACATTAGGGTTACGCTCTAGTGACGTCAGAAAAGATTATGCAATATAAAATGCAGCCAACAAAAGTCAATAATTGAGTAGAATTTAGGAAAAAAGAGAAAATAGATTTTAACAGGCTTTTACACGCATGATTGATTTTATAACACTTTCGGTGCATCATTTATACCTTTTAAATGACCCTCAGGAAAAAAGGGTGTCATTTAAGTTACCCCATTAAAAAAAGTAAAAATATCCTAAAGGAGATCATATCTGGCATTTTTACAATGCACATTCCTTTGATGTCAATCAAATGTGTGTCACAGTCTTTTATGAAGAATGTCAAAGCAAATAAATGGAGATTTATTTTATTTTTTTTAAGGAAAAACGTTTGCCAAACTTTCCAGTGCAGGCAACCAATGACCTTTAAAGGGTCCTTGAGGCAACCACGTTCTTTGCTACGTGTTTACAAACCCCAGCAAGTTTGAGAAACCCAATTCATATGTCCATAATAGGACTCGTATCTAAGATCTTATCACCTAAATAACATGTTTATAACCATATGAGTGAGTTCTATGTGAGGCTAATACCATTTAACACTTTTAAGTTTCCCGCCAAAGTCAATGTATTTATGTTTTATCATCGCCCTGGTAACACAAATGACAAATTCACTTTGCATCTCAAGTTTGTGGACTTATAAAAAAAATAAAACTTATATAAAACTATAAAATAAAATGTTACCTCTGGCTTCCATTGGCTGGAAAGGGACTTGCCACCAAGGCTGCTGCTGTTGCTACTGCTGCTGCCCCCTAGTTTTGATCTCCTCCATCTTTTGGGAAATATCCTGTGTGCTGGCGAGGGAGACTTCGCTTTTTGCATAGCTGTAGAAAAATAAGCAATTTGTGAGCTGCCATAATAGGTTAAGAAACCATAGTCATCATTGTCACCATCAGAATTATTGTCATCAACTGCTATGAAGTCTAATGAACTGCTGCGTCTCCGTTGGGCGGCGCTTAAGTCGCCATTCACAGTTCCATTCAACCCCCTTTTCAGGTCACTAGTGGAAAACACCTCTCTTTTCACAGGACCTGTTCTGTCTCTATTTTCATTAATTGTTGACAGGTTGAATTTGATACATTTCATTTTGGATGGTAATATTGGGAAATTTTCATAGGTTGGAGAACTGATTTTTGTAAAATCAGGGCTGCCAGTTCCGTGGTTTCTGCCATTTTGGCGTAAAATGGATTTCAACTGTGATGTGGGGATGCCAGAGTTCAAATCTTGGGCCCTGTTCAATTTGTCTGGAGTTCTGTTTGGGCCCAAAGATTCACAAGAGCCATAGTAAGAATTCCTTTCCCTGTTTGCAATATTTTTAGGCCCATGATTGTAGTATGCAGCTAAATTTCTGTGAAAATTCAAAATCTTGCTGACACTAGAGTCATAACTGTTGGATAAATGCAATTTGTCATGTTTCACTGGTGTCAAATTTGGTGAACTTGAAACTGATAAATGATCATTTCCACTAGAAGTACTACCAGTACCATCCCAACTTTGCTCACTGCCAGTGCTGTAGCTCCTCGTCTGTTTATGGTATCCATTGACAGAACTTTCCTTGTTTGGTGTAGAATTTGGGGTTGGCAAAAATGTCTGATCATCATCTAGTTCACTAGAATTAGACACAGTTTCAGTGACTTCTGCAGTGCCAATGCCACTGCTGCTGGAATCACTGTCTTTCTCCCATACCCCCGGTCTGTCTGCTGTCATGGTAAACATTTGGTCTGATTCAGTCAAAATCATTCGAACTGTTAGTGTGATGCTAAACACCCTCTGCTATATAACATCCACAATCTCACTTCTTCACATTTTTATGCCACAGTGATCACAGGTGAAGTTGGCGTCGTCTACTGTAAGATCGTGAAAATGCCAAAACATGCCAAGCCCAGCTCAGGTATTCCGTAAATTGTAGTCGTCTTTAACACCTGACAAATTCACAACGAAGCCTTAAATGTGACTGTAACTCCTGTCAACTCTTCAGAGAAATAACCTCCACCAATGTTGAATAAACACTGAATATTCACAACAAATTCCTTCGAAATACCAGACGGCACCTTCCCTCACCACTATCAACAACTGAGTGAAGTGTGTTCACTGATTCGAATCTTTGACGCTGTTTAGGCCAGTGGGCGGGGCTTAAAACTTTCATGACCTCTGATTGGTTGGCTTTGTTTATGACCGTGTTTAGAGTAAACTGCGCCCACAGTCCATTTAACTTTAATCAACAAGTCAGATATAGCCTTTTCATGACTGCAAATGGCCAGTGTTCTTTACCTTTATCACGCTTCAACTACAAAGTCGTGCCTATATATGCACTAGCTTTTATCTGAAGGAGGAGTGTACGCGAACATTATCAATTTTAATACCTTGTTCACATGTTTCGGAAGTCACCATATGTACAATTATGTATCCATGGGCTAATACAAAACATGTACAATGCATCATTTAAAATGTCTTGGCGTAGGATAGTTATTTCTATCCTTTCTTTCTTCCCTTTCTTTCTTTGAAGCTACAGTAAATCCAGTATTGATAGCTAGAAATAGCTTGACAACTGATAACCGACAATGAAATTTGCACAGATTCGCGCGTCAGATAAGAACCATTGTGAAGTATTACGTAATGAGTACGTCTGCCTAAACATTCGAAAGCGACAGACTGAAAACTAAATGAACAGTAAACAAAAGGAAGACACTAAACAGACAAAACAACAACTGCTTCTATTTGTTTACAAATTAGGATCCATTTTCTTTTGTTTGCACAAGACTATGCTGGTGTATTATGCCCGATCCGTTCTGTTGGCAAGTAAAATTAATTAAGGTTCAAACAGATGCGACCATTTTGACAGAAGTGTCAAAACAGCTTCGCATGAATAAGCACTAATTATGTGTCCTGATTCTTTGATAAGATTGTCTAGAAGCCATTAAATTGTTGAACTGGATTGTAATAAATGTCCTTGGGGGGACCTATTTTATAGAGTGGGGAATAGGAAGGACTTAATACACTATAATTAGTACAGAACACGTTATTAATTTACATGTCACAGTTGTAATTACATAAGTGGAATATATAGACGTTAAGATAACTATCAACGTATAATAAGCATGTAGACATGGTTATTATGTAAATTAATTTGACTTGACATGAGTTAATTATATACCATACAGCTGTCAATATGATAATTTCGTCAACTGACCGAGAAATCGTATCAAGATAAAAGTAAGAATACAATTAACATAATTATAAATATCAATATGGCACATTTATCACAGAAGTAATTTAATTCATAATAACTGACAGGCCTATCTGCATATTTATGTTTTCCACTATCTAGGATAGCTAGACAAGATAACGATCTAACGTAAATTTAGCCTGTAGCAAATATTTTGTAGCATATTTGTCATTTATTGGATTACCTAAAAATATCCACAAACGGTTGTACATAATTTTTTTTTTAATTGCATAAAATTAGGGTACAGTTAGTCTGTAGCTAAAAAAATACCCCTCACCCAATAAATTGCAATGTAGTTTTTAAATACCTTTGTCTTACATATGTATATAAACATAGATCTGCATGTGACACATTCTAGAGGGCGGCCTAGTCAACTTTAAATCGCGCCACCTGTCATACTTGAAAAGAACTTAGAGATCCATTATCAAAAGTATTTCATTTTCCTCAGTTTCTAGAATAAAACATCTCTGCAGGGCTAGACCATGGACCAGACCACAGTTTAGAATATGGTACCGGTCTGTGGCAACCCCAGAGCTCTCAAGAAAATGTTACATCGATCTAACAGCCATGATCGTATCCAGCTGCACAACTGCCTGCAGATTGCAGTCAAAAGAACTCACAGAGCTGCAATTTTCGCTTCTGAAGAGCAAAGCAGTTTGCTATCATTGTATATCGTGGATATAGTTGTGGTTGTATTATTGTAATGTTTTGGATTACTTGTGATGAAAACTAGCCTATTGTTACAAATTAGTATGGATGGAACAAACTGAAAAGAGGATTGGATGAAATTTTTCAAATTACTTAATTGTTGGAGCTTGACCTAATAGGCCTCCCACAAGTGTTATCATTTCATGGCTATTTAGAATTGAAATCGTAAACAAAGGATAGAAAGAAATTATCAGGAGATGGGCATTCAATTGGCAATTCAGAGTGTGCCAGGCAATAGCAATTTGAAAGTTAGATGCTCGATTTTCACACAATCATGATTTCAGAATTGCAATTTGCTTAGAAATTTGAAAGAAGTGAAGTATTCACACCTGCAAATATTTTGAAAGGCAATGAAATATAAAAAGTTTCCAAGTGGTCATGTTCACAGACTAATACATTTGCTAATTTGATTCACTCAAACAAGCATGAGGAATTTAAGGGGAATTTTGACTTTACATACTTACTAAGATTGGTTTTGCAAATAATCTTCTGAGCCTTGTGAAGATTGCCAGTAACATCACTGATGTCTGTGTACATTTATGCTTTTTTCCCTGCTCAGGGAGTTCAAACAAATAAATGATAATAATTTAAGCTGTGGCCAGATCACTGATCTTCACATCCTTGAAAATGGCTTAAATAACCTAACTATGCCATTTATGGCACATTTGTCTTCCTTGAATAAAATTAAGCAACTTGGAATTGAGGACCATATGTCAAAAGTGGTTTTATTGTACCCAGGTATAAATTAAATCTTAACAGTTCCCCCCTCAAACATCAATGGACTCATCCATGTTAGTCTGATTTCCCGGAAATTGGCATGGTTCATTTTGGTCTTAAGGGTGAAAGTTTGTGAAGGTTTTCAACAAATGTCTGTTGGAGGCCCATCATGTAAAATGCCTAGCAACTCAACAGAAGCCTAATATCTACTTACATTATTTCATTCCTATGAAGCTAATGTGATTTGAATGGTAACTATGGTGCTTTGGCTGTTAACAAAAATCCATCATGCATTTGTGCTTGTGATGCTGCTGTTGTATGTCAGTGTGGCAGTGGTCACTCCATTGCAGGCATCTGGCCAGTTGAGTGACACACCCACACTCTGACCTATAAAATGAATGCAACTGGCCACACACACTCACTGTTCTCACTCTTTCTTAAGTGAAACAGTGTAATTACAAAAATTGGATTTGTCAATTGCTCTTTACGTTTCTGAAAGCTGATTGCATTTGAAACTATACACTGTAATTTCAAGTAATTACAAATAGGCCAATGTTGAAGTGAAATTATTTCTCAAACTGTTTTAAACAGCAGATATGCAGTTCAAAAATGCTACACTCACTGAAGCTGTCAATTATGTATGTTAATGTGAAAAAATTATATATATAAATGAAACATGATTATATTTTTTTTAATTTGGATCTGGATTATCGTATTCGATTTGCAAAACATGTCACATTTTTATGAAAGACTTTTTTTTGGCTGCAATTACAGAATACTAAAAGTATTTAGGTATATTAAAAAAATAACTATAAAAAAATTCTATGCAACTTAATAGCAGCAAAGTTTGAAATATATATATATATATATATATATTCATAGTATGACTAACAAGCAAAGGTCTCTTTTTATAATTACTAATACTATAGATGGTGCAAGTGGTCAATTTGCAGACAGTTGTGGGTAGCTACGCAAGAGTAGCGAGGATCTATGGAAAAGTACATTTTATTGCACGTTCGGCAATAAAGACAGAGACATAAATTTATATGAACTATACTAATTGATTGTAATATTTTGACATGATACCTTGTCAGTATCTGTTACCTGCAACTAATACCCTTTAGTCTGTACAAAATAGTTCAATTCATTTTTTATTTTTTTTGCATGTCTAGACTACGTTAACCAATTCTGATACAGGTCTCTTTTTTAAAGAGAGCTTTTCTTGTTATACATAAATATAAAATATATATAGAAACTGTTATAATGCCGTAATTTTTTACCACTGGGTGAGCATCATTCAGAAACACACGGGCCACCCAAATATAACCCCATGGACCTCTCAATGAACACCACAGGGTCCGCAGACCATGGAGCCACCAGAACTGGCTCCATGGTCTAGTTCGTCAGCCTTAATACCACTTCACATGATGATCAAATTTAAACTGTAGTGTTCTAGTTTTTCTCCAAGTTAAGTTAAAACCATGACGATCATGATCATGGCATGATAGGCAGAATATTGGAGAATCTCTTTACCGAGTGTCAGATGCAGTCGGTTGCAGAGGCTGCTGACTGATGCAGACTGATGATGGTGATAACAAGAGGGGGTGGATAAAAGGGGGGGGGGTGAATAGGGGGCAACTAGTGTTCTTCAGGCCAAGGCCATTCTGGCTGTAGTATCCTATACCTAGCATTAGCCATGGCAGCCACGTGCTTCTAGTGGGGTTGTGGAGCATCCATTACGTAATCTTGCATCACTTCCTACATTGCAACTTTTGTGATGAAAACATGTAGCAGTTGGTCACTTCTCGTGAATAAGTGTGATAAACTATGAACATAACTAAGACAGTAGTTTATCCCACCTCGGACAGAAATAAACTGCCCTAGCTATAAATAAACCAGGGTTTAATTGGGGACACCACATTGTAGTTCCGCAGTGCAGGAACCCTACTACAATATATACTGCAGCATTTATGAAAAAGACTGATGGCCATTGATCCCAAGAAGAGAAAGTGGTCCAGGAAATGTATCTGCATTGCCAAGTTTTAATGTAACTTTTTTGACCATCTGGTTGCAGTCTAGCTACCAGCTACCCCAGTAGTTTTATGAGCAACACAACCTTGAACAGCATAGAGGTCTATGCGAGCCCCAGCAGCATCAATACACAGACCTCTAACTCACATCATTGTTTACATGCAATGAAACAGTTCATAAAATTACCAATTTAGTATCCATACTTACTTCCAGCAACTAGTATTGTTGTGGTAATAACTCCCATTTACAAGGCGAAGCCTTCGGTAAACTCCTTGAGAGAAAATTGAGAGATAAACTGTGGAGCTAGGCTAGACTGGCCCAAGCAACCCCAGTACGTCCTTTAGTTTCCCTCTCATGTTGGGATGAAGATGTGAAGTAGCCACTGTTGTGCTGGAGGACAGCATTGAGCTTATTGAAGAGAGTGAACAGCACCCTGGCTGGGCAGACAATCACAGATCCCAGAGAAATAAACAGTAAATATATACAGATCGTGAAATTCCGAGCTGCTATAACTTCTCAAGCAGTTCTAGCCATCCGCCATGAGCGTGCAAGATTATGGCCACTAGGGGCGCTGAGGTAGGCACCCCATCCCCCAAATAAGGAGAGCAGGGCGGAGGGGTTCAGGAGGGGTTGCCAACTATACCCTGGGCCCCTCCAGTGGATAGTGTTTCACCCTGACGTGGTAGCCACACCTCCAGTCTCAGCCAATCACAGCTGGTCATTGCTCTGTGCATCATACATATTCATGATAAATTACGGAGTTCCTCAAGGATCCAGTATATATGAACAATCACAAGGCCCACACTGGTATACCTTAGCATAGAGCTGCATTTTATCATATTGGAATCAATGAAATGCAATAGACAATTCTGCACAGTCAGCACAGAGTATTGCAGCTTTTAAAAATTTCATTGAAAGAACCATCTGAGGGATTCACATAATTAACTCCATTGTGGAAAACTTTGTCTTCCCCAAAGAAGTCCTGAAGGTATTGCCCATGATAATTTGAATTGAATACAGTACTCTATAGTAAGTTTTACCACTTTCACATAAGTTATAATGATAAACTGCATGATAACCTATAGGGCATGGTCAGTCAGTCAGTCATAGGCCTATAATATTATACCACTGGTCGTTGCAACAAATTTTAATCTTGCCACCCAGATAGAACAGTTGGTGGGAATAAATTTTCTACAGGCTCATATAAAACAAATTTATAGCTGATGAACCTACATAGTTCAGTGATACTTCATGCCCACTTGTTTATTTATGTCCAAACTTCCCAGACCTTTTTCTTTTGCGCATCTTTTATCCTTCGGGATCATCCCACATCCAAAATGAACGATTAATCCAGCCTCGCTACATTGGTGGTCCCTCTCTTGGGATTTCCTACCGTGTTAAATGTTTTACGTTCGATAACATAGTGTAGTCACTTTACACTTTGGACATAGATAAAATCCCCGAGTTTTTGTGGAAGTAGCGGATCTTGCGGGCTGGATTTCCCAATTTCTAATTGTTGCAAGTAAACTGTTACTTCAGCTGTTGGCTGGGCATCATTGTTGACACTTGGCATCCTCCAAACAGGTCATGAAACTGCAGCAGATGCTCCACAGTCATCCACAACATGTGTAGTAATTTGTAAAAGCCTAAAGGGGTTTCCAAGCTATGGAAAGCATCCATTTCCTGGATACCAAATAGTTGTAGAAAATTGAGTGCATTTTTCTTTTTATTTGTTGCTGGAGAGCTCTTCCTTTCTTTTTTACGAGGGGGGGCTTCAGGTGATTCAGAAGACACAATGAGCATCATAACTTTCTGAATTTATGGCCAAATTGTACATTTCATTTGAAAATTGAAATGTAATGACCTCTGTTTGAGTTTGTGTTTTCTTCGTTCGATATATAGAATATCAATCTTTAAATGTTAGTGCTAGTTACATGCAATTCAATTTCACTTAAAAAGAAAGTCCAGTAATACCACAAGGCGAATGGATATCTCCCCTAGTAAAGGTATGGGAACCCAGCAATCTGGGGGCGATGAGGCTAGTAGTTTTTAGGTGCAGGCCAATAAAGATAGGAAACTTCGTCTATTATTTAAGCTGGTGATAATACAATTAAATTGGTCTATAGACCATTGTCTGCACCTAATAACCTGGCTTCATATACACTTAATATACATGAGGTGTGCACCTGGCTGATACACTGGGTAACCCCCGGAGTCAGGACCTGCAGCCAGGTATCCAGCCAGGAATCCAGCCAGGTATGCCCAGATTTGTTGTCTCTCTTCAGGTGCACTTCATCCAAATTACCTCTATGGCATACTGACCACACGACTGAGGGGTAATTGCATATTGCGCATAAAATTAATTACCTAATTGGGGTTCTGAAGTAATTTCTGCTATACACGTCATTACATGCACAAACACAGATTAAGCAACAGACCAAACTTCGAACCAATAATGACGCTTCTCAGTAATAATTCCATTGCATTTCATAACCACGACAGATAGCCAATTAATTGGACTGATAGGAAAATTGCTACAAAGAATCCACCTAAACAGCTGAAGGCGCTTTATCAGTGAGTTCCGGTTTGCTTTATATAAGAATGGAAAAAATCCGACCGAAAAACGTGGCCATTTATTTTGAATCCAACCACAGGAGATAATTCCTTAGTTCTGGAAGCACGTCACCAATATTTGAAGTATTATTGTGAAAGCTGGAAGGGCCACTTGTCCTATGTCAATGATGTGGCAAGCAACTAATAATATTATCAAACCATGGCAGAAAAATGTGACAACTTGTGTTGTCCCACCGAAATAATCAATAGTCATAAAAGACAGCACAGATTGGTTGGTATAAAATCAGAATTTATTAAAATCCTTCCACTTTACACAATTATTACAAATGAAAAATGATAATAATTTAATGTACTATATTTATAAATGTCATACTCTTTTGATTTGAAATTAAATGCAAGAAGCAAAACATAAAATGTCAGCATTATGATCTAAGAACATTAAAGGTCAGTTCTTGAAATGGACAGTCTTTTTATCATCAAATGCTGTCAACATTCTTTCTAGAAGCTTCTTATCTGCAAAAATAAACAGTATAATGGTTACTCTAGGTTTCAGAACTGAACATTGTGATGTTATTTTAAAAAAAAAATTCAAATCTGAATGAAACCAAAAATGTTTATACAGAAACATTTCCTTCTAGAAACGCCCACCATGACGACCACCTCACAATTAGGAGAAAAAAAGTATAATCACTGTTCTTTGCACTATATTTTTTTCTATTAATTAAACTACCTCATCACAAAACTACACGAAAACCACGAATCTGGATAGAATTTACTGATAGTTTACTTTCCTTCCAATGTGCTTCAGTTATTCATTATGTTTATTTTAAAATCTTCTCATTAGCAAAACAAGATAGTGATACTGACCATCTGCTGTGGCCCTGGTCACATAACCTTGCATGGATTTAGCTCCCACGGACCTTGCCATATCTCGCACTTCCTGTGGTGCGTAGTATGGATCTGAGAATTCCCGGTCATAAGTCGTTCGGGCTTTTACATGCTTTTGAACACAGTGTTTGGAAATACTTGGAACTGAAAGGAAAAATATCATTTCAACTTTGTAGCAGCACTGCCAAGGCTAACTTGGTAATTTATTGGCAGAAAGAATTAATTTTTCCCCTGGGATTTTCCCATTTTGATTGATTAAACAGCTGTTGGAAGTAACTTTATGCCTTTACATATATATATGTAGGATAATTAGTAGTTTAGGCATATGAGTTTTGTAACTACCCACAGGATAATTAACATCAGTTCTCCCAACATAGGTATAAATTGTCCTCCACAGCGATATCATACACACACCACATCAACTGCTTTGTATTGCTCATTTGGAATTAGATGTATTCATCGTCATGCATACCAGCAGTTTCAGCAGGGATATGTTTGTTCTTGTTGCATCCCCAGCGAGTGACGTTTCCCTTCAAGATCTTTTCCTGTTCCGGGCGCTGGAATGTGATCCTGCTGTAGGTGTCCAGAGTATAGGGGACCTTTGAACGCCAGTCTTCTGGGACTGAAAATGCTTCTTTAATTCCGACAAACCCTAAGGATATAAGATAGAATACCACATAGTTTAATGAAAGCTAGTTAGAAGTTCCAGGTGTCAAAAGGTCACTGTGTGTAGTACCAATCCCTAGGTCTTTTCCCCTTACAAATCAACTAAGGCAAAGAAATTTAATATAAGCATAGAGATATTTGAATCATATTTCCTTTAAGAGCAACCGCTTACATAAGGCATCTACGTTATATTATTAATAAAAGAAACCACTGAGGGTCCAGGATCTGAAACTCTAGTACAATCCAGTTAAAGTTAAATGATGATAGAGTCCAAAGTAAAGTTGAATGGTTTATTTCATTGTAATAAAGTTGTCTGTTCCCCACATAATCCAAGAATTACATGTTGAAAAGTATCATGTGGAACCAGCCTACACTCAAAAAGAAAATAGCAAGGAGTCTCTGCAGCAGTTCTGCTGTCACTCTGCCTCTGTCTTTCTATGGAATTTCCTAGAATGTATGATAGCCTTATGACAATATCTTTCACCATGGTATATCCTCCATATGTTTTGCATATCTTTCACTATAGTATATATCGTCCATATATTTTACCTTGCGGAATGCCCATATAATCGTTTTGATAAGTCGAGGAAATCTGGCCGCGGCACACTTTATCGAACATCTCATCATCTATTCCTGTTATGCTGGATTTGTAGAAGTTCCTTGAAGTCTTCATTGGTGGCAGCTTCCAGTTCATAAATGTCTGTAAAGGATGCGGATTATTTCTTGGCAACATATTCAGACTAACGCGATTATTAGCCGATACTCCAGTCGCATAATCTGCCTTGTAAGTTGAGTTTCCTATGGGACCAGAGAGATCGTAACTGGACTGGAATCCTTTAGATGAACCAGGCCTAAAATTTGAGCAAATTATTTAAAGATATCAGCTTAATTCTTTCAAAATTGCAATTACGATATTTACACTCATTAACCATATGGGATATAAATACCTCGATCGTATGTGCTTTGAGGCCTATGGAATGCACATTCATATAGGTCCTTTACAGATAGTTGTTAAACAATATAAATGGTGACATTTTTACTAAAAATTGATAAATGCAGAGGCAACAATGATTGTTATATACCTGTTTGCAACAGCAGCATAGCCAACAGGGGCACTGTATTCACGCATATAAGATGTCTGTAAATGATTTGGCTTGTGAGGACGAGGGCCACCATGTTGAACTATATGAAATACAAAACAGAAAAAACAAAAGTCAAAATGGCTAATCATTCCTTTGTTCATAACATTAGCTACACGTTCAACAGAGAAATGATAATTGTTGAAGAATTAGCTACCTTTCGATTCCATAGCAGACTTTGGTCTTTTAGGAGAAGCCAGTCGAAAATTTTCTGGATCCCTAGCAGCCTGACCGATGTCCAGCGAGGTCAGTAATTCTAAACAACGCGCTTTGTCTTCAGGAGATGCATTTTCATAAAATGCTTCCAATCGATCTCTTACACCAGGCAATAATATTTCCTCTCCAAACTGGAATAAACAACAAAAATATTAAATACAAGAGTAAGCTATATGGTGACTATGGCATCATATACTAGTATATATAGGCTTATAAATATCGTTGACTAAAAAATAAATAAATCAGTGGTTGGTATATATATCAGATACATCAGAATGTGACGATATTGTAATGTTAAGACTATTGTTTCTCAGACTTCTCTGAATGACATTTGTGCCAAATTTCACACAAAGTTCTGCATCATCCTATTGCATGCCCAAGGTGTGATAATTGCACTGTTTATCACATACGCAAGACAGCAGCCCACTATTTTCCACATATAAGAGACTTTTGGATTGTCTTTTAACTTTAACATGCAGACAATGGATAAAAGAGCACGGTATAGCCACGGTGACCAGTTTTTAATTTAAATAAGTTGGCCCGTTCTCGTAGTAGACCTACAAATTTTGTCTGCAGGTCTTCATCGAAGACCACAATCTGTATTGATATTAATTTCCCCAATAACAAACGTTCACATAACATCCTTTAGTAACACGGAAACTGTATAATACTCTACCTGGAAGGCAAGTCCATATAACAAAATTATTCATGCAATTATCCAAAAATCTGAGAGCGTAATAAACTTACTGGAATTTATTTAGCTTAATGAACCAAAAGGTAATCTAAACTATGCATCTTACTTGTGTTTCCGTGTTCATAAATCCCACAGCCGATCTAGGCCTATCTACAGTGGACGCCATGTCTGCCAATCAATTTAATCCCTCCCTTGTGTTGCGGTTGCCAGGTAAGGTCACGCTCCAAATCTATCCATGGTCATTTATACAGTGGCTCAGATTTAATTACACTAACCAATCTCAGCTCAGTGTGTTTCAATGAGTTAGGCATAGGCCTAGTAGGTACTATCAGTTAAAAAAACAAAAAGGCATCTAGGCCCTATTGAATTGATTTAAAGCCACTCTTCCCAAGACTTGCAGCTTTAGGGAAGAGTGCTACAGTTACAAATGTATAAATTTAAATGTAATGTGGAAGAAAACTAGGATTCGAGTTGGATCATTGACATGGCTTAATTCTGGTCCACAGTCTATTCATTAATAAATAGATTATAATAAAATAAAAAATATATCATTTTTTCTACAATGCATATATGGCATGCTAGTATATTTATTTTTTACATACCTACATAGCCTTCCTGATGAACATGAAAGTCACTACGGAGACAAGCTGTTTGCATGTTTTCTGTGACGCGGGAAAACGAGAACGAGGCACAGTTGAGATGGGCGCCACGGCGCGGGATTTCTGGCAACTGTAAACGACCTTTACATGTAGACTGAAAGACGGAGGCAGCCAGGTGTGACGAACTGATTGAAGCCAACCTAATAGGCTATAGTAATAGATATGAAAAATTTACAATCACAACTGACCATTGCCCTCAAATTAATGCCCTAGCTAATGAAAATCACATACCAATGGCAGGCATTTTGTCATTGAAAGTGGCATTGCCGCACACATTACATGTTTGATGAAAATCACATGCCACATATCAGGCAGTTTCACATTTAGTAGCAGTTTTATAAAAGTCACTGCTAAAAAAAAATTATCCAGTGATTCCCTATTTTTAGTTTCTACTGTAATAAAAGACACCAAACAGAACACAATTTAACATATTTTATTTCAGCAACAAGGTTTGCTAAAGCAGCACTGCATCAAGTCATCCACTGCAAACATGATACATTTCACAAACACTTCAGCCAGTTAGTCATTTATTATTATTAATAACTCATGCACATTGATGTATGGAATGTGTTAGAATTTAAAAATAAATTTTTGTGGGCTTTGCAAACAACATAAACAATTATCAAACATCAAACCTAGCTAAAACAATGATTAGCCCATCGAACATTAACAAATAAATATAGAAACAGACCACACCCGCAAGACATTGATTGGGGAATTAAACAATTTAATACAATCACCGCAAATATGTAACTGAATATGAACAAGATTTATTTATTAACAGCTAAACAAGCTAGTAACTATCAGCACAATAAATCAATTAAGTACAATAATACCTCACCATTAAGACCTCTGGTGCAAAATTTACACTGGTCTTATAAATGAAAATGTATAGAGGTGGTCTTTACAAGTGAGGTGGGTTTAAAAAATCACCCAAAAATTTGATTATTTTAATTTTCAACATTTGAATATATACAACAAACTCACCCCATACAAAAAATTATCCTAGCTATGAAAAAGTCATAAGATCATCTATTCATGTTCACTGGTCAACTTCATATTAAAATTCTTCATAAATATGTGAAAGATATACCTACATATATGTACAGATGCGCAGCAGTGACTATAAAACATTTTCACATTTATCATCACCACAGAATAAGTACAAAATGTATAAAAAGGTGCATAGTGAAGTACTTAAGTTATTAACATCACCCAGAGCAGGAATAACCATGATTATGCAATAGATATTTGTTTTATAAGTGTGATGTCATAATATGGTCAATAGTCGATAATCATAATTATGGCAATGATTTCACAAACATATGTTTGCATGAGTGTGATTGACTAAGAAAGAAGTATACAGAAGGCAATATTTCAAGACTAGTGCTTCAAATAAAATATTATGAAAAAATAGCACAGTAGAATTCATCATAAATATTGGAAATATTGGTGCCCAAGAATACAATTGATTGTGAAATATTACCATGTTATAAACATGTTTGTTCAACTGTAGAGAAAAATTACTTTTAAAAAATGTCTCTACATCAGAAATCAGGGTTATCTCAGTTGCTTAATAATTTAATTCTGTGCAGCAGACAGAATTGGAATCATGGTTTACATAATAAGATAGGTTAAAACCTTAAAAAGGACTTACTTGCTCTATATCACATCAGCAAACAAGGCCACGTAATAAATTGCTGTGCAAGATATGTTATAATTGGTCATGGCAAGCATACCGCCTGTCAAATGCCCACCTTTTGCATATCGGCATCAAGTGTATTACAGTTAGAAATTTCAACAAATGTTGATGTCATGGTATAATTAAATTACCCAATTGTTTGTGTCATAACAGTATGGGTTAATATTCAATGAATTTTAATTATTAACCAAATACTACCTGACCTGATCTCAAAATACCCAGTTAGCAAAAACTCACACTGTAATAATTATGCTAAAAAATACGATGCATAAGTGTACTGCTTTACTGGTATTTCAAGTCCCCTGTCGTTTTTTTCTTTATATACAATTACCAATTTATGAAATATCCACTAAAACTAATGATTCAGTAGGTCCTGATAAAAAAAAAAAAACGGAAAAAACAACAACACCGATAACAGAGGTATTCAAGACAGACATAAACAGAAGCCAAATAAAGAATACCATGAATATCATGAAGTCGTAATTACCCATACAAACCACATAGCCAATAAGGTATTATCTTGTTTTAAATCTTGATTCCTAACATCATTTGATGCTCTAACATTAAAATTACTACGGAAGAAAATACTTAGGAGTGGACATATGGTATCTGTGGTTGGTAGCCCAGTTGTGTCCGTCAGAGTATGCACCAAATCTGAAAGATATAAATGAAATTTTCTAAATACTTGCACAATAACAAGCAGTTTGGAAATTGCAAATGAACAAAAATATCATGCAGACCATTATATTTCATGAAATAGTAGCATTAATTTGAGAACATGACATACGTTTGGCTAAAACGGACTTCAGGATCGACCTTAGATGGGTATTTTTCAATTCTGTCGTTGTCTTTGAAGTTTTGGGGATCTTCAGGTACCCGGAAACGGCCCACTTGTACTTCAGTATCACTTAGCCCACCATGTGAGATTCTAGCATAACCAGTTCTGCAAGAATATAAGAGGAAAACATCAAAATACAGCTTCAATTTATCATAATATATATACTTAATATATGAACAAATCAATAACATTAACACAATAAATATACCTTATTAATCCTCTGTACATGATGTATTCGCACCATCTGTTCTTGTCTGTATCATCTATGTCTTTGACATTTCCAAATTTTGTCAACTGCCGGTAATCTCGACTACCAGGTGAAGACGTTACATACCCAAGAAAAATGACTGGGTTTTCTCTGTAAATAAAGGGAAAAATTAGAGATTCAAAGCCACATATCAAATGCAAAAGATTATATTTTTTCATTATATTTATATATATATGAGAATCATCTCAACTGTTTAGGTATATTCAAGCAAATGGAAATATGCAACAGACAGCAATGAAATACTATTTTTACATTTTCAATCAAAACACTGTCAGGAATGTTTGCTAAGCACTGCACCATTAAAAAACTTAATTGAAAAAGTACTGCTTTTGAAAGGATTGTCAAAGATTAAAGGGTAGGATGTCATCTTAAATACTTTTAATGGAAGTAAACACATACAAAGTAACAAATCAACTCAACTTGTAAACTTACGCATTTTTTAGTTCACTGGAAAGGACCTCAGCCTGTAGTTTTCGATCTAAAACATCACGATCATTCCCCATATGTGTTACAACGAAATCCACCAGATGGCCTGAGATGTTGACTGTAGCTGTGATACCGGGCGCAAGTTCACCTGTCAATCAAAAGTAACTAATTAGAATCAAAAGAGTATACCACATTTTAGTGGTTATTGGAAGCCACTTGTTCAAATTAATCGATGTCATATTCACCATAAAAAATAGCATCTTACCATGAGGAGAAGGAAGCAGATGATGCTTTGATTTGACAATAGGATACTTTGATAAAATCAGGTTTCTGAAACATCAAAGTATGACTACAATCAGTAAATAAACTTCTGCACTATATCAAAACTGCATACATGCATGCAATAGTCAGGCTGATGGTAAGCAAAATTTACAAACCCCCATGTGTGGTCACGAGTGGATGGTCCAAAGTCCACATACATGCCAAGTGTCTCTCCTAACCACATGCCGAGATCATTGTTGCCAAGAAAAGGCTTAGAAGCATCACTTTCCAGTAAAGTTATCACATCTGCATCTAGAAAATTAATATCAAAGCAGTTTATAAACTTTTTTAGAATGAACAGCTGAGTTAATGGCATATTAATTTTATTTTCTAGCACAGCATACTGAATGCAAGTAACATATATATATACATGAATTGCATACCTGTTCCTTTCAGAAGATCAGCACTTTGCACAAGGCTTGGCCATCCCTGATTATCATACCCAAAATGATATGTCCATATTGCCGCAGTGACAGAAACCTTAGGATGGCTCTGTAAAAGATTTTGTTTCTAGGTGCAATTACAATAACACATTGCCCGTATAAATGATAATTTTCTAGATGATGAAATTGCATGAGATAATGCAGGCACTTTCTTAAATTAGTCTATATCTGATATCATTCATTTACACTATTTAAAACACAAAATATATCTGTGGATGAACAAAGGGAATTTTTTTATTACATGATCAAAGTAATCATTCTACATAACATGATTAATCAAATTATGATGAAAAAATATACCTTAACTGGATGATTCAGTTTGTCTGTATTTTGCCTGGTAGCAAAGCCAGCCAACCCAACTAGTGTGAAAATAATTATCACTGAAATAAACAAGAAACAAGTTAAAAAAGATACATAACTACTGCATCTACAAGTGTAGGACCACTCAAATTTCACCCATTATTGAGATATCAGACAGGTCTGCTGGATTCTAAGCATTAAAAGCCATTATTTCAAGTTGAACTTCAACTTTTTTATTCATCACATAAGACCGAAGATTAAAAAGAAATTATTGTGTTGTATGATTCACATATATATGACATGTACATGTGTATTAAGTTAAAATTTGAAATATTCAAATAATCAGTATGTCAATACACATGTACATGTGTTATACTTGAGTAGACATGAACATGATTACTCACATAATTTAACATTTTTCTGCAGCTGCTTATTATCACAGAAAGCTGTCCTGGAATAAACGGTTGATTTCCTTCCCGCTGAAATAGAGAGATATTACATAAATTTTTATCTTAACATTCAACCCAAGTATTCGGTAATTAATTCAATCATTGACGGTCATAATATACTTACCACATACAGTTGCGTGGGCTAATGTAAGAGCGACGAAAGCCATTAACCAATCAGTGTGTTCTCGAGTATAAACCCCACCAGGAACAAAATTGAAGGCTACAGTCCACACGTTGAAAAGAATCTCCGCAACGAATACAGCCATAGCAAGAGACACTGTCCGCCCTGGTGGACACTGGGTAAACCTAAGGGCAGTTGAAAAATATGAAATTCATAAAATTTTAAAAGCTGATGACAACTTCAATAACATTAAATTGATAAAGATGACAACATATTTGTGACATCTAACAGAAAATTTATGAACCCAGAATGTTTTTGAAAACTATAATTTTCAAAAATTAACTGTTAGCACTCTGATAATCATTCTTGCAATGAAAAAGATTGATTGTTTTATTAGATTTACCTGTCAATGACTTGTGGCCATAAGGACATCACATATACAGCCGCGACCATCCCTGCAATGAATCCCTGCCAAGTTGAGAACTTTACGAGTCCAAATAAACCGATAGCTCCGACAGTCCACCACAAGGCACTCGTAACTAACCACCTGCATTTTCCCAGGATGAGACCTACGGACAAGGCAACCAAAACTACTGCACTGCAAGAAATTGAGAAATACATATTTACAAGCAAGTCAAAATATTAGACACAATGATGCAAAATAATTGATATTTTAACTACAATGAGAGATGGGGGGAAACCCTTATAAAGTTTCTATTAAACACAAAAAAAGTTGAATTATCAAATAATTCTTGTGAAATTGATGATTGATCAACATTTAAGTTCAAACTAAATTGTCTTTGTTATGTACAATTACAATGGACTTTTGGTGAAGCTCTAAATGACTAAGTAAGAGTTTACAAAGTTTAAAATAAGAAAATGCAGTCCAATTCATATAATTGCTTCCATTGCAAAGGACACACGAGGCAATGTCCTTTCAAGTGGCAATTATCACTGAATTACCTTACGTAGTGCTGTCTCCAAACTAGCGGATATCATTATTATACAGAGGTACAGCAATATCTCAACCAAAGATAAACGTAGTACCGTTATGTGCAGTCTCACCTTAAGGAAGTTATCACTTATTAAGTAACTTGAATAATAATTCAGATGTTCAAAGGCCTTCGACATGATTAGGTACGATAAACTTTTTGAGATCCTGATAGAGAGAGGCATGCCTGAGGTTATACTGAGGATGCTGCTAGACATGTACACTACACCTGTCTGGCAAGGGAGCTATTCGAGCTCATTTCAGACTTCCAATGGTATCAGACAGGGTGGTGTCATCTCCCCACTGTTATTTTGTGTATATGCTGATGTACTTCTATTGGAACTTGAAAAAGCCGATGGATGCAATATTGAGCGTTACTTCTATGGTGCATTATGCTATGCGGACGATATAACCCTCTGTCCCCCAAGCATTGATGGATTAAAACTCATGCTAAAAACTTGCGAAAGATTTGGAGACTTGTTTAGTGTTACATACAACACCACCAGACTTCCTACAAACCAATAGTTCAACTTAAAGGTGTACAGCTGCAATGGAAGAATGAGGTAAAACATCTTGGAAATCATCTCAGTTGCAATCTTCCAGAGTGTAAAGAAGTTCGAATGAAGAAGAGTGACCTTATTCAAAGGGTCAATTCAGTGATAGTTAAGTCTAGGCAAAAGCAGCACTGAGATTATCAGCAGAGTTTTTAACACTCAATGTGCCCATTTTTTATGGAGCAGAATCATGGAGATTGTTGAAGCAGATAAGACTATTTTAGTGTCTGTGATATTATTAGTGTGATCAGAGACATCTGTGATATACGAAATGGTGGGACTTTTATTGCTGGTTTTGATTCTTATGAATCAGATCTTATTTGTGACTTTATATGTACACATTGATTCAATTTTACACTTATTGTTTTAACATCCTTTAACATTTCTTGCTTATTTTTATTGTATATTCCATGAATTTACATGTGAATGAATAAAATGATATATATACATTTTGTATGATGTCACTAAACAATGGTCTAAACAATTCACCTTGAGCTAGGGCCTCTGCAGTGGATAATTCTGTAAATTCCTGATTTTTTTTTTCTTGTTTTAAATGTGTTTTTTTATTTTTATTGTTAGTATTATTTTCCAAGGACAGGTGTATGGCGCAAAAAAACCTTTTTCCAATTATATATGATTATTTGTAGACATCGATCACCTTTTTATCTTTATTCATTTTTCTTATTCTATTTCATTTATTACCTCATCTTATTTTTTTTTCACAATCTATTATTATTATATTATCAGATAAAAAAACAACCAAACTTACCCCCAAGGGTTTGGCATGGGTCCTGTGTTGGGGTACCCTTTGACGACCCATCGGCAAATCAAAGAAACTTCTCCAAAAAGAGCATAAGTGATATAAAATAAGCTGCCTGTGCAGAGACCCGTTGTGAACCAACCTGGACGGTTTACAGGTGGGACCTGCTTTTTTTCTGATAATGCATCTTCACCTGTAGATGACCAACAGAAAGTAAAAATAAAGACTCAGACAAACAAGTGGGATTACTGAATTCCTGTAATTTCTGGAGAAAAAAATTGTTTTATAAAATATTTATGGTAATTCTGGGCAGTCTATAAAACTTAACTTGGTCTCCTGCCTCTTGATACAAAAAATCCAAACTTAAAAAAGGTTTTGTTATTTCAATGACAATGACAATGCCCTTCACCAACACTTTTTCTTCTAGGGTTTAGTGCAGTATAGCGAACCCAAATTATTGACCATATTTGGCATCCATGAAACTTGAAAATAATGTGAATTTTCGACCAAATTTCGTTCTGGCACACAATAAGAATACATTTGTGTAGAGTAGCGGGGGTTTTGGGGCAGCAGTCCCCGAGAAAAAATAAACTATGATAAACTTGCGTTCTTGCCTCAGCGCCGCCGTGAGTTTGTGACGTCACTCATTGAATTAAAGCATATTACGTCATAGGCCTGGCAACGAGGCTCGCTAAATATGGTCAATAATTTGGGTCCGCTATTCTGCACTTTTTCCTTCTTCTACTTGTACAATTAAAATTAAAGTTCTTCTAAAAACATTTTCTGAAATGAATTACCTGAAATGATTTTATCCAAAGTAGCAATAGCACCAATTGCAATAACTGCAGAGTTAGTTGCATTATTCCACCACGTTGGTAGAAATGAGACAAACCAAATACGGGAAGATATGAAGGCTAAAAGACCAAGCATGGTCCCCCAAAATGTGGCACTCCTGTCAACAACAGAAACAATCAATAACCAAAGAAGGACGTTTCACCAAATACAAAATTGCTTTACAAAAGTTCTGATCATTCATTGGTACCAAGCCATTTTAATCCTATTCCTTAAATGAATAAATAATAAGGCAGGGCAGCAATATTTGCAAGTAATAAGATAACTAAATACAAACCTTTGGTGCTGTGATGAACTCCACAATGAAGCTGTAAAAACCAGCATAGCACAGAAACAGCCACTAGAAAGGATTACAAGACGAGAAAATGTCGATGAAGCTTGAAAAGATGCAATACCTCCTAGAGCACCCAGTCTTAGCAAAGCCAAGCCCCATCTGTTTTGACAAAATCTCTGAACAAAGGTAAACCCAAAGAAGACAGGGCTGAGTAACACAACTGCAAAGGCTTCGAATCCTGAGATTTCAAGTTCATTCAGTGGATAAAACCATATCATAGCAGGAAGGGCCTGGATTAGACTCCAGAAAACATAACCTGAAACACAAAGATAATAAGAAAGTGCTTTATTATAAAATTAAAATATAGTGTATAGAAAACTATAGATAACTTGAAATTCAATTTTGTAATTTTTAAAATTCATATGGAGTTCAAGAATTGCCAGTCGGTTTCAGTTATTAGGACTGTGTGGCAAAAAATACCCCTGATCATATTGTTTATGGGTTAGAAAGTAAGGGTTTGACTTATTGATAATTGGTAAGACTTCTGCCCATTTTGTGCTGCTCTGTGACATGTATGAAAAAAATATGAGCAAAAAGTATATTTTTTAATCCTACTATAACTGCCATAAACTATCATATTCCATATATTAGCTTAACACTTTTAGTATTATTTTCTTATTACTGTAAAAGTACTGTATTATTGTATGTTATTTGTATGTTTGACCCATGTATCAATTATGATAATATCATGTCAATAAAATTATATATATATTATAATTCTTAATCTTGGTTTGTCAAAAATATTTTTCAGACCTGCGTGACAACAGGGTACCTAACCTCAGATGTCAGTTTTACATTGAACATGAATCGAACAACTATAGTCTCGGAGTTTCTCAGAACATTACACTACATATGTGTATATGAAAGCCACCAAAGAAAAATCTTAGATTTTGAGCCAATCCAAGATTTCATTGTTTTGCTATGGCATAATCATGATAATGCAGTATATTTAAACTTTCACAATGAGAGGACCAGACACTAAGAAGAAAACTGTTCCACTTTCCAAGTGCAATGCAAGTACATAGCCAAACATTCCTTAGCTTCCTTACCGTGTAACATGTGTAAGACCCCCGCCCCCCTCCCCCCACAATTAATATCAATTGACAAACGAGAGTATATTTATTTTCAAAAAGTTTATAGGCATTTGTCACTGTTGTGTGCAGTATAGAACAATTAAGGTACAAGCAAGTGCTTTCTTTAGTAGAAAAATTATACCAGTGACTACTGCACATTCAAAATAAACCATAAAAAGCATAATCATTCAAACTTCAGCAAAAAGGTTACTTCATGCCTTAAGTTAAAAATGTGTAGTTCTTTTTTTTTTTTTTAGAATTCGTGTCTAGTGCAGCAGTTAACTGTTCATACATTGCATGGTTTGTTTGCCAAACTCGGTTTTTTTCTGGATCATTGCCACCAAAACACTGGAAACAGCTAGGCTGAGCCATGATCCAACAGTAAAAATTGCTGATAACAGCTCTGACATGTTATCAATTAAAAAATCATATTTACCAAAGCAATGAAGTCCCTCCAATGCTCTAGCAAATGTACAACAGCACTACACAATACTTTGACAGACTTACCAAGTACGGTTTCTCTTATTAACACTTTGAGATCCATATTTACAGCCCCTCCCTCTTCGCTCTTGACATTCTTGGATGCCATGTTGTTTGGGTTGAGCTAAACTTCATAAACGACAGGTGTCGCCTCCAACGATTCTCAGAAAAAAATCAATAAGTCACTTTTTACCGTGCCATTCCCCTCTACATGAAAAAATATGATATCCAAATAATTTATTATTGATAAATCTAGCAAAGAATCGAAGTTTATGCTGCAAAATTAGACGTTTCGTTCAAGATTTGTAAATTCTCACCAGGTGGAACTGCTTAAAGTTAAATCAGACAAGATGGCCGCGCCCTTGAGGCATGTGGCTTCACGGCTGTGTTTAAAATCAATGTTTAGGCAGCTACCCGTAGTTTCTTTAAGTTCAACACTTCACACATCGGGTAAGATTGACGTGTGTGATCATTTATGTATGCTTGTAACTTTGTTGGTGCAACACCACGTGGTTGTCATCGACCCGGCACTCACCCCGGCCAATGCATCTTGCCAGTGGCAGTGTGCAGTGAACACTGAAGTAGTGCAGTTCCTATGGCAGTAATATCAATTTTGTTTACATTACATATATATATGAGCTGAGAATCAGCTGATATTATTAAGTAAAAGCCTCAAAATGGGATTGTGGGGCCCACTTATTGGCACCTTCACGTACTGTAGTGTAAAACAGTTAATGACACTATAAATGATTATATAGTAAAACCTAATTGTTTTAATGTCTATAATTATTTCTTTTCTAGCTCGTCTACAGTTGTTGAGTGCTGATGCCTTAGGTGTGGAAGACTTTAAACGGACCAGATATGAGATTAAAGAAAGCATAGGAGATCAGAAAGGTACCTGATGTATTCTCTTTGGTTGAGTCATGTAATATGTGTAATGTGTTAGAAAACAAAAGAAATGCTGGAAACCATGTCTTTCTAATTCTGCAATAAATGTGAATTTTCAGATCGATTCAGAGCTATGATGGAAGATTACATAACATCATCTGACAAGGGAACAGTTTTTACCACAGATTTGAAAACTATAGTTCATGTATGTGACACACCTGAGGAGCTTGACTCGATGGAAAATATGATAAAACAGTAAGCGTTTCATTATCACATGACAAAGTATTCATGAAACCTCAGACATATCCTCTATTGAAGTCAAATTATTACTTTAATTTGGAGAATATTTTATTTATGAGAACAGAATGCTGGCTCTCAATCTGAGGTAGACATAGAAAAATTCAATTGAAAAGTCTACTTGACCAGTAGCAACGTGCATGAATTTGGGAAGCTTTGAACAGCTTTTTTGACAAAGGCATAGCTCTGGCTTACTGGTCTGAGTAATCAACAGTTCATTGTATTCTGGCTTCTTTACAGCTACCACAGACAGAGCAGCACGCTCCGTTTCTCAACATTCAATTTTGGGCCAGTGGTTATGAGACTGTTATATGTCTTGAAAAAATCTGACCTAGCTTACAGGTTATTTATGGACAAGGTGAGTGTTTAGTCCATAAAATAATTATTTTTATATTTTATTTCACATTGAAAATGCAAGTGTCGATAGTTGTTATGCAGAATTTTTTTATTTTTAGGAGCTGAATGGCTTTTTTGATCAAATGTCCTCATTCCTAGTTTTAATGGATCTGCTGTTTGAAAGCCAAATGTACCATGAAGTCATTGAAGTGTTGGACATTGTCAGTTCCAAGATGCTGGATGGCATTCGTTATCCACATGATGCGACTGTGCTAATGACAGCAGCATGTCTGAAAATTGTGAGTTTTGCCAGTATTTGAGATAATCCAATATTAGAGGTCGGGGCCTAGCTCAGTGGTAGTGCGCTGGGGTTCCAACCACTGGGTTCAATTCCCGGTTGAGCCAAAGTTGGATGGCTGTTTCATCCTTCATCTCATTGCCATGGTCCCTGCCTGTCTTGATTAACCCAACAGGTGCAAAAATACAGGACGTTAAGCCCTATTCCACCCACCCACCCTAATCCAGTATTCTCTGGACGATTTGTGGTAGTAATTTTAAACTTATTCCACAGGATTTACAAATCATATAAATGTTTTGTAATGGGATGGGAAGATATTTGTTTCTTGGTGTCTTTGTCATGCAACTTTTCTTTTTCGACAGAATACAAAGGAATCCCTCGAGAAAAGTATGAAAATAGTTAACACTATTAAACCAGAGAATGTGTCACAACGATGCTTGGTATATGTCTGTGTTTTAGCTTTGGAACAGGTGAGTTACCCATTGATATGTGATATGTGATATGTAAAGACCAGCGTAATAAAAAAAAAGTTTGTGTCGTGTAATATAAAACATAAGTTGATTACTGTGGAGATTCGTCTAAGCCGGTTTGATATAATCCATTTTAAAATTTTAACACAAGGTTAAAGTTTCAAAATGGATTATATCATTTGATATCTAGACTTCATAATAAATATAAACTAAATCAATGTTACAGAATGTATTTAAAAAAAAGAAATGTTAATGGAATTGCAGATGTGTGCAAAAAAAACCCCTTTCTTTTTCCATTCTAGGGTGAGACTCAGACTGCTCACGAGTTGCTGTCACATTGCAGAAGTAAACCCAGTTCTGGTTTTGTGTTAGACAATATAGAGGTATGGGTTTCATATGTATGCTCAAATTAAGTTACTTAGATAAAAATTAATTTTGACCTAAGTCATGGAAATATCTAAAGCATATTCTGTTATCTTGTGTACTTTTTTTTAGAGGTTCAGATTTTATAGCCTATGTCATGTTATAATATTTTCAGGCACTCATATTATTGAAACTAGGACGGTTAGATGATGCAGTGCAGCTGTGGAAATCTAGACTAGCTGAAGATGAACCTGAGTCTACTGCTGCAACAAAGAATAAATTTCTTTTCATGCATGTGGTGAGCTTTGCAAAATATTTTATTATTAGAGAAGTTGCATAAAAATATTTTATTCAGTTTTAAACCCTCACTATTTTGTCTTCTACAGGCTGATGAAATGACTACAGCTGTACAAAATTCTGGAGACACAAAACTAGAGCATGAGTTGCAACATGTAATGAAGGGTTTGAAAGAACAGGGGAGCTTACAGGATGTTCAGATGATGGAATTTATTTTCCGACCATTGGTTAGACGCAGGCAACTTCAGGATGGGTATAAACAGCGCCGTCGATCTAGTGTCCAAAGTGGTTCACCAAGTAAACCTCGTGGAAAGCAGAATTACCACAAACCAAATACTGTTCGGTGGCCTGATGGGTGATAGCATGTGATGAATTGTTTGCATTTGCAATTTTTTTTTACAATGTCATTTATCTATATTATATGAAGTGTACTTCATATCTCATGAGTTGTTGCAGAGAATAAATTGTGTTGCTTAAGTACTGATTTGTTTGTGTTTGTCAGTTTGTGTATGATGCACCTTTCAAATAAAGGGAAATAAATGAAATTTTTTAATTAAGAATTTATCTTAAAATGCTTGCTCTTACAGCATGTGAATTCATCATATGTTTATTACAAATTCATATACTAGAACACAAAAATTGTATGAAAACAATATGTTTATTACAAATATTTTACACAAGAAAACTGCTTCCATGCCAATTCAAAATAGCATTGAGAATTTTATACTAATGGCACCAATCTGAAAATGATGACTTTCATGTTTCTTTGCTGTTGAATATGGCTGGTCTTTGCCATGGTCTGTAAAGACAAACAGTATTATGTGAAAGTTATCTATATGAGAAAATCTAAAGAGTTGAAAAAGTGCGGTAGATTAATAAATACATCGTGTCAGACATCAGACACAAAGTAGTGAACCAAAGAGGAATGTCCTCTTGGCCAGAACTACAGGGAACGGTAATTGCACTGGGACTGCATTACTATATCTAGGTTGGATGGCTGTTTTATCCTTCATCTCATTGCCATGGTCCCTGCCTGTCCTGATTAACCCAACGGAATCGAACCCGCGACCCAGCGGTTGGAAGCCCAGAGTGCTACCTCTGAGCTAGGCCCCCGCCCTTCAGCTTATGGCGTGACATTGCTGACTAGGGGAGGTCAAAACCTCAAGTGGTCATTGGGGATATAGTGGTGGTGATGGGTGGAATAGGGCTTTACGTCCTGTAATTTTGCACCTCGGTCGAGTCTCAAGTTGGATGGATGTTTCCTCCTTCGTCTCATTGCCATGGTCTCTGCCTTTCCTAATTAGCCCAACTGGTGCAGAAATACAGGACATAAAGCCCTAATCACACACACACACACGCCACAAGCTGGGCTCAAACATATCCTAGTATGGATGAGGCATATGATCACTTTGTTTTAAAGGCAAAATTATTGGGAGTTCTGTTAAACTGGTAATCCCAGGTTGGATTTACCTCATTGGCTTTCCAAGAATCTTGTGTATTCTTTGATTCTTGACGATCATTTCAGCTTCTGGTAAACCATTTAGATAGAAATCCCTTGCTGTCCAGTATGCTTCTAACGGTTCTTTGTTGTGGAATTCGTCTGGCTCATCAATGTCACATTTGCACCACCTAAAACAAGATTTAGTGTATACTGCTATATCTTGCACAGTTTCATCTCAGTGTGCAGTAATTTTTGTTGGTGGGACAGTAACACATATATTATTTCTCATACGGCATGCATGGCAAGAGGGAAACGTTTCTCATACCGAGATGAAATGCTTGGTTTTCGACAGACGTAACACATCCGTGCTCCACACACAATCCACCATATGGCATCCGTCTTCTCTGACATATCGTCTGTTGCATTTGTAGCAAGTCCTTATCACAATATCAGAAATCATATTTTCAATATTAGATCTGATGGCCACGTCTTTATGATCCCTGGCTTCATTGCAAGTCAGAGAAATATGGCTTTTTTCCTTGCAATATCTGGAATGGATGCTTGGAATGAAATTACAATAGATGACTATATCTCTTTGTACAATGTTGGCCCATATAGGGATTCTGCTGTTTACATTTTATGGCTCATGTTGCATGATTTTTGGTATGTGTCAATGTAGATGCAGTTTAAGGTCCTCCCCCCCCCCCCATGGGGTATAGGACCTATCTCTGTGAACTTATAGCCCACAGACCATAGTGAAGATTCCCAAAGTGGAGGAGGGAGAGCCTTAGGCTGTATCCTTCAAGATTAAATAAATGTGGTCAAGGGTGATAAAAGAGTGGCAGTGTATGACCTTTGGGCCCTGGGATCTGGGTGAAGGTCGAGGCTACTTGCTCAACTGTACTCTCCCCTCCCCCCTCCTCGTTGAGGTTTCTCAGTTGAAGCGTAAAATGAGTAAGCTGTATGATTTATAGCAGATCATAAGCAGGTTATAACAGTTAATATCAGATGTTTATCTAAATGAATGGTTGTAAAATCATAGATATAAACCCGAATGGGTATCATAATAAAAGCCGGAGGAATAAATTCCTAGAAATTGGGTGCATGCGGTGTTGTCCATCCGGTTGCAGCCTTATCCGCTAGGTAAAAAGAGGTGAATGTAGAGTGATTGGTCCAGGTGCCTGCCTCGATGATTTCCTCTACTGAGTGTGAACCTCCATGAGAGGCCCGGGGGGAGGCCTAGCTCAGAGGTAGCGCTCTGAGCTTCCAACCGCTGGGTCCCGGGTTCGATTCCCGGTTGAGCCTAAGTTGGATGGCTGTTTCATCCTTCGTCTCATTGCCATGGTCTCTGCCTGTCCTAATTAGCCCAATTTGTGCAGAAATACAGGACGTAAAGCCCTAATCACCCACCCACCCACCCACCCACCCACCATGAGAGGCCCATGAAGTGCTCATTCTTCTGACTGGTGAGTGAAGCGTACACAAGCTTTGATCCAGGAGGCAATAGTCTGTGAGGACAGGGTTTTTTTTCGCCTCTAACTTTCTGGAATAGTCTGGTTTTGGGTGATGGGCCACCCGTGAAGTCTAAGTACTTCTTGACCATTCGTACTGGGCATAGGAGTCTGTCCTCTGCGTTCCGGCCCTAGAACCTTAGAAACAGATGACTAGTGCTGGAACGCTCTGGACAGCGAGTCCGTCACTCCTCTGGATGGTGGGAAGGTCACCATTGGCTTGTCTGGAGCTTCTGATGCGGCCAGCAAGCCTGCTGAAGAACAACTTGGTTGACCAGTGTAGACCACCTGGTGACTTCATTGGGGTCGTTGTCTTGGTCCACATCAGATCTGTCCGGCGAGAGGAAAGATGTTTCCGACATCGGGCCCAAACGGTCAAAGACTGACGACCGTTGACTGGCTGGGGAGGCTGTCCTGCAGAGTGGAGATCGGGGGATTATGGTATTGGGTAGCCTCAGCCAACATTACTCTCCTCCTAGAACCAGAATGTCGGCCTCGAGGAAATGGAGATCTCAAGCGTACCGACGTGATGACTGATCTCAACGGGGATCTAGATTTAGATCCCTTTGAAATGTGATTTTCCAGTTGTCTAATCCGTCTAGTCAAATCCCTCAACCTAGGTCTGCAACTCTTCGGGGACTCCAGAAGTTCGAGATCACTCTCAGGTTGTGGGACAGCATGGATCTATAGACCAGGGGACTTGAAAGTGGCTCCCTGCCTATCTGGTGAACATCCAGTGGGGATGGTAGGTAGTGATACCACCAATGGCCGTCTAAAAGGAGTTTTAGCAATTTCACCAATTGGCAGCAGCTGGGAAGCAGTAGTAACGGTGCTAGTGGCTGGTGTAAATGATGGCACAGGCAGTGTTAATGGCAAAGCCAATCGTCGACGTGATGGCATAGGACGCTGGCGAAGAGTTTTCCCTGCCTTCAATGTCGCGCGCGCAGCCCTCAAAGGTCCTGGGCCTCCACGTGGCGAGGGTGGAAACACTTGGGGTGAAGTCCTCTATCCCCAGTGGCTAAAACAGGACAGTGCGCATTGCACAAGCTGCTCCAGCTATCCAACGCAGACAATTATTGATTTTTTACATGCTTCTGGTTTCTACTACCAACTATAGATAATCAATCTTACCCTAGAGAGCCTCTACATAGCCCACTCAGGTGCTGATGAGGCGTTAAACAATAACACTAACTAACTAACTAACTAACTTCAACGTCGCGGCAACCTTAGTTTGCTTAACTAGGAGCGATCGTTGTATATGTAGTAGATTGCACTAAGTCTCCAGAAATCTAGAAGCAAGGATATCGTTTCTGAAATAAACAATGCTTAGCTGTTGTTGCATTAGGCCTGTGGAAATCCAGAGATTGCTTGAGACTAATCCCAAATTCGTGGTAACTCAACCATAACTACTGGAGCTGTCCAAATGAGTGCATTTGCTTGGATGGCTGAGAGAGGAATGGCGTCTAGAGCGCATGACCGTGGACACGATGGTCAGAAGGATGGGAAACACCTTTTTGAATACTCAAACTTAGCCGTAACAGCTATTGAATAGAGGAAATAGCACTGCTAATTATTGCCATGCTCTATTATAGTGTGACAATAGGTCTGTGGGCTTAAGCGAAATAGAGATCCATCCTCTTGTCGTTGAATGATGAAGCTTGTCATCAATTTATTCTGTTCAGCGATGATTAAACTGAACATGGAGCTGTTGGATAATTCCCTAATACAATATAGTGCATCAGCTGTTAGTTTTTACCATGCTGTTAGGCCAGTCTAGGTCTAGACCCTAAGTCCGCGTCGTAGACGAGGGTCTAGTAGATATCAAAACATTGCGAGATAGGCCGTGGAAGAAGGTCAATCACTACGCATGTTAAATTTAACTAAGTTGCAAACAAAACAGTTCTTTAAAATTCGTCCGATACAAATTCTACTTTGCATTGTCTTATTTGGTGCACAATGGTGTGACAGCTGTTAGGCTGCCACAAGTTACAGATTTCTGAAAACTGCCAGTGTCATACTGGTAACATTCTTAAATATGTACCTGCAAGACTCCATCATACAGAATGGGTTAAGACATCTCAGTGCTGTGACCGTTGGGTCTTCAATAATTGCAGCATAGTCACAGGAAGGACAGGTCACCAGGTTATCAAGCTGTGCTTCCTGTATTTCTTGTCGTTGGTCTCTTTGGGAAATCAGAGTAAAGATTTTGGCAGAGACACATATTCTAATGATTGATGTAGTGTATTGTTCTTGGCAGCCATTACTCAAACAGGCGATCTTTGCCTGAGCTTGACCCGCTGCAACTTCTATTGAACGCCTGATACAGGATTTACAGAAGCTGTGGCCAATGGGACATTCTTGCATGTCTTCAGATAGAACCTCTCCATTAAAACAACAGTTGCACATGTGCAGAAGTTTCTTTGGGTGTGTTTCTTCAAGTCAAGATGTGTGTTTATTTGTAAACTTAACTTGATCTGCAGAAAAGCCATAATTGTAGTTAATTAAAATGTACCTCATTTAAACTATGAAAAAATAATTTTTGCTCCAGATTAGGCCTGAGTGATAAATGTTGAAAATCTGATGGTAAATGGTTTTTACTTGCCTTTAATTCTGTCTTCATACTTGGTCAAAAGGACTACCTGCAAAAAAGCCTCTAGTCTTACAGGATATGAAGGGATGTTGTCAGGGAACTTTCTGGGCCTTCGTGATTCAGCTTGCAGTTCTGTAAGTAGAATCATGAATCAGTGACAAAGAACATCTTTATCCTTGGAAAACCTTGTGTCATAGATCACTTACAGTACTCATCACAGAGAACGTTCGGTCTTTTACAAGCTATACTTAGCTAGACCAGTATTTAAACGCCCTTCTACCTGATCTAGCTATAGCTGTCTAGTGGAAGGTAGAGCTGAAGTACACTTGCTGCCATCTTAATCCAAGGATACTTGTATCTCCAGATTAAGTATCAAGATTTCAATACTCAACAGACGTTCACCATACATAGGGGAAACATGAGAGGGTTTATCCAATTTCGACACACTTCATACCAGTTATTGAAATTGACAAATATTTGTGAGTGGTGAACCAGTAAATTTACCATTTTGGCCCAACTCTTGGGCTAGTGTTGAGAAGAGTTAAGCCATGGCGGAGAGAGTTGGGACATGGAATAATTTGACGTATGATAGTTATCTAGTATAGGCATATAACAATTTATTGAAAAGTATCACTAAACTTTGTGGTCGAATGTTTCAACTCATTGGGTACTAGTTCCAAAGGCACACTATGCTTTATGATCATCATAACATTTATTGCCATAGAAAACGTTCATACATCAACATTAAGAAGAAAGGAAGTGCTTGAATTAATGAACCATCTCCAGGACTTATCCTCTAATATACACCAAATCTTAAAATGTATGGAAATTACAAGTAGCCTATATATATGGCCATGCTCGATGTGTTGTACTTCCGATTACTTTTGGAACGTTTTTTGATTATGTCATTCTTTGGAAATGAAGCTACACTCTGCCTACCAGAAACTGACCCAACTCTCCCCTCATCACCATTATTTGAATTCCCACCAATTTTCTTGCTTTGGCTTGACAATATAGTTTCTGCAGATATTGTGAAGTGAGCGTTACATTTTGGAAATTTGAAGAAACAAATAAGCACACAGTACAGCATATAAGAAAAAGAATATTACTTAGACTAAGTCCACTTTTTCAAATTTCACAGATTGGCTTTACCTAAGTAAGAATGCAGACATTATTTGCGTGCAGATACAAGCCCCTTATATCAAAGAAATTTTAATTGATAACTATTCAATTAGATTGGCGCCACTGGGCTCTAGTGCCCCTTGTATCATTGATAATGGTGCTGGTCCAATCTCCTTCTGGCCCAACTCTCCCATTTCCCCCTACTTTTGCCACCCACATTTCCACTTTTAGTTATTGCTTTACCTTTGTGGGGAATGCTCTGGATTTTTCTGTAAGTTGGCAATAAGTTATAATTATTAAGTCTGGAAATTTTCTTCAGGAAACCAGCGGTTAGTTGAGGGAAGTCATGTTCCAGTTGAGCTTTCAAGTGAAGCTGCAACAAATTTAACAGTGTCTCAAATACAACACTTCTTAAACCTTATATTGAGTGAAACCCACTTGAACAAATAATTTGTTTGAAAGATCTGACTATTAAAGTACGGAATGAGGACACCTGTTATACTGTCGAACTTTATGTAGAAGCCAAGTGTGACCACAGTATGATGAAACTCATTTTATCGTCAGAGAAAGTGACCTTTGATCAACCTACTCTCTAATGTGATCACTCATCGGGCAATTACTGTACTCAGATATAGGGTTTCGATATTAAATACAAACCTTGTATGATTCAGAAACTTCTTTTTCAGTGTCATTGTATTGTTCCTTAAGTTCCTCGTAATAATATACCAGTTCATGTATATGGGCATCAAGGTCCAACATTTCCTTCAGACATTTTGCCCTGACGAATGATGGGTCCTTGCATTCCCACCTGTACCATTTGGAATTGGTCACACTGAACATGTTGATTAACTTTGTTTTGTTATCATCCTTGTTTGGAAAAATGCACAAAGTGTTTTCCTTCTACCAAGCACTTACTTATCACTTATCCATATTGTTCTTCTATCTCTGTAGCTATCTTACCTAGTCTGTCTGCCTCAGCCTTGCAGTTGTAGAGTCTTTTCTTGATGAGATCAGGGTCACATTGGGGATACAAGCCACAAAGATGTTTCTGGTCACTTTCAAGTGAAGCTGGACTCTGAGATTCTTGATGTGGTGTTGAAGACTCAGGCTGCTCAGATAGTTTTAATTTCTTAGTTTTATGAATGACATGGCCGTTACATGACTTCCTTTTCTTATTCTCAGTATTGGCATTTGTGTTTGTTGGAGTTTCTTCCATTTTGGAGTCCATAACTGTATTTAAATTACAATATTTATGGGGAAATTATAATTCATCTCTTTGTCAACTCACTGTTAAAAGTGTAAATCAACAAATCTTCCTGTCTGACAGCATCTAGGTTTATTCAAATTAAGTTCCAAAATGAGGTGTAACAAACACTTTAGCCGTAGTCCTTTATGATTGACTGGTTACATAATCAAAACGACATTAGCAATATAAATTTTTTATAAGCTACATCTCACACAAGTACATGTAGAAATGACTAGTCAAACTGCATTGATTTATCAAAGATCTGTTTGTGATTAATGCTGATTCAAAAGGTGCTGAACCTAACAATGGAGTGCTACATAAAATGTGCTATATCTGCTATATCTATTTTTTTTAATTTTTAGTCGTATTAGATTAGTTTTTTTGTATTCTTAGTTTGTATGTGATTCCGTAAATTGAAACGACACTAAATAGAATTGTACTACTACTACTACATATGTTTGTCACGATATTGTTTTCCCAACCAACAGCATTGTTTCTACAGTTGAATGTGATTGAGGGGCAAACATGGTTTACTTCCAATTGATGAAACTACTTGTGAGTCGAAGATTTACACTAGTATTAGGATTTTATAAGTGTAACACAAGCCAGACTATTGGGATGATAGCACGTGCCCCAAAAACTCATATGAATATATCGTCATATATCACTTGAATATATTATCAGTGGCATGTAGTCTGTGACAGGTTGTTTTTTGTCAATCAATATGGCCTGGGGTGTATGATGGAAAAGCATGTGTTAAATTTACACTTATCTTTGTACTGTGCAGCCTACCTTTTAGCCTATTTGTGCCAACCTGTGCTGTCTTTATTGGGTTAGCAGGTATATTATATGGACGGGCTGTAAGCCTTGCATTATTAAACAGTCTGTATAAATAAATACATTGAATTTTCTGTTCTACACTGGGTACCGAAAATTGTTTGAAAAAAATGTTGCTTGCTCGTTGCTATGGTTATCATGACCATAAGGAAAGTATATTCACACTGAAAGTGCGTAATTTCAAAATAAAAGTGCGAAATTTCGCAGAATAAGTGTGAAATTTCGCAAAGTATGAGTGCAAAATTTCGCACTTTCTGACACTTATGGAAAGTTGACATTTCTTACATCATGCACATTTATGAGAGTTGTGGCAACTACAAATCCGTTATTTATACATTTCTGATGCATCCACCTATAGCCACTGAAATTATTTATTGGAATGTCGGGTTTGAAAAGTATGAATATCACTGCTAAGTTGGAACATATTTGAAAAACTCTGTGATAGAAGAATATTAGAATATTTATAAATGAAAACACATAAATGAATGGCGTTTATTTCATATACGGAATACTAGGAGTACGATTATCATATTTAGAGCAGTTTTAAGAGCTTTTTATTTTACTAATTATAATAGGTTTTATAAGTGAATGCCCAGATAATTTTACAATAATTTAAACATGAAAGTATGACAATTTTGTATAGTTTTAATTTCCATTCTTTATGTAATATATTACTTTATACAATAAAGCCAGGCTGTGAGACCTTTTAAAAAATAAACATGGCTACATCAGTGATATCAGAATAGTTCTTCCTCCTATATAATTCATCTTTGCTAGGCTTCGCTTCAGAGTTGTCATGCTAAATATGAAACCATGGTCAGCCAAAACCTAGGATTTCTTTATAATTCATTCCAAGCGCAAAATATATTGAGATGAGTATGTCACTACGGTGCTCGTCCTCCATTTTGTTTTAAAGCTTTGTGAAAGTAAGCCGTTAAGTGTGAAGTTACGCACTTGACTGTTAAATTTCACATTTTCTTTGCGAAATTTTAAACTTTCTGTACGAAATTTCACACTTTGCGAAACTACACTTTTTTTGTGAAATAACGCACTTTCATTTCACAATTTTTTTTTCTTCTGATGGCACTTCCGTAGCTTATGTTTACTTGTGGTTCGAAATTAAACCTACGAGCATTGTGATTGCTGGTTATTTGCTTGCTGCTTCATTGCTGTGATGATTTGAAACTATCAAATTTCATAGTAAAACACATTTTGGAGAATTCAGTATACAGTTTATTTTGAAGTATCTCATCTCATGTGACATCATTACATATTAAAGAATCCTATTTTTCTGTAAGAATATTTTGCACTGTGACATTCCAGAAATGCATTGCTTTTGGATTATGGTTTTCTCGGATTTCTGGTTTGCTTTGGAGATTAATTAGTTGCTTCGATCCTTTGCTGTATTTTGGCCATTCAGGTAGATTATTGCCATTGGGGTTTCTGAAATAATATAACAGAATGATATGTTTTCAGAGTAAAAATTAATCAGAATTAAAGGCTTTATATTTTCAGTTTCTCAAGTGTATTGAGCACCCAAACAAAATTATATATGTTTCTTAAACCAAAATTCTGTAAATCAGTATTGTTTCTCTTATTACCCTGTTCTTGCAAAATTAGCCCAGTATGACATGATCATGTCACTAAGTTGTCTTTCTTCTTCTGTCCAGTTGTCTTGTTTTTCATCAAAGAATGGCTTCCCTAGCACCATGTCTATTTCATCCAAATGAGACGCTCCGACCCAATCGGGGAAGGCTGACTTGGACCACCTGTGTACATAGTTGTACAGGTATGTTGGCATATGTTCTGGAATATGAGGACAATTAGTTACTTAGCCTTTCTTGGCTTTTTTTGTGTCTATCCTAACAATGATATTATGGTAATGAATTATTTTACTGTATTATATTGCATAAATAACATCCTTGTAAGTATTGTCACCTCCTTTTTCATCTGAACAAAACTGGCTGTTTTTAAGTTGTCAGCAAACAGTATTTTTAAAAAACTTTATTTTCTTTAACTACTTTACTTTAATCACTTACTTCATACTTTATTTTAATCAAGTCATGATTGAACCGCCTAGAGTTCCACTCATGATTTGTGAAGAAATGTTCACATATTATAACACTGAAAACCTGTGTCTTATGTGGACATGGGTGAATGGGTGGATATTATATTTAACGTGTTACAGTGGCCGACGTCGAAGTTGTGGCCGACACCGGAGTCGTGGACTTCAATAGTGACGTCCTGGGGCCGAGCCAAACATTCTGATTGAAAAGGGTGATAGATATCGCTATTATTCTAAATCTTTCTCTGTCAAAATGTTCTGAATCCGCCCCTGGACATCACTATTGAAGTCCACAACTCCGGTGTCGGCCACGACTCCGGTGTCGGCCACAACTTCGACGTCGGGCACTGTAATATGACAGGTCATTCACATCTAGATTAGGGAGGAGGAGCTTTGTAGTGAGTGTGCTGGATGGGGAGAGCTTACCACCCTTGTCACAAGGAGGCTGGCTCAGCTAGGACGGTGAATATTTTACTAAGTTGGAAAATCGTAAAAATTACAAACCTGAGTGTAGATCTGCTACCATAATGGATGGTGCCACAAACATGATATCTCCCACATATTCTACAATTTGCTTGGAAATTTTGTCCAAGTCAATTTCATTGCCAATATAGAAGTCCCATACAGCCTTGAACACCTGGAAACACACAATTGTTGGTTTACACGCAATTATTGAATCTTCATCTACTAAACAGTGTACATTAATATGTTGCAAGCTTCTTGCTACCAGCCATAGCGCCAAATATGGCAATGCCTTACTATTGGAAACTATAATTGGGGTACTAATCTGATGCAGGATATATGAATAACACTGATTGGATTAAACTTCACTCTTGTTCACTCGAGATTTTCAGCCAAACCATTCACAACTGAACTCATACACCTACTTTGGCCAATATGAGTCCTGAATTCATATGACGTCATCTGAAGTTTTGTTTTCAAGTCAATGATATCTGCTGTAAAGCCCAGAATAACAATCTGCATGTTGTAGCAAATTACTATGTAAATAATTTATCAAACAATGTCATAAATTGTGCATCATGGCATCACCTAGTCCACAATATGTTACATTTCCTTTACATCTTTGCTTAATAGATATTTTCCCCACAATTTTGCTGACATTTAACATCCCCTATCGACACCCCCACAAGGAAAACTTTCGACAAGACGCCTGTCAATAGCATTTCCCAGAACCCATTAACTTCGTGACAGCGAGTTGCCCCACAAAAAGGAATCATTTCCAGTGGTTAAGCAGACCTGCAAGAGCATTGAAAATCCCTGCTCATGCCTATTAACCACAGACATTCATAGCATAAAATGCTGTATATATATATAGGGCCATACCCAGCGGCCAAACTGACTGCAAATGTCTGCTATTCTTTTGGTCCTGTTTTAGCAGCCCTTCCTGTAGCAAAACTCTGATCTGCAGTTTGTCACACACGACGAACAGATTGATATCAGGTTGCATTTGGAAAAATCCCTTGATTGGAAGAATCATTGGGAGACATTTCAAATATTTCTGTGAGCAGAAAGAGATAAAAGGCGTTCTGAACAGGTGACGGTCTGGGGTCTAATAATATACCCAGTGCAGTATATTGGCTGTGTGTTTACAATAACCAAGTGCAAATTGACTGCTGTATCTTAAGAGGTAGCTTTAGTGTGACGCTATTGGCAACTGTGCTTATATTCTGTTAAGCCATGCAATAGCAAGTTAACCAATGAATTTAAACGCTGTTCGACCAAACATTTGGAAGATGCTCCTTCAACTGTATGTAGGAGCCCTAAAGCATTCCATAACACTAGCTCCATTAGAAAGAAGATTCATGTTGACAACCATATTACCTTGCAAAAGCCCCGCCAGGTTCTCTTAAATTTCCCAGACAAAGAAAATCTGAGGCTTAACTTTGTCAACGTCAACCTTGGGATCTGTCTGCAGTCCGGGAATTCAAGAATGAAGAGGCTACTAACCTATATCACAACACTTCTGCAATTCTCGTGAAATTTGGTTATCTTTTTTATTTAAATTGTTCCATCTGGCAACTGTTACTACTAGTGAATCAATAATAGCTCGTAATGTGTTTTAATAATATATATTTTTTTTATGGCAATAGTTCGGAATCCATATTATCGGTTAAAAAATATAAATGAAACATCATATATCAGGAAGAATTGGGTGTTGGGTGGATTAGGGCTTTCAGCCCGTATTTCTGCAGCTAAAGGGCTAATTAGGACAGGCAGGGACCATCGCATGAAGCCGCGTCATCCATGCATATGTCTGGCAGAAAAGTGTCATGATGTGGGGCAATGAAGCTGGATAGCAGCATCACACTCAGCGGTCCATCTTGCTGCACCTCCAGTGATGGATGTAACAGCCATCCAACTTAGCCTCGACCACTACCATTAAGCTAGGCCCCCACCCCATATATCAGGAAGAAACTCCTCCTTAAGTAAGGACTGTGATCAGTTGATGCAATAAGGTGATTTTCTGGTACAAACACATACAAGAGAAAACCTATACAAATAAAGTAGTTTTTCCAAGATCAGAGAATCTTCTACGTCCTATGCCCTCGAAGGTCCTGGGCCTCCACGAGGCGCGATTGACAAGTGCCCTTGAGTTTGAATCTAAGTCTTGGCTTTCGAGTATATATAAGCCTTTTACAGAATGCACCACAGCCAATAAATGCCATAATAAAGGTTTAATACTCTTACAATTTGAACTGAAGCCCATCTAAGAAATAATTAATTAACCGGTAAGCAATACACCTTTTTCCAGGAAATTTGAGCAGTATTTCAGGATCAGATTTTTTTCCTAAATCGTCCTCTGGTTTATACTCTGTTGATTGATGTTGGAACCAATGACTTCAAAGTGGCCTTAAATGTCACATTATTCTCATCACCAGTGTGATCAATGACCTTACAATGTCAGGTTTCTTCCTTTGAATTGATGTACTTTCTTTTGGAAAGGTCATTTGGAGATATTGCGCTACATATAATGCTTTTTTTGTCATTGGTGGGTAGAATATGATTGTGTCTATCATCACTCATCTAGTAAGTTACTCTGATGGGAGGATGTTCTTAAGTCTGGAAAGGGCACATATGGCTTGAACAATTTTATTTCCTTTAACCATACAATGTCTGTCCCGAGAAAATTTACAATACAGAAGTCAATATATCCTTCAGTATGTTTGTTCTGACTTGATCTCCTCTTTGCTCACGTATACATATAGTTTACTTTTTGCCGAAAAATCTTGGCAGTAAGTAATTCAAATAGTGATCTATGATCATTGAATCTTGCGTGGCATGGAGTAAATGGACTTGCCCTGGGAAGATGAGCCAGTACAGAGGTTTTCCTTCTCTATGTCAACTACTAGGTCCTTTCAGTCGAGGTGGTCATTTAATATAATTTGCAGGAGTTTAAATAAGATGATGATTAAAAAATATACTGAAATCAGAACTTTGCAGAGTCTGGTCTGGCAATAAATCACACATTAAAAGAAGAAATTGGTGAAATTTGGTGTTTTTTTTATTTGATTTGTCATTGACCCAGACCCAAATATCTAATAGTGCAGAGGACAGAGGTCAGTCTATGCAGTATGCCATATTTTTCATCACACCAGTGACAGCTAAAAGTAAGTAGCTTATACTGAATAGGTTATTTCTTAATTGAAAATTGCATTATTCTTGCCCTAGATTCTGGAAAACTATTGCAGTATTGGGTACAAGTGGCCAGAATCCATATTGTAATGATTATTATCATGCATTAAATTTATCATGAGTTGCAAAGGTTAAAGACAGATCACCAACTCTAGGGTCGTTGAATAATTTAATTACTTCCTGTTGTTTGCCAGCTAAAAGCGTGTATATATCACAATCCTCACTCTTTTAATTAGACGGAGAGTCAATGGCGATGTTCAAATTCTTCATTTTGGTCCTTATTCTTCCGCATATATCATCAGTCTTGAAAGGTAGTGGAGTTACCTTCCATCTAGTTCAGCCTGGATCATCTACATTTGACACAGTTAAGTCATATCTCTGTAAGGCTGTTGGAATTTTTGGACCAGGAGTTCTTGTAAGTCCATTGAGCTGCATGATAGAAGTTGCAAAGGGAAGCAGTGCTGTAGTTGGCTACAATGACTCGAATTGTTTTGCTTGTTTTCTCAAAGCAACTTTTACTCCCGTCACTCTAGCGCAAGAAATACATGGGACAATCATGTCGAAGGAAGGTGGGTGCACTTTTTAATCAATAAACCAAGGGTAATTTGTAAAGACGAAGATGGCCTTGACGGAATTATATCTCTAGAAGCTTCTGTATTGAATATTATCTAATAATATTACACTGTACATATTCTGGTCCTCACTTAAGAGGCAATTCAGTGCAAGACTATGTATAGTCATCTCTAAATGTGTATGAACCTATGTAGTGCATTTTATACAAAGATGTTGTTATTGAAGCTGAAAACAGTATTCAAAAATATTAGGCAATGCAATTCTGTATTTACATGATTATATATGAGCCAGTGAAGTGCAGTTCTGTCAAACATGGTATTATGGAAAGCTGAGAAAGATAGGAAACAAATACAATATACATAATACAACAATGTAATCCTTTTTCAACTGACAAAACAACTGCAATCGGCCTTGCTTTATTTTGCTTTTAACTGCTAGCTGGGCATATATGTATTTTTATTTTTTTGTGCATGAACAGGGCCTGGATTTGGTGCCACCAAGACCAGCTTCAGCACTTACGTCATTGTTAGGCAGTCTGTCAAATGGCATATTGCTCAAAAATATTGCAATTTAACTGGTGGTCACATGGTTGCCTTTGAATCTGCAACAGAATTTAATGCCTTGAGACCCCATATCCCAGGTGGAAGATATTATCTTGGCTTAAATGACAGAGAAAATGAGGGGACATTTGTTTGGGAACACAACAATCAGCCATTGGGAAGTTACAATGCCTTTGCAGGTAGTGAAGGAATATACAACAGTAGAGGCACAAATGAAGATTGTGTGTTTCTTAACATCATCTCTGCTACTCGGCATGGATGGGGAGACATGAATTGTGGCTATGCCAGTAACATCATCTGTGAATATTCCAACACCTAATGACATGCAGTTCTGGCCTGCAAAAAGTGCACTACATAATTTAAAAACTAAGAAAAACCACTTAAGTACAAGAAACTATATATAACAGCATATAACCGCATTTCAGTGGAATAATTTGTACAGTATTTGCATGATGAATAAAATTAGTCAATATATGGAAAGAATTGTATTAAAGTATTATTTGTGCTAACGAGGGATTTTTCTCCGTGTGTTCAAAAACTACAGGTGGCAGCACCATACAGATCTGAATGTAAAAATGCACAAACAGAAGTGATGTGACATCACTGATGTCACAGCCAATCTTCACAAAACTGACCTTATACTTAGTAAATTGGACGGTAGTAAGTATCATCATAATCTATAAGAACTCTGAAACATATACGATATCTTTAATGCCTGTTTGCACTGTCGCCAGTAAGAGAACCGAGTGACCATTGACGTCAAAGATGGACAATACATGCTCACTCGTGCCTCTTTAAATCACGTATAAATTATTTTGACGATAGTTTGCAGGGCGTCCTTGAGGCACTCATAGAACTGCTTGGTGAGTGGTCCATGCATGAAGGAGGAGAGGGCTGTGGATGAGCATGGTGCCAGCGTGGACGGTCGACAGCAGAACGACGGGTGGGCGGAGGGTTCCTCGAGCTGTACAAGAGTGGATGGCGAGTATACACAAATGGACAGCCTCCCTTGCCACACATGGCCACGGACGTACTTAGATCACTCACCAAATACTCGCCAACCACTTGCCGATTATCCATACAACGGCGAGTAAATTACGTATGAACAAGGATTGGGAAGAGTAAAAAATTTTCATCATCCACGCTCACTCGCCATCCCTACTCATTAACAGTTGATCATCTCTTGCAGCCACATGTTCAGTCATTAAATTTATTGCATTTGGTTGAAAGACAAATTTATAAAGCGATGACGGATGAAATACTTTTGAAAATTTGTGAAAACATCCCCATTTCATGGATTTTTTCAGTTCACAAAACATCAAACTTATGAGGTAAAATACTTGGTCAGAGTTTATTATGGTCCTTGCAATCAGAATCTGCAATTATGCGAAATTCCGACAAACCGGACCTTCCATGATATTGACAATATATCATTTCTGTCAGAATGTTTTGAATCCATCCTGGACTTCATTTTTATTGCCAATAGCAATATGTAAAATGACTGACCATATATTCGTTAGTCATATTGAGTAACTACGGACCCTCAAGAACTTTTTGCTGACAAATTAGACATCTTTATCAGCCTCAGTGAATGACTTATATATATATCATTGGTCATATTGACTAATGTCTAATTACTTGTCAGATAAAGGTGACTAACTTGTTAACTATTGGTGTCCGACATTCTTAACACTGCCAAATGTCTCGGTTATCATTTTAGTGCTCAGATTTTCACTGTATAATGTACTTTTGTCCTTAATGCTGAAAAATACTTGAAAATTCCTTCATGTCATAAGGTGTCTTAATGCAAGTAGCTTTGCCTAACTTAACACTCAAGGGCAGCCCCTGGTCCACTCACTGGAGTTGGATCTACCTGTTGGATGCTGGATCTGACAATGAGCATGCATGCACTATACATGTGAAAAAATAAAGAAAGAAAGATAGTACCAAAAAGATGTCTGTTTATTTCTTCAGTTCATTTCTACCCTACTGCCTTGTCAAAGTTTGAAAAACTGGGGGATGAGACAAACAAAAGTTAAAAACCAATTTGATATAACCTAAGTAATTAATAGCTTTGGGTTTGAAAACTGGCCAAAAAATTGGTGAGAGAATATTCAAGTAATCAATGGCACATTGACGTCACCTGGTAATAAGTTACAGCCTTATTGTTTTGATATAAACCATTCGAGTATATCATCCAACATTTAAGTTATTTTAAGTATTGGGTATATTACTCCTACTCCCCAAGATATGATGCCCAGGTGTCTCATTGTCATGGTCCCAGCCTGTCCTAATTAGCCCAACTGGTGCAGAAATACAGGACGTAAAGCCCTAATCCACCCACCCACCCACCCATGATGCCCAGGTAGAACAAAAATGAATTCTTGCTTGTTGATGCTTGAATATTATATCATAGCCAAAACCATTTCTAACATTAATTTTAAGAAAGTTTAGCCATCGCGCTACTCTCCAAATATAAAATTTAGCCTATCAGCTTATTTTTGGAAATGAAACGATGGCAAAGCATGTAAATTATATGTGCAAAGGTATTTCTAAATGTAAAGAACATTTAAATGCCACAAGGGCTAGCAAGCATCAGAAGGGAAATATTCTATTTGGGACACTTCAGGACCCAACCTGATATATGTTAAGATTGGCTGCTTTACAGAATCTCAAAACTGGCCACGAATATTTCCACAACATTTGACCCTGAAGTTTGGAATATTAGGTGCTGAGCTGGGGATGGTCCAGAATTCATAGCACCAAGAAGAAATAGTCAGATCTTCTGGCAAATTGGTACAATAATTGTGAAGTCCATATATATATAAAAAAAATTCTTACTGGGTCCAATAATCTTTTTCATAGAGTGCAGAAAAGTTAAGATTTTTAGAAGAAAAAACGTCATTCTTCAGACACTACTGGAGATATTGATTGCAAGCATCTGTGTGCAAAAGAAATTGGGGCCTGTTGGACCAATCCAGAGTTATTCAAGAAATGCATGAAAATTGGATGCACGGGGCTCAGCACTCGAAAGTCATCATGGCTGCCTGTACACCTGGTTGGAGTGAAAAGAGTTACAGGATCTGCTCTCCCAGGATTGCAGCTAATTCTGTGTAATGGGCTGCATACTCAACAGGGAGTTGAGAAAGACTCATGATTGAACAGCCTGTCAAGTGTGTTCTTGTAATATCCGTTGAGCTCCCCATGAGGGCAAAATACTGTAATCCTGATTAACATAACATTGATAATGTTACTTGCGCTCTTTGTGCAATTTGGTGGATAGACCACACCCAAATATTCACATATGTATGGGCCATTAAGATAGTGGTCTGTCGTTGCAGTATAACACATTTCAAGTACCAGGATTCCCATATTTGTAATTCAAATATTTAGGATTGTACCAATCAGCGCAACCAGTGTGCAAATAAAAGAAAATCAAAAGTAAATTTACATTTTAAAATAGCACTCTCTAATTCTATTGCAGTAGCCACACGACACCTAAAGTTGACATAATGAAATAGAAAACTCAAATAATGATGTATCTTCTTTCTTTTTCCAGAAAATTCAATCAAATATGGATAACAAAATTGTGCAAGAAATCCACACATTTCTTCAACAGACATAGTTTTGCATACTGCCAATTCAAGAAAACTCTGAGATTTCCAAGACACAAAATTCTATACAAATTTACAGCAGGCAACTTTAAAATACAGTTGAGGAACAATTGAATTTTGTATCTAAAATTCAGGCCAAAAAAGAAAAGTTTCACTGATACTTGGCATAAGCCAAAATCAACTTCAGGTAACTTTTAGACTAGAGCCTAAAACAGATTTCCTGCTATAATCTTGTAGGTAAAATGTTTTCTATCATTATCAACCAAACTGTATTAGGCAAATTTTTTTCCTGTTCAATGGGGCGGGGGCCTAGCTCAGAGGTAGCGCTCTGGGCTTCCAACCGCTGGATCCTGGGTTCTATTCCCGGTCGAGCCTAAGTTGGATGGCTGTTTCATCCTTCGTCTCATTGCCATAGGTTCTGCCTGTCCTAATTAGCCCGTCAGGTGCAGAAATACAGGACGTAATATAATAAAACCCAACCACAGTGGTGGATCAGCTCAATGAAACCCATGAGTGAGTTGTCTGGCGGAGGAACTCACAAGTGGCGAAGCCATGAGTGAGTTCCTCTGCCAGACAGCTAACTCATGGGTTTCAATGAACTGATCCACCACTGTGGTTGGGTTTTATTTATATCCCACACTTTCTACATCACACATTCACACAAACAGATCATTCAAGCAAGAAAAACAATTCACATCAGCCCAATTTTTTGTCTACAATGTTGGCGTAATAATTCAAGCTCTGAGAATCACAAATATTCACTGCCAGTGATCAACCAATCAGCACTGAGTATATAAAAACAAATTTGGATCTGCCGTGAGTCATGAACGTCACCAGTTCAGAAGTCATTTTGTGTATAAATTGAATAAAATCCGGACTTAAGTGTCTCAAACTGAGGCAAAATGAATTATTTCTCAGTAAGCAATAACCTAATAACAGTAATAGCAGCAAAAGTACCTTAAAAACTGTGCTCAAGACATCCTGATCTGTCAATGACTTGAGTGTCAGTTGTTGAACAGCAACTAGCTGTCTGAAGAAACGGTTTCCTTTTGTGCATCTTTACCACTGAAATTTCATTGCTAGTTCTTCACATTTCACTAGAAATTAATCCATAAAGGTCTCAAATGTCCAAAAGCATCCAGAATCTGACATTTCAACTCCAATACTAAGTTAAAAGAAGTTGTGAATCACTGAATGTGACGATTTTATGACGTTCTCAATGACGTCACAATTGTACATATAGGTCAGTGGCCTCTGCTGGCCTTATGAATGTATTGGTGACGTCACAAACAATGACATCATCACGGGGCTAGTGAGCTACTAAAAATAGCACAGTCCATTGTTTAAAGCATTGTGATGTCATGAAAGTAGTGCAGGATCACATAATATGTAAATTAAGGATAGTGGATCACAATAAATACCACATGGGTTGTTCCCAATAGTTTTCTATGAGGAACACAGCCAAGTGTGGGATATAGCCCTAATCACCCACCCACCCATTACCTGTTCAATTGTTCCGAAACCATGGCCTCAATTTTAGCAACACCAAACCCAGACAGTGGCAGAGACTATGCTTATCATATATTCTATTTCCTTTCCCATTTATCTATAATCCAGTGATATAATTCATGCAATAGAAATGGTCCGACTAATTTCTTTTATGATATCAAAGGCTAGAGGGAAAACTTCATACCTTTTCAGCATTTTTGTTTCCTCCGTAAAACATCATCGTTATTGCTGATTTCATTTGCATCTCGGCTGCTTCTATACTGTCTACTTTACCTTGGTTTGGGCTCATGGCTGTGAATATTGCTCCTTCATGGGAATTAAATCCTATCATCAATGGCAATTTGTAATAGTCTCCTCTTATGTAAAGATTCTGAGGATATTCATGCACGAAATATCCATCCATAACAGGCGTAAATCCACCATCTAATGATTTGGCTATCCAACTAGGATCCTTGGTTTCAAACCAGCTTATAACATCCTCTGACGTACTGCCTTCAAACCCTAAAAGAATACAAGTATCCTGATTATTATATGATTAGTGAATCAATATTTTCAAATGTCAGTGTTTCACCAACTCTCAAGAAAGACAGATACGAATGTTTGTGGTAACAGCTAACTACATTGTATTTGCAATTGCGCTTGAAATTACTTGTTCATTACTGGATAATATAATATGTCAAAACTAACGAAAAAGTACTAGGAATTACTTCCATGTCTTTTTGACAAACATTTTTTTTTTTTAAGTTACCTACTTTTTTTTGCCTTGTATTAATCTTCTTATTTTTCTTTATGAGAGCTGTAATTTTAAAATACAGTGCATATCAAATTTACTTACCTAAAGCTTTAATCCTCGCCATCAGCTGTGTTTTTGCATCTTCTTGCGATTTTAGCCACATTGGGTGAAGCAAAGGACCAGACTCAAAAATAGCTTTATGGAATAAACCTTTACTATGCTTTGACACTGTGTGCAGGCCAGTGCTTATACCTCCTAAATGAAAAGAAACATGACTAATTCAGGATATTATAATTACAACGCGGAAGAGCTTGACAGAATTTGTATGATTTAGATACGTATAAAAAAAAAAGCCATAGATTTAAAAAAAATATATTACATGTATAATAAATCTGAAAATATTTAATATCAAATTTATATAGAATTACTGATAAGATATAATATAATTTATACAAAATGTGGAGGAAAAAGTGCAGTATAAATGGTGGACCCAAATTTATGACCATATTTATATTATATTATATATTTATTTGTCATACTCGAAGTATACTATACATTATAAATGAAATAATTGGTATAAAGAATAGAAATCAAAATAAATCAGTTTGTACAAAGGAAGTTCAAAAGAGCCTGAATAGTGTCATTGTTCAAAAATGGAATGTACATTTAACGTTCTGAGCTCATACATCTTAGAAGCTCTTTGATTGCACCGACCACTGCTACATGATGTCCAAGGCTTGAATTCAATGTGTGACGTCACACACAAACGGAAACCATTTGCAAGGCAAGAACGTAGTTAGCCCCCGCTACTCTATACAAATGTTATTCTTGTTGTGACAGAACAAAATTTCGTAAAAAAACAATTATTTTTATATTTCATGGAGCCCAAAAATGGCCATAAATTTGGCTCCGCTATACTGCACTAACCCCGAAATAGTCATAAATTTGCTGAAAATTGCATCAGCTTATTCTTAACAAAACTCCCAATAACGTACTTAAAAAACTAGGTACACGTAGTAACATTGTCTATAAATCGTACATAAAAAGGTGGCTTTGTAGAAGATTGCTGTCAGCTAAATGATACTGTGTAACTCGCTATATTTCACACTATGATTTTTGACATACAAGGGGCACCCATGCTAGCGTCCTAATTGAGACAAAATGGGTGTCCCTTGACCCTCTATGTCTCTTTTTTATTATCCAAAACATTCATTTTGGGTCAAAAAAATTCATTTCATTGTCATTGTCATTTTCAAGAACAGCGGGACCCCACTTTAAGAACATGTCACTAAATATTTATCCCAAACATATGCCCACCCTTTGCAAGATCACCTCACCATTGAGACCTATAAGTTAAGTTTTGCTTCAAGGGTGATCTTAATGGCGAGGAAATACACTATGTACACAGTTATTATTTTACCAGCACTTTCTCCAAAAAGAGTGACATTGTCAGGGTCTCCTCCAAATGCTTGGATGTTGGACTTGATCCATTTCAAGGCTTCCACTTGGTCCAGTAAACCCATGTTGCCAGGTGCTGAGTCATCTCCAAGACACAAAAACCCTGTAGTAAGTCAGAAAATATAGCATCATGAGATATAAACTGTACTCAATTGAAATGGTCACATATATACTGAATTAAACATGAAATCAATTTACCAAAAGGTCCAAGTCTGTAATTCATAGAAATGAAAACTACTCCTTGTCTGTCTGCCAAAGGTGTACCATTGTGATAGTCACTGAAACCTGAAAATAGAATGAAAAAGGCAGTTATACTAACAAAAACTTAAACAAGTAACTTAAATGTCCAACTGATGGTTAAGTTGTGAGTTGACTAAATGCCAGGAACAGTCAGAAGCTGCTAGCTCCAGGTGTCTATAGAGTCAATCATATTTAATGAGACCGTTGTTTATTTAAGTTGCCTTAGAAATGTGATCTTTCTAACTCCTAACCTGATTGCTATTTAAAGAGTGATTTATAGATGATTATTTATAATATTTCGCTTTCACCAACCATTTTGGAAGCCCCCGCCATGAATCCAGACCATGGCAGGAAGTTTTGCTTCTGGATCAAGACTTGGAGTCCACACATTCAAATAAAGACAATCTTCACTGGTCTCAGGAAACTGAAAGTCTCCCATCAGCAGTTTCATGAGAGTACCATTATCCTGTGGACAAATTGGACCTGCAGGTTGTATATAACAATAGTATTAATAAAAGAATATCAGTAAGGAAATAAAGGAGGTAAGGCGCCAATATCATACATGAGCATAAAATTATCTTCAGCAAAAGCACGTGTATTGTTTTACTACTATTTCACCAACTATGGTACAGGCACATCAATTTTGTTTCAGATTGTTCCAGTTGAATTGGCTTGGGTTGCACCTGAATAGTTGTCTGGTTCCACTTCGGTGGGCAGCTTAATATAATAGATGTACCCGGGTATGTACTCGCAAAATGTAAATGCAATGTACTGGAAGCTTTGAGTACACAGTTAATGAAATAGCAGTCATACTACTGGTTCAAAAAGTCATTCTGTAATTGTTACGATATCCCTGCACCTCTTAATGGGATATTTATGAAGACATAGCTGTTTGTTATCTATATATATGGGCAGAATATATTAGATTCTTACCAAATTCCTGAGCATCCCTTGTGCCAGTCCATAATGAAACTGGTACAGGGCGTTTGAAGCTCAGTCTCCCTACAGGAGGCTGAGCATAAGGAATTCCTAGAAAGGCATGTATCGCCTTTGAACTGTCTTTCAGTTGAACTGATTTTCCTTTCAGGAAGGTGTTGGATCCAAGTTTAGCTGTGCATTCTGTGGACATGTTGAGAGACACACTGAAAGCAAAAATAATGTGTTATTGAACCTATGGAACATGTTATTGAACCTATGGCACATGTTATTGAACCTATGGCACGTGTTATTGAACTCATAGCATGTGAACACAGGTGAAAACTCAGGTAGACATAAAACAACGTGAATTTCATTAGAGCTTGACATTTTTAACTTGCATGTCTTGCTGTGGGTTTCGTGTGAGAATTGTACGACATGTAGTTGTATTCAATCATTATTAGCATTATATATATATATATATATATATATATATATATATATATATATATATATATATATATATATATATATATATATATATATATATATATATATATATATTTTTTTTTTTTTTATACTTTTTTCTTATTTCATTGAAAAATGGTGTTGATAATACCTACGAAAATTAAGTCCATTGTTTATTTTTATATTTTCTCGTTTTCTTGTTGCCTTGTTTTATATATTCTGTATTTTTGATTGAGTAAAAAATGTTTTCTTTTACTGGGGGGCATCCACCCTATGGGCTACTGTATGTTGTTATACTCGGGTGAATCCCAATTACCAGTCAGTTTTGTGATATTCATGTATTATGTAACACTAAGTTGTAAGTTGTATTTGCGGAGATTGGTAAAAATAAATAAACTCTCTAAAACTCTCTAAACATACAACCTATCATATTAATTCATATAACATGGTATTATACTCACAATTCAAAGGTTTTCCTGTGTTGTCACAAGAAACACATCACTTATTCTGCACAGTGAACATTTCATGTATCTGGGTCAGGTCATCCCAGCCATGGTGAAATATCTGGGACATGTCAAGTGTGCTTGTGTTATTTGTTCTTTTGCTGAAGATAATTTTATGCACGATGTTGTGGAAAATATTGATTTTTGTCGTGCTAGCCCGTGCACAACAGGCACCTGTGTATCACTCAAGTGTTACTATTTGTGTGCAGTTTGTGTTTGTCATGTCTGATTCATTACATGTGGCATGTGCAGTGTATATTGGCTTTGAATCAATATAATTTGTTGCGTCATATAATAATAATAATAACGATGGGCTAATTTAATGGAGTCTGTAGGCAGTCAGTTGTAGAGTGGGCTTGTGACGAAAAATGAACATGATGAAGTAATAAAACACAGAAAAGAATGGAAAAAGAGTTTTTTTAAAACAGTAGTGAAATTACTTCCTCTTTCATAATCATATATACAATAAGAAATACTATTTTTTTTATTAAGGACCTTTTTAAACTTTTTTTTAGAATGAAGTATTAAATGTCAATTTGGAAATTTCAACTTATCGACATTGTAGCTCGAAAATTCCATTGCATCAGGTTTGTTGCCTGCATGAATTTCTGGCTTTGGCTGTAAGTAGATTAGTTATTTTGATTCTTTATTGAATGTTGGCAACTCTGGCAAGTTTTCTCCATTAGAATTCCTGGACATATTACATATTCAAGTGTCTTATCAATTTCTTCTTAAGATACCAGGCCTACTGTTGGATTCTGGTATATTTATAGAGCAATTACTTTGGTAGTTATTGTACTTGTGGAAACTGTAGTAGTTAACCATGAAGGGGTCATTCCTGTCAAGCTTGCCAAACTAAAAAAAAAAATTATGTTGCACAACAATCCGGTGATCTTTACAAGCATTTATCAAGCTATGTAAAAAATATGCAAAGGAAGTTAGATCCTTGTGTAATCCACAAATAAAAATCCCACACCTCACCTTACCATAGTAGGTGGAATGCGTCATTATTTTTCCCTGAAAGAAGTCTCATCTTTGATTCTGTTTCGATGTTGATAAGCTTTGCAATTACCAAGGTCCCAATATATTATGCTTCCATAATGATTTTCTTCACAAGGAATGTAATTTTTTTTACTTTTTTTTTGTGAGTTTGTTTTAAGAATCATTCAATTTAGCTGCAAGTATTGAACTGCAATGCCTGAGGTTACCATTCATATGCATTTTAGTATATTATACAATTGTACATGGTTACATGTGAGACATGAAGATATGTACACCTGAAAATGTCAATGTACAACGAGGCACATAACATTTGAGGGTGTATATATCTCATGTCTCACATGTAAACATTGTATAATTATATATTATTAAAAAATAATAATAAACAGAGAATAATTGTATAATGTTGCAACCTCTTAGACAAGATCTTGCTTATCACGAGGATTGATCGATGAGATGAGTGAGATTGGGAATTTCATCTGCACAGGTGTGTTCAACTGAAACCGTGTGCTTGGTAATGTCCATCGACCTTTTGCAATTAAAAAAAAAAATTCATATCTGACGTATATCAGTCTATGATCCATCGGCCTTTTGCACATTAAAAAAAATACATATCTGCTGTATACTAGTTCATTTGGCTAATATGGTAAGTTTCATGACTCAAGCAAGTTATTTATAGGATCCGCCAGGTGGATCCAAGTCGATATTTTGATCCAGGTGAGATAAAGTGGGTCATGCAGCCTTAAATGTGCATTCAGTGTTATAACAGCTGTGACTATGCTGAATAAAAGAAGAGATTTTGATCATGTCATTTGCAGTGATTCAGTATATTGAGAGCTGGCTAAATCTGTGCTAGTTATCAAGGTATGTACAATGTCTTGTTACATTTGGATAGTAATATTTTAGTTTGTGTTGTGGTGTTCTTAATACACTGGTGTGTTAATTAAGAACTGAAGGTATTGTGAGTTTTTGTTTCTACCTTAGTGAGATACAATAATATAGGACGTAAAATATCAACATTGATTGTTTTTCCATTGTTAGAGTAAGTATCAACAATTTGGCAAACATACAGAACCTATTTAATACATGTATTTTAAGGGATCTCTTTACAAATATTTCCAACAGCAAATAATACGTGGGCCTGGCAAACAATGTATGTGTTAATTCCATGCTTGTAAGAAAGAGAGAGTTCTATTTATTTGATTCACACATAACATATAAACTGGGCTGGTAGATAAATCCGTTACTTTGTGGTTTGTGATTCTACCAGGTGCGACTCAGGTGAGCAAAGCTGTTGATCTGGCTTCTATGTCATTGTGAAGGCAATGTGTATTGAACATGCAGGTTTTTTTTGTTGTTGTTCAAGTAATCTCTTTGTGTTCACGTAAATATTTTAAGGAATAAATATGGTGTTATATGAAATATAAAACAGGTAGTCATTATCCAAAGTAAACGATATTTTATCAGTACATACTGTATTTTCGGTAATTTAGCGATCTAACAAATTAAAAACCTAACACTTTAATTATAAGTCTGATTTTAGCTCTGGTAGGGTGGGATCTATTAATATTATTTACACATCCATGGCTCTTACACATACAGTATAAGCTTAAAACAACTAGTGTACAGCTGTGGTTTTTTTTACAACAAACACTTGTAGCTTTGCAATCCACTTGAATATTGCTTTTTATCAAAATGAAGATTTATACGAATGTCCTAAACACTTGCTCAGCCCACTGATAGCATTGTTATGATGATTCATTAGTCTACGCTATGAATTATTAATCACGACTTCACATTTATCCATTTATTGATTTATTTCTCACATGCAGATGAAGACGAACGCAGAACAATTAGCAGTCATCACAAATGGCGGCTCCCAGTCACATGACCTGGACCACGTGACCATTGTTAAAGACCATGTGACCCATCCTCCATTGACCAAGGCATTGTTTGTTGCTTTAATTGCCTGCACATCTATGCTACTTATCTCTGGTAGGCTGTGTTTTTGTGTATTGTTTTTGTATACACATTTTGATACAAAGGAAAATAAAGGCTGATAATATGTAATATGTCCTGGATTGTTAACTTCCACCTAATTTGCTGTTCACTGTCGGGAAAAAAAAAGAGTTGGTTTACAAAGTAGAGCCCCGTGTCAAAATTTCGCCTACAAATTAAGAGGTTATTTTACTCCTTACAGAGGGTATGTTTTAGTCGCAAAATGGGTATCCTGTAGACGTTTACTCCTTTGTTTTACTGCCTTTATTATTGGTTATATCCCGCTCAGAATAATAGGAAAACAGTCTTAAGTGTATAAACGGTAGTAAACCTCATGAAGGACATGCCTTTGAGGAAGTCTCCACCCATTTAGAAACTCCAAAAATCCAGTTAGCCACTTTAAAATTCACAGTCTAGAGCCCTATTTTTTTCATGCAAATAAATGATTAAAGAATGTGAGGTTTCAGTAAGCTTTGTCTTTCCCTAGGTGCTGCTCTTGTCACACTGAGCGTCATTCTTCATGGTCTCATAAGTTTTCATGGTGTTCCTGACAGAAGGCATTCTCCACCATTGTATTGGGTTGGTATACTGGTGAGTAGCAACATCTTTTTTTTTACGCAATGCATTTATACCCATTTTTGTATTAATTACCTAATTCACTACACACATCAAAATGGATGTCTTGTTCATGATTTCAGCCATTCTTGTTGGGTTTGATTGGCATATACGCGTTAACAAGAAATGACAGAAGAAAAGTAAGTAGTAAATAGTAGTAGTAGTAGTGGTAGCAGTAGTACATAGTAGTAAATAGTAGTAGTAGCAGTAGTAGTAGTAGTAGTAGCAACAGCAGCAAACCGGTGGCTACAACATATATTGTCATTTCCAACTAGATTTTGATACCGCTTTAGTCACCCAATGTTTCTTACTTTAGTAGCTCCACCATACAAGCAGAACTCTGCTTGAATGTTTTGGACAATTGGGACATCCATCTTCAGAGAAATACCTATTGTAATAATTGTAAATATCCATTTCAGGTATACACATGGGGCCTTACAGTGCTTATACTGCTCGTTTTCCAAACTGGAATCATGGGATGGGCAGGCAACTTCACAAATGGTTACTATGACGCCTGGCCCCCTAGTGTCCTTGGTGATAATTACTCTGATCTAAACAAGATCTGCCAACATGTACCTCACAGGAATATGTGTTATTGCAATGAGTAAGTTTAGTATTGAATATATTGTACCTTAATTGGTGTATGTCGAGGATTTTGTAAACTGCAAAATTAGGTATGCACAAAAAAGAATAGTGCAATGTTTCCGGTGATTGGTTCATCCAAATTATCGTGTTTCCGCAGCATCATCTGCGCATTCTTTTTATGGGATTTGGTTCTTAAAAACCTATAGTAATGCGTAGAGCCAAAGCAATAAAGATTTCATATTGTTTGCTTATCAAGGGGAATACACAGATTGACACTTTGGTTTTATTCCCTCCTGAACATCAGATCGAAGATATGACTCTCTTTGTACTGATTTACATGTTTAATTCCAGTGCGTATCATGGATTTCTAAGCGGAGTTCGTGAACCAGGCGTAAACTACATCTATCGAACAAGGAATGGGACGGAGTGCAGGTTGCCCAATTTGAGTCACTGCGAAGAAAGATGGAAAGAGACTCGTTATGAAAGCTGTGATATGGTTCTCATCACCAGCAGAATTTATTATTCCATGATAGGACTGTGGGGTCTAACAATGGCATCAGCTGTGATCATTTGCATTCTTGCCCATTCTGCTACAGTATGTTCATTCCAGGTATGTTTATACGGCTTTACAACAGTTTTAGGTTTAAAAATTGAAGGTTTCCTTTTTTGAACATGCATGCACTATGCCCATGTACTATTTATATGCCTGGCTTTGGAGTGACGACCAGTAGTCCATTTTTAGTGAATAAAATGGATTTAGCATTTCCTAATGATTGGACCTTTCCCTTGATAAAACTGCCAAATCTAGGTGCTTAGTTCTTACCTTATCTGCATGATGGAATCATGATGGAATCATGATGGAATTCCCAAGTGAACAATAACTTTGCTATTACAACCAATACATCACTATCTTCCCCCCCCCCCTAAAAAAAGCAAATGAAATGCCTAAGACGTTAATTTTAAGAGTGTTCTGAGAAACCTGACTGTATGTGACATATTTGCATTTTAGGCAATAGGAAAACCATTGGCATTTCTTTGTGTACTCTTGCAGGATTCTGATAAATTCTCTCGTTTTGAGAACGAGGCTGAGGATGAGCTGGAGACTAGTCACGTGGTGGATGATGACCATACTCCCTCTGTTGGTGGAAATGCAACACTAAGATTCATGGAGGACAATGATGGAGAAAACTCCCATGGATGGAATAACAGAGAAGTTGCTTTGCAAATCCACCACTTTCCAGCAAATTTGAATAGAGACTCAGAATTTCACAAGTGAAGAAAGATGGAGAAGATCTAAAAACATTGTGGTCATGTTTGAATCTCTAATCACCAATCTGCCTTGCTCTGATAGCCTTCCTTACTTACTTAGTCTGTATTTTGAAGTTCTGGTTTATTAAATGTGAATAAATTCAATTATATTGCAGTAGATTAATGGAAGAAAGGTTGCCTTTTGTACTGCTGTTATACAGTGGACAAGTTACATGCTTTGACATTTTTGCTTTTCAGAGGTACGTTTTGTTTCTAACATTTATGTGTGTTTGGTATAACATAGGTTTGTTATGGTAAATGTTAAGAAAATGTTTGTCTCATAATGGTTGTTCACAGCTTCTCATACATAAGATCTGCCAGTGTGCATTACTCATCATGTACATCAATAGTCGTGGAGTTTCAGGAAGTTGTGTACTTTGGAATTGTTGATCTTCAATATGTTGCTATTAAGTGCAGCTGTGTTCAGAAACTTTGTTCAGAAACTAAGCTCCTAGTTTATTGTATGTTTATGGATCCTGTTTGGTAAGAATATTTACAGTAACAGTGTTGTACACACTAAATATTTTCATTGGTTTATTTTGATACATGAAGTTCAAATGAAATAAATTGGAATGGATTTTTTGTTTACTTTAACAGGAAATGATACATGTTACAAGAACTTCACTAACGAATAAGTAAATTTTCTGACACCTACACATCAAATCTGCCTTCTTGTATACCAATGAGATAGATTTTAAAATTATATAGTAAAAGTTAGTGAGATGATTCTCTTTTTTTGACAGTAATGATGATGACTGGTAGTCTGAGAACTTAATTCAAAATTATTTCGAGACCACCAGTTACATGAAAAATTATGAGGGTGAGATGAGAGAGATGATCATATTAAGAAAAAGATCATACTGATGGTTTTTCACAAGAAAGATTATAATATAATATTATACCCAATTTGCTGGTATGCAGATGCTGATTCACTGAATGTACAGTTGCTGAGTTTAGAGAAGGTAATGAAGTAATGCATTTGTTTGTAGACCTGAGACCTGAATTTTAATTTACCTGACCTGAAATTGTATTAATAGATGAATTCAGATCTGCAACCTGGTTCCATCTGCAACACAATGTTGTCAACATAGCTTTTCTAACTGCAGTGCTCCCATAGGCATAGAGCAATGGATTTAGCGCAGAATTAAGATGACTAAACCAGACAGCAATGGTAACACAAGGCAAGCAGATCTTCCCAGTCCACAAACTAATGGCGTTCATAGTTTCTAGGGGAACCCAGCATAGTGCAAAAAGGCCGATGACAAGCGCAAACTTCCTGGCAGCTTTCATTTCTTTTTTCACTGCATGTTCCTGATCTCCACCAACCTGAAAACAAAACTTGTTAAAGAATGGCTAATTCAGTACTTAAGTATAATTTTACACTTAGTTGTTCATTCTGGGGAATTCTAATATTGTATCTTGGGTTTATCTCAAGTTGTGTACTTTTGAAACTATCATGCTGCAAACAAAGGCCATAACATTTTTTTTTCTTCGGAAAAGCCAACAGCCATTGTTGTTTATAAATATCTATAGTATAATTGGAACATTTAAGTTCTTAAACTGGAACGTAGTGTATACAAAATCATGACACACGCGCACAAATATGCCAAACTACAGAGAGTGATTTTTGCTACATGCAATGAAAATTGCACTTGGGTATAATATTTAAAAAAAATATAATTATTGGAGTTTCACCCACTTGTAAGCTCTGGATCTGTCTGGCCTGTTTCTTGACAACCATGAAAATTGCCACATAGATGAAGAACATGATGACGAGTGGTGTCATGATGAACACAAAAAAGTTGAAGTACACACGGTAATTGAAATCAATAACGAAGACAAAATTACAGATGTTCAGCTCGTTCCAACCCAAGTTCCAAAACATTGGAACTAATCCCACAATGATACCTAAGATCCAGTTGACGATGCTCACTATTACTGCAACCTTAAAAGAATAAACAATAACCATGCATGCAGTCCTTACATCCAGATGATCTGCTATATTTTGAGAAGTATTTCATTGAAGGTTCTAGGCACGTTTGTTGATGTAAAAATGCATTCGTAATTTTGATTGATTAATTGATTGATTGATAAAATAAATTTATTCAGGGTAAACAATTAAGTTGCAAAAAAGCTGTTTTACAATTGGCCCTGAGAATAAGTAAAAACAATATAAAACGTGTAAAAGTGGATATAAAATGTTTGAATTATTTCTCTTTGGGTGACATTCATTTGGTTTACTTAGTTTGCCCAAGCTAAATTGATTCAGGTCAACTGAGGGGCAAACTGTTGGTTGTCTACAAATGAATATAATTTTTAAGTTTTGGCGTGCTTTTGACAACATTTGTAGGTCATTAATTAGTTTTAATACAAAATTTATGTGATATATGATGGATAACTTCAAAACATCGTGCCATTTAATAAACTATCTTGATGGTTATCTCGTCTAATCTCATTGAACACAAAACACACTTACCTTGAGAGTAAAATATTCATGGTAGAAGAAGGGGTACTTGATTGCGATGAAACGCTCAATGGCAACTGCTAAGAGACTAAAGATGGATACCTACCAAAATATTGTTAACAAGACTGAAAACTCGGTGGTCAGGAATTAGCATTTGCGAAAAAAAGGACAAAAAATAAACACAAAATATTCCATGTGACAACAGGTTGCATTGATTTCATTTAAGCAGCCACAACATGTCATACCAAATGTGCTTCAAGAAGTTAAATTTGCATGGGTCACATGTAGCTAGGGTGCAGTGGGGGCTAATGTAATAATTTGATTAATTGAACCATTCATAATATACTGAAGTAACTTTCATAATGTGGTTAATCCAACATAGTTTTGTGGAATATGACAAGATGTTTATAGGATTGACACATTATTTACAGATCCCTCCGCCCCTGATAGCATGCCAAATCGAACCAACATCATAGAGCTAATATAGCACAGTATCTGAGTGTAAATCGAGTGTTATATAAACATTTTACACATGAATAAATGAAGATGTAAATAATGGACACAAACCTGTGTTGAAATAATAATGAAACAGTTCAATGCCAAGCAGCCGTAGAGATTGTGTGGCAAACCAAACAGAGTAGTTATAACACTAGGAATCCCAAGAAGTCCAACTGAGAGGTCAGCAATGGTCAGTGACGCAATGAGGAAATTGGTGACAGTTTGTAAATGATGATTCTTCGCCAGGGTTACCAAGAAAAGACTGTTGCCAATGATGACAAGAATTGCAATGATGGCTTCCATAACCAAATTGCTGATGAACCATGCGTCTGCCATGGTGGTTGCTATATAAGGGGGAAACGGCATTGTAATTTGGATATAATTATGGCACAATTTGATTATAGTAGCATTGAGAATTGATGTCTTCTTTTTTCTTGGTCTTTTATTTTTTCATTTTTAGTGTGAAGCAACATGAAATTAGCAGAAATTTTCACAATAAATCAAAGTGGACTTTAATTTTGAGTTCTGTACTCGTTAAAAACTCAACACCCCAAAATGAATTAAACAATGTAAAGCTATATGTACGGTTAACATGGTTTAGAACCATCTCCATAGGGTAAAGTTGGGTAATATGGGCATACTTTCATCTCGCTAATGCTGTGATGAAAGTTATTATGGAAAATGCATAATTCCTGTTGCTTGATCTCTTTTTTTAGGTAATGAGCTATAAGTGTAGAGCATATATATTCATATCCATAATAGTTTTGAAATAGCATGGCTTAGAAAAAAATATTTAAAATGTCAATATTAAACCACAGTGGGATTTTATAAGCACCCCCCCCCCCCCTCATTCTGAAAATATGAGCACTACAATACCCATATTAAACTCTAAATGATTTCAACTATAATACAAAAGTTAAATATGGGCCCATATTAATTTTGCACACTTCATAATCCCACCCAAAAGTCAAGTGAATCTGAACAGGACAGACTTATCCGATGTTATCAACACTTGATAGTGTTTTACGTTTATAGAAGGTATTATCAAAGACCCTATAGGGTCTTTGGTATTATTAAAGAATGCATACATCACCTATGCCTGTGTTACCCAACAATGTGTGCCTTCCATTTAAGGCTGCTCCGAGAATTCTGACATCACGTGGCCATTGCAAATGAGTGAGAATCAAAGAAAAGAGTATTCGCTATGAAAAATATATCAGGTTGACATGTCTACCCCCGATTACCATTCTATAGGCTTTTTCTTCACAAAAACAACGAAAGAAATGACAGGTATATGCTGTCTGCTCTTCACATGGTGACCTTGAATGTATTTTAAAATTACGGGTCAGCATGTACATGTAATGGCTTTCAGTTACTACGAAGTGCAGATATAATACATCACAGTAACAACACTTAAAATGATTTAAATTAAAAAAATCTCGTTATTTACCTGTTTATGGGTCAAAGAACAGAAGTTTGAGTGAGCTTCTACATTGGAGAAATGTTTTTCTTTCACTGGTATTTTCAGCAAGATGCATGGATTTTTTGTACCTTGAAGGCTGTAGGCGTGGCTTAGAAGCAACATTAAGTCTCATTTGCATATGGAAATGCATATCGAAATGCGCTGGGCACACACCTGAGCTGTCACAAGGATCAATGCTGTGCTCAATAAAATCGTGTTTATATAAAGTAATATAATTAAATAGATATAGTCTAATGAAGCGGCCATCCCAGTATATATACATTTGAATACATAAAAATGTAAAATGAGTCTCAGGCTGAAAAAAATATGTTCTTCACTGGGCGGCAGGCCTTTTTTGCAACTCATTCCGTTATAAAAATACCAAAATTAATAACAATGTAGATATAAAATTTACATATGACTATAACGTGACTACAACGTGTGATAATGAATTATACAATGGCGTGCTAAAGTATTCATTCTCCCTGGAGTTTGCAGGCAGATATGTCAGCTATAATTCAATAAAGGAAACTATGGTAAAAGCAATGATAAAAAAAATGTTGGAGGTGACAATTTACCATAACTCATATATAATAAATTTTAGAGTATGGGCATTACATAGTGTATATTTCCATCGATGCACTAGATTTTCATCAGATTTCCTATGAATTTGCTGAAATTCACCCCGGAAAACATCTTATATAAAATATAATGGTATCAGCTGGCTGCCTGAAAATATGGGGGACTATAGTCGAGCCAAAAATTGGTAAAAATGCATCAACATTACATCTTAGTCTTTCAAAAGCCGATCTTTAGTTCCTGTACATCTAAATAAAATAGTTTAATTAGCCAATGAACAACTAAAATTGAAAGTTTCCGAACAAACACCAAAACATTAATATTTAATCAAATGAAGCGGAAAATATAGCATTTTCATGAAATTACATCATGTGACTGCTTAATTCAAAAAGTGCCAATAATATTGCAATTTGTCTTTGTTACTAACCAGCTGATGACAAGAGAAGAACCTGTCGATAAGAGCTAGATCAACAATAGTTATGACCAAGTTGGCATGCACATGAGTTTCCACAAACACAGGTTATGTAACATTACATAACAATTGCAAAGTGGCTATACGATTTGCAAAATATGGTTAAGTATCACTTCCAGAAAATTGTTATGCTTGCATTTCCCATTTTGGTCCTGTGTAGAATTATAGTACACATTCACATGCAAACTCCAGGAGGACCCATATGCTGGCATGTACAGCCAATAAAAAAACATGGTGATTTAGGTAAGACTCGTGGTTATGTTCTGTTTTTCCATCTGCAAAAGAAGAGAAATGCCAGCTGAAAGACGTGCAGGTTCTTGTTTTTTTTCTTTGCTTTTTTTTAAGCATTAAGAGCAACGTACACCTGTGTGACAACTTCAAAAGGACTTGTTTAAAAAATCATGATCACATTAAAGGAAAGAGAGAAATTATGTATGACACCATCTATGAAAATTGAATCAGTGTCCGGCGGTTTTGAAACACGGTGAAATCTGAGCTTCTCATCACGCAAGGGTAAGTAGTACATAAAATGTTCGTTTCACTTAATCATGCAATATCTGAAGAAAGCAGCAAGAGATTTCTTATTCCACACAGAATTCCCTGAGTGTCACAGTTTCCTTGCTTAAGCAGCAGCTTTTGTTGAGAGATGAAAAGGGCAGATGCAGCGTGGTTGACCAATCAGGTCGCCTCCTCAGCCTCCTGGCTAACCCCAGTTCTTCCTACAATATCTTAGAAAGGGCAACAAGTCTTCAGAGGTTCATTTTTAACACCATTTATACAGTTTTTTTGCTAAGCTTAGCATTGCCATTTAATCATGTTGACATCAATATTATACAAAACGAAATTACATAGAGTTTATTATCTTTTTTATAGCTATCCTTTGCTAACATAAATTGATGGAACTATTGGCCCAAAAGAACATCTCGGCAATACATGTACACACGGTTAACACACCTATTATACAGTACTGTAATTGTGAGGTAAGTCAATGATTTTTGGCATTGTGTAAATCCCATATCCCGGTGGTTTCCACGGAAATCCTTTTTTGCTGTTCCTGACAATGAATATTTTAAAATAACCCCAGATCGGGTTTTGCAGGTGCTTTAAAGATGTCCATCAAATGTTCAAAGCCATATAGTGAATGATGGATAGATTTTTCATTCTTTAGTATCAGTCAGTACATTTTCCCAATATAATACAATTCGCCACTGAAGGAGCACAAAGGAGTACTACAGACTCGTACATTTGGGCACCCTGATGAATATGATCTATGTTAATGGGAATAAATCAACTACATTATTGTAAGAGGCTGACACAAGAATATAGTGAACGAAGTTTTGTGCAGGAAAGAGACAATGGAGAAATAAACTGTAACAAACAATTAGGTATTGTACATTGTTTAGGGTTGTAGGTATTTACTTCGATGGAAAGATGCTGTGATTTGTGCGAACGAATTTCCTACCTATCATTGCAAGCATAAACATTTCAATGTTACTATGTTCTTCATAAGATGATATCAGATATATCTTTATTTTCCTTGAAAAAAGGCTTTTGCTTATATAAGACAATGTGCTGCTTTATGTTAAGGCAGCAGAAGCCACAAAAGCTGCTTTTGCAAGGTGCCATCTTAAAGAAAGTCCATTTATGGTGCTTACATTGTATGAGTTCTTTGAAGAAAGCTGTCGGATCAAGATCACGCCGATGTTGGTATATCGAATCATCTCTATCAGATTTTATACACCTGTAAGCATATCTACATATACCTTAGAAAAACCAAACCTTTGATAATTTAATAACGCTGATGCCTAACAATATCCTTTGTAGCATATAAGCCTTTCACCTGTATAAGGACAAAACTGTCATTTGTGGATATCAGAGGAGAGGCAAACTGACAATTTCTATGAAGCGGTGACACATAAAGATCTGATGGTCATATTACACAAAGACCCCATATTTGTTGTGCTGTGTCAATTAGTTACAAAGATATAGCCATTTATTGCTTCATAGTGGCCATCTTGGACGCCATCTTTGATATTTCAAAATACATGCTGCTGACAAAATTTAGTTGTCAAGAATAGAAAGCTCCCCTATCTTGCATGATATCAATTATAACATTTTGGACAAACATTGCTAAAAGTAGGAATTATAGCAATAATGTGGAAATTTTGTCACAATTCACTGAAAAATTACTTACACACTTCAAACTGGTTGTCATGGCAACATTATTTTTTTTAACAAAACTGAAATCATGTGAATGATAATGGCAGGTGTTGGTTGTGCCAAAGCATGCCTTATTTGTTGGTAATATATATTACATGAATAAAGAAAAAAACTTCTAATATGTACTATTGGTAAAGATTAGCAAAAACACCACTTGTTTTGTTACCATGGCAACAGGGTTATACGATCTTTAGATATAATTAACATTGATTTTTAATAACTGTAGATACCTGTAAATGTTGGCCAAATATCAAACATTTTTCATTTGTTTTGCCAAAAGTTATAGAATATAATAAGTTTCAATATTGGGTTTACAAATTAAGGGACTTGTTGCCATGGAAACAAATTTTAAGACCCTTATTTACCACTTTCGACATGGCAAACATAAAAATTCATAAAATTGAGGAATTTGGGATTAAAATGATGTGTAATATGACCATCAGGTCTTTACGTGTCACCAACTTCTTAAATATGCATCTTTTTTGGAGTCCTCTATATCGACATCACCACAAAGCAAAATATTGGATTTATAAAGAGTATAGAGCCACATTTTGCAAATTATTGGCGTGAGTTTATAGGTCAGTAAAAATTGACATGAATTTTGGCATTTTATAATTTCACAGAATGACAATTTTTTAGATGGCCACCTTGGGGAAAATTCCAGCTCTGTTTACATGACAACAAAGTTCATAAAAAAATGAAACTAAATAAAATTACAAAACTTGATATAATCTGAACTACTTATCATATAGAAATGAAACAAATGTCGGTTCATATGTTATCATGCATCATCTTTTCAAATAAATGGCCTCTTTTTAGATCAGGGGTAAACATAATTTGCATATGGAATGTTTTCAAACAAATTTGGTTGATATTTTCCAACATCACTTTTAATAGTTTTTCATGACTCGTTTTCTATAGGAGAATATTCACTTAAATTGAACAGAACACATTGGCATAAGTCATAAGCTTAAAAATGATTACTTACCTAATGCTCTCTACCAACAGGAAATGATTATAGAATTATTAGAATCTCCATTGAAACCAAACGTTGCTCTGATATATATATATATATATATATAAAAAAGCTTGTATTATACAATTTGAAGCTGCGTGGCATTTTCTCTATTGTTTTCTGGTAAATAATCTAAGCAGTCTTGACCTTGAGAAAAGTGTGCATACATGGTAAATAACGTGGTTTCCATGGTAACCATATACATATTTGGGGTGTTTTTCAACGTTATGACCTCTTTTTGGAATCAATTATGGTATGTTCAGAAATTACTCCATATGATTTGAGAAGTAAGTAAAATTTCTAAAATTATGAATTTCTAAACATTGGTTACCAAGACAACTGTTTTGAACATACATGTAAACATTTTGGCTTTGAATTGGTCAGATTTTGGTTCCAGATAGGAATTTACTCTAATTTAATCTTTAACAGGCATGTAATACTTGCAAAATTTTGATAAAAATAGCCCAAATACAGTTATTTCATATGGTAACCACGGTAACACACAAATACTCAAAATAATATTCTCATATATCATTATTAGTAGAGCAACAGAAGGCCAAAAGTGGAATATTTAGAAGTTACCCCCTCACCTATGTACATTATAGTACATTGGCAAGTTTCATATGTCAAAATGTTTGCAAAAATGTCCACTTTCTGGAACTGGCCATGAAATTTGTTGTTGATGACAGCTGTTTCTATAACAACCAATTGAGGAAATTACGAACGAAATATATTTCAATTTATATCAAAATTGTTCCAATCTGAACACCTGTAAATACCAGCAAGTCATAAAATTTTGAAATACTAAATGATGACTTCACTTGTGGATAGTCAATTTTGATCAGCCATTGCACTGGTTGCCATATAGGGTCATAAATTAATTTAAGGCATGAAACTGTGGCTGATATGGGGCAAACTTCCTAGTAAATGACAGTTTTAAATGAGAAACAGCCATTTTTGAAAATATATCATTTTGTTGTTGTTGGAAAGATGCTAATATTTAATACAAAATATGAAAAGAAATATTGGTGTTAACCTACCTAATTTGATATATTGTATAACAGATGTTCCAGCAATTCTGAGAAATTATTCTCATAATGGTTTACATTCTCACAAAATTACCAAACGGGCACAGATTAAACCTCGAAGGTCTCAATAATCAATTATCAATGAACAGATTAAAATCACGCATTGTAGAATCTGAGCTTTAGTCAATACAAACTTGGACACAATTAAGAGGTTGAGTGGTCCTCTTTAAGATTCAATACTTTCGTGTCAGGGTACCAGTTTATCATTAATTAGAAACTGTCATCCATAAAATATTTAACTGTTTTGATCGCGGATGCATTATTTCCATCTTCATCAATAAAGTATAAGACCATATTGCAACCAAGGGCATTCTCAGCTGGGGTCTTCGGTCGCAAAATATATATTAATATATGAGATTGAAAAATATATCAAAGAAGATGGTAAGGTATATGGCTTTCTAAACTAACCTTTTATCCCAAAAAGACAGACAGGCTATTTAAGAAATTGCCTTTGTATTTTGAATTTTTAGACGATAAGACAATGTTTATATTATATTAACCAAAAGATAGAGAATAAATGTGTTGGAACACACACATTTGACAATTGTTTACTACATAATTTCCAATTTGGCAGATTAACTTATATAGGTGCAGTAACTACAGTTAGTTCCATAAAAATATGACTCTAGACAGCCTATTTTTGGCTGTAACTCTAACTGGCTAAAGCCAGCTGCTTCTGTCTACTCCTAGCGCTTATAATCGCCTAACACCAACCACCACTGAAAATATATATGAACCTATGAAAATGTAATAAATTTATTTAATATATCATATATATGTATTTGCAATAGACATGCATCTTTTCAACAAGAAATGTCAATATGCGTAACTCGCAACTTATGCATCCAGCTTTGAGTAACCAGCTTAAGCCAGACAGTTCCGTTTAGTGGCTAGCTTTGTCAAAGTTTAATTTTACAGGCGGTTTTGAATAAAACTAACCGTGTATATACAAAACCATCTTCGGTATATTCTTTCAAATAACTTTACATGTCATATTTTAGTGATCTGATAGGGAAAACAGCAGGCTTTTAACCAAGAATCCATTATGAATCCTTTCATTTACTCTTTAAAGTGCACTCAACCGACAAGCGAAATTCTGGGATTAACTATGAATAATTAATTGACATATTTTTATGATGCGAGCCTATGAGGGGATGTTTCACTTTGAAGTCATATTCGGTTTATATTTCAATTTGGCAGCTAAGCCAGTCTTCATTAGCAAGCATGATAAGCTGTAATTACTGGGTCAACGCTAAATAAAGCCAATTGTGTGATAGATTAACATAGGCCTTTACAGAGTAAAATATAGCCCTTTACAGTTAAAGTTTCCACAAGTATATCAAACACAGGCCTTTATATAGTTAAAGTCTCCACAATTAAAATAAGATTATTATTAATCAAACACATTCCTTCACAGCTAAAATTTCCTGAAAAAACCCTGCCATTCAAATTTCCACGAGTAAATCTAAAAAGGCCCTTATCACCTGCCAGAACCTGTATTACATTTACTTGTGGAAATGTTAATTGTGATAGAAATATATACCAATTAATTAAAAATAGGGTTCAATTATACAAGTTTCAAATTAATAAAAGGGTTTTGAAAGGTTTCAAATTAAAGTACTCACATAAAACAACATTCAAATCTCCATCATAACTGCATCTTTCCTGTCATCAGTATCATCTTACCACATTTATGTTACAATTTTGCCTAATATTATATGTAAATAAACTGTCTAAACCTAATATATAATTCAAACAACCCGCCATTGTCAAAAGCTCATTCTAATTTTTGAAGCTAAGCTCTTTGTAGGTACGAAATATTTTGATACATTGACATATTATCTGCTTTTGTTAAGCGCAAATCTGGTATGAAATTACAAGCATCATGTTAATATTCATCAGAAGCCATTGAAATTTTTTTTGACAAATCTCTCTGCAAAGTTTGTGTCCATCTACGTTAGGCAGCCAATGAAATACAATGAAAAAAGAAAATGAAAAAAAAAACTTCATCCTACCCTCCAATTTTTGTCCTTTGGGCACATAAAGTTATTGTGCCAAATATTTAGAAAATCAGATACATTTTAGAAGTTGCTCAAAGAAATTTATAATTACCTATAGATGTAGTACAATCCAAAATAAATATAACTACCTTTGGGAAAAGAATTAAAATCAGTCACTGCTATATTTTATTTGGTTATATTTCTTATAGGATAATATTATGGGAAATCCCTCATCCCGGTTACAACAGTCTTGGCAAAGGACATACGTGATGGTGGCAACCACATGGGCATTATTGCGTGTCCACTGGTAACATTGGTTCAAGAACAAGTACGCATTAGTAAATTTATTATATTTGCCAGTAAAACTGTGCATATGTAAATTTAAATGTTTAACTTATTCATCAAAGTTTTCCTTACAGGTAAAGAGACTGAAAGAGTGTGGCATACCTGCCATAGGTCTTCATGGTCACAGCACCACAGAAGAGAAAAAGGGTAGGAAATATCTAACATATATATATACACAATGGATCAAAACATTCATACGTATCTATAGTGGCCAAACAGGACATTTTGTGGTTTTGTGGGGAGACCGTACAACTTTCACACCACGACAGTGTCCAACTTTCGCACCACGACAGTTACTTTCGCCCCTCGAAAAACAGTTCAAGCTTCGCACCAGAAATTGTACTTGGGTGGGTGAGTGGGTGATTAGGGCTTTACGTCCTGTATTTCTGCACCAGTTGGGCTAATTAGGACAGGCAGAGACCATGGCAGTGAGACGAAGGATGAAACAGCCATCCAACTTAGGCTCAACCGGGAATGGAACCCGGGACCCAGCGGTTGGAAGCCCAGAGCGCTACCTGTGAGCTAGGCCCCCGCCCTCCAGAAATTGTACTCCTCGGCCACCATACATGTATACGTACTAAAATGTGTATCACACTTTTTTTTTTATCAACTAAAGGCCTTCTGGTTCAATTTCCAGACAGAAGCAATGGAGAAGTAAAAGTTGTGGTGGCAACACCTGAGAGCCTTGTTTTATCGAGGGCCCGACTACAAACAATGGAACGATTACTCCACTCGATCCAGGGACCATTGGAATCGCTACTAGGATCCAGGCCAGGATCAAGTGGCCGCAACATTGGGGACCACTGCTAAGATAAGTGACTCACTTCATGTTTCAAATCAGTCTACAAACTATATTTCTTTAGATGACAATTCCAATAATGATCATAGCATTCAGGTCATGGATCAATTGATAATACAAAGTCATGATAATGAAGATGCTTGTAATGATACTGGTGAATTTAATGATACTGATATTGATCACAATAATGATGTAAACAGAACACTCTTCCAAGGAGTAAATGACATTCGAAACAATTATGCAAATCATGTAATTGTGAGTCACTTAAATGTCAACAGTGTGGGCTCGAAGATGACAGAGATCAGAGAGCTACAAAAGAGGTGTCGGTTGGATGTTTTGGTGTTGAGTGAGTCCAAGTTAGATGCGTCATATAAATATATATAGAGGGATACAATTGTGTTAGACAAGATAAAAGAGGCAACAGCAGGGGTTTACTAGCTTACATTTCAAAGGATATTCCATTTTCGTTAGGTAATATCAATGTACATGATGTATGTAATGATGAAATAGAGTGCTTGTCAGTTGAGTTGCACATTTCAGAGGAAAAGATTATATTACTTTGCATGTACAAAAACCCAAGAACAGACCCAGTAATTTTTAAGAACTTTTTTGAGGAAACATGTGAAAACATATCAAATTCTTACGATAACATGATCATAATTGGAGATTTAAATTTTAACATGCTGCAAGACAACATGTTATCAAAAATTATCCCGCCTTTTAACCTTACAAATATCATAAAAGATGTGACATGTTTTAAGTCCAGTGACCCAACACTGATAGATGTAATGTTGGTAACCAAACGTCGTAAGTTTATCAAAGGCTTTTCAGAAAATACAGGGATCAGTGATTTTCATAATTTGATAGGCAGGGTACTCAGACTTCATAAACTAGCCCCAAAGACAAAAAATATTTCTTTCAGAAATGTATCCAAAATAAACTATGATAAATTGGTTAATGATCTTTCTAATATAGACTTATCCAATGACATAATGAACAGTGTAGATGTGAATAGTGCATATGATAAGTTGCAAGGCCAGTTATGTAATCTCCTAGATAAATACGCCCCAAAGAAACAAAAGACCATAAAGAGAAATGACTTTCATTGTATGTCCAAAGAGCTAAGAAAAGCTATATATCATAGGAATAGACTAAGAAATAAATATTACAAGTTCAGAACAAGTCATTATCTAAATCTGTACAGAATCCAGAGAAATAAGGTCACTTTGATCAAGAGAAAAGAAATCTGTAAGTACTTTGAAGTGAAATGTAAAGAAGGCACAAGAAACAAAGATTTTCGGAAAACTGTGAAACCTTTATTCTCTAAATCTAGAACAAAATCAGACTCAATTCCTTTGAGGGAAAATGGAGAGATGATTACAGATGATCACAAAGTATGTAGTATTTTTAACAGGTTCTTTCAAACAATTGGCTCAGATATAGGTTCTCCAGAAAATAATAAGGGTTCATTAGATGACATCACGAGACCATATGGCAGTCACAGTAGCATGGAAGTGATCAGGCACAATATTAGACCTGACAATGGTACAAAATTTATGTTTAGGTTTGTAAGTGAAAGAGATGTTGCCAAGGCAATAAAGAACTTGTCAACTAAGAAGGCAGCAGGATACGACTAATTACCTGCCAAACTTATCAAAAACATCAGTATCAAAATCATAAAGCCAGTGACATTACTTATTAATAGATGCATACTGGAAAATGAGTTCCCAAAATCAATGAAAAAGGCAAACATTACTCCACTCTTCAAAAAGAAGGACAAGCTAAATAAAGACAACTATAGATCAGTGAATTTGCTACCTATACTTTCTAAAATAATGGAAAGAATACTGTATAACCAGGTTTATGAGTACATGACCCCTCAGTTCCACCAATATCTGTCAGGTTTTAGGAAAGGGTACAGTTGCCAAGATGTATTAGTTAAAATGACAGAAGACTGGCGAGAACAATTAGACAAAGGTTCAAACGTAGGAGTAGTAGCAATTGATTTATCAAAGGCATTTGATTGCATGCCTCATGGTCTTCTGCTAGCAAAACTACTTGCATACAGCTTTAATGATGATGCTTGTCAAATGATGAAATCTTATGTAATTGAGAGACAACAAAGAGTGAAGATAGGTGAAAAATTTTCAGAATGGGTCAATAACATTAAAGGGGTGCCACAGGGTTCCATTCTAGGCCCCCTCTTGTTCAACATTTTCATTAATGATTTTCTCTACTCAGACTTTAACAGTAAGATCTACAATTATGCAGATGACAAAACGCTAAGTTATTCAAATTATGATCAATCAATTCTTCATGAAAAATTGACAGAAGACTGTATCAAGGCTATGAGATGGTTTAAGTTTAACAACATGAAAGCAAATGCAAGTAAATTCCAAGTCATGTACCTTAGTGATATCAATAGGGAATCAATCACCATAAATGGTAGTGAAATAAAGGCATCCCAATCAATCAACATTTTGGGAGTAGAACTAGACACAGAATTAAAATACAATGCTTACATCGATAGTATATGTAGTCAAACTGGAAAGCAGATAAATGCTATAAAAAGGATTAAGCACAATCTTGATAAGCAATCTAAGATGATTATCTACAATAGTTACATAACATGTAATTTTAACTATTGTTCTGTACCTTGGATGTTTGCAAACAAGACCAATTTAGAAAAGCTAGAGAAGACAAATAAAAGAGCACTACGAGTAGTTACAAATAAAGGTCACCTTAGCTATGAAGAGCTTTGTGAGCAAGAAAAGCAGCTGAGTGTATATAAACGCTGTGTAAAATCTGCAGCTGTGTTAATGTACAAAATTAGGGAAGGAACTGCACCTCATTATTTGAATGAATTATTTAATGAACAACACTCAGCCTATGACATGAGAGACAATAACAGATTTCTTTTACCCCAGTTTAATACAGTGAGATTTGGTAGGAATAGTTTTTGGTACCTTGGGGCAAAGCTATGGAATAGTATACCAGTGGAAGTAAAGAATAAACCCTCACTCAACACCTTCAAATCGGCCGTACACAAATAGCTGCTCAGCAGCAGATTAGAAAATTTTTTTGGATAAAAACTACAATTTTGAATGTCTATTTCAGGGAAAGCGTGAACGCGATAGGCAGGTCGCTGCTGTCCATCTCCCATGGCTGATTGGCCAAGCACTGAATTTTCTGATTGGCTGTGTTATTTTTAGACTGGGGAACACATTCCGGTCTACGCTTTTCCAATGTTAAAGGCAGAGATGCGCACGCACGCTACCGGGAGGAATTCCTCCCGGCTAATGGCAGCCCCTACCTGCGTACTGCGTCAGCTAGTCGCAGCAGGCCAGCGAAGTACATCATGTACTTGAGTGAAAAGTATGCAAGATTACAATAGCAATGCAATGAGCATACAAAATGTAGAATTGTAATAAAAAAAAATCCCCCTTTTTAATAAATTACCTAATATTTATTAAGTTTAACATATAGGCCAAAATGTATTCATAAAATGTAAATAACCCAACCCACTCAGATGTTTAGAAATGCTCTTACCAAGCATTCCTGCTACCATTGGATCTGATGATGACGTCATAGCCTGGTTGTCGGGTCCACCGACAGGGGCAGTGGTCCCTACATAGATGTAGGCACTAATTCCAAACCATAGGTTTTTTCAGCCCATAGGGCATTTTCAAAAAGTCACTTTTGTAAATAATCACTATTTGAAGAATAATGCCAAATTTCGGACACAATCACTCTAGTCATAACTGTAGCAATATATATCTCTATATCTGTGTGTTGTTGGTCACTGAGCTGGCTTAATAAACACAAAATACTGCGAAGATTACAAAATGTACGACGAAATCACACTAAAAAAGTTGTGATAGTCACGCCGTCCTCAAAAATATCAACAAACCAGTGAATCTGCGGGAATGACGTCACAGGCCATACCTCTTAAATTAACATCACAGAACCAATAACAGCATCAACAAATATGCACATACCTCGAAAACGCAATAATTTATCGCTAAAAGTTGCGAATCGGCAGCATTGTATTTGTTTACTTGTTCATGACGCAGCGTCTTAAGCCCCGTTCCCACATAGCCGAGTTACTCGTAGTCAACTCGTAGTAATAACAAAAATTACGTAACACCCAAAATTCGAGGAGTTGGCGACGAATTTTTGCGGAAAAAATGACCAGGAGTGACTCGCCGAGTTACTCGCCGAATTACTCGCCGAGTTACTCGGCGGGTTCAGCGAGCGACTCGCCGAGTACCAGGAGTGACTCGCCGAGTACCAGGAGTAACTCGCCGAGTACCAGGAGTAACTCGCCGAGTACCAGGAGTAACTCGCCGGGTGAAGCAAGGTGTCTACGACAGCGACGAGTCACCCATCGAATGATAGGCCGACGCCAGCCTACCTGCATTCTCAGATGAATATCTCGCTTAATATTTGGTCTATTTTCGATCCGAAAAAACCTATGGAGTCACTATGAATTATACTACAAAACAATCTTTATTTGACGAAAATCGGACTAATATTAAGGGAGCAGTAGCTTTTTAAAGAAGCGCTCAGCTTTCTGAATTAATACAGTCTGGGCGCGGACGCTTCAGGGAGCACCAGTATAAGTAAATTAAATATAGCAAATAAAATCACAGATCAAATCACAAATACTAATTACAATATCAATATTAGATTTAAATTTTACAAAATATACACAAATTTATACTGATCATAATATCACAATAAGATTCAAATTAACACAAAAAGATAAGAAAGTTATACAAATATAATCATTGCCTGGTAATTACAATTAAATATATTGCTTTTAATTAATGAAAGCAATTACATATTTTTGTAATTGTGAATGACAATCAAGACAATGTCATATTACTGTGTCATCTTTGAACAAACCATGAAATGACAGGTCAAAGAACCCCAATTTAGGCAATTAGGCAATTGACACATGTATTGAATTTGCTGTATGCTCTACACCAATTCTTTGTATCATTCAAAATGCTAATAGCAATTACTGTGTCATCTTTGAACAAACCATGAAATGACAGGTCAAAGAACCCCAATTTAGGCAATTAGGCAATTGACACATGTATTGAATTTGCTGTATGCTCTACACCCATTCTTTGTATCATTCAAAATGCTAATAGCAATTGACATAACAGTCATGGCAGTTGGCAGAATGAGTAGAAATGAATTGCAATAAAGCTCATCCAAACAATGTATATAAAATGGTCAAAAATATTGACCACACCATTCATGTCAGGGCCATACACAGAGCACCTTGCCGCCGCCAGACTACCTGCCTTCTCAGACAAATATCTCGCTTAATATTTGGTCTATTTTCAATCTGTGTGGAATAAGTATGAACTCGACTATAATTCAATATTTATTTGACGAAAATCGGACTAATATTAGGGGAGCAGCAGCCTTTTAAAGTAGCGCTCAGCCTTACCTGCATTGATACAGTCCGGGCGCGGACGTCTGCGAGAGCACCACTGTTTGCCTCCGCCAACTTAGCTGCCTTCTCAGACGAATATCTCGCTTAATATTTGGTCTATTTTCAATCCGAAAACGCGTATGGAATCAGTATGATTTATACTACAATTCAGTCCTGATTTGACGAAAATCGGATTAATATAAATGGAGCAGCAGCCACCGCAAGACAACTGCCTTCTCAGACAAATATCTCGCTTAATATTCGGGTTTTTTTAAATCCGAAAATACGTATGGAATCACTATGAATTATACTACAAAACAATCTTTATTTGACGAAAATCGGACTGATATTAGAGGAGCAGCGGCCTTTTATATTATATACGCTGATGATGCATGTACTAAAGGTAGAACTCGACGAGTTACTCGGCGAGTTACTCCTACAACTCGGTGAGTTACTCCTACAACTCGCCGAGTTACTCCTCGCACTCCTGAACATCCCCCCCGAGTGTAATACGAGCGAAAATAGCGCCGAGTAACTCGCCGAGTTCGAGGAGTAACTCGCCGAGTTCGAGGAGTAACTCGGCGAGTTCGAGGAGTAACTCGGCGAGTTCGAGGAGTAACTCGGCGAGTCATGGCCGAGTTTTTGGACTCCTGGATAATTCGCCGAGTGTGCCGTGCAGCACGGCATACTCGGGAGACTCGGCAAACTCGGCTCCAAATCTCACGAGTTCGCTACGAGACTCAGGAGTTACTCGCCGAGCATCTCTCGAGTGCGAGGAGTAATCGCCGAGTTTAGTAAGAGTTGGGCCCGAGAGGCGTGTTACGTAATACTACGAGTTGACTACGAGTAACTCGGCTATGTGGGAACGGGGCTTTAGTGGCACGTGCGAAAGTGTTAGAGATTATTTGAGTTTGCAATGAGAGATAAATCACTAGATATAGAAAATGTACGAGTAAATAACCTGAAAACTTATTTTAAGACATTTTCACTGAGGTTTCTGTGATTTAAGCAACAATAATAATTTAGTTAGAAATAAATAGAGATTATGTATTCCCAGGGGGCGCTACAGTGACGTGACAGGTGCGCCACCACGCATACAATAAATATCCTGAAATATACGATTTTTAGCTCTTAAATGTGTAAAGTAGCACTTATATAGTGGATTTATTTTATTTTTACAATTCTAGATCAAAATAAAATGAAAACAAGGTCTGTTTCTTAAAAAAACAACAGCTGTCAAGTTTGTTTTTATCTTGGACGAATTGTGTGTGGACGATTTGTGCGACGACAAAAAAATCACGGATTTTGCTAGGCCTGAATATGTACTATAATCAAACTTTTCTCGGCTTCTACTTGTCGGATCTTCATCAAATTTGGTTTGTAAGTTGCGCTTTTGTATCGCGGTTCTAATGGTGTGCCATTTATAACTATACCCCCAAAACTACAAAAGCGCAAGTTAAAACCGTTTTGGCAGGATTTCCCTATGTTGTGAAACCGCGCTACATAGCAGCAGTCTAATGACGTCATTGCACAAAATCACGTGACATACGCGGCCCACAATGCATAGCGCATCCAAAACAATATGGCGGCGTCAGCATGTCAATCACAAAACAAGTATGGTACTAAAAGTTGACCCGAGGTAATGGAAGAAGGTGGTGTTTGAGGAAGAGAGGTGGGGGAGTAGGGAAAGGGAGGAATGATGACGAAGAAACATATTTTAAAAATTTATTATGTACCACAAGGTATTTATTAAATAGTGACTGAAATGTAATATGTTATCTGCCAGAGACAGAAGGAGCGGAAAGCTTGGATTATATGCTGTCAACACCGTTGAATTGTCTGATGACACTTTGTACAAATTCCGCTAGGGGCGGTCGTGGCTGTATTGCTGTACAGTGGCATCCTCTGGTGCAAAGAAACCGTAGCATAGCGCGTTTTGCGTATAGCATGTCGGTGTTGTTTAACGATTTGAAATCCTTGACAGTTAGCGCTGAATTGGCAAGTACAACTATTTTAATGCATTAGAACTTGTATATATTTTTAAAATTAAAGATTTAGTGAAAGCCGATTGTTTTACAGCAAACAAAGATTTTACAGCAAAGAAAGATTTGCGGCAGCTCCATAGAAATCACGTGACTGAAAGATTTTGTGACGCTCCGAAATTTCTCATAGACTAACCAACATTCAACCTCAATGATTCAAAAACAGATTTACACACACAATACCGGAAGGAGCGTAAGCTCATGAATTCGCTTTCCGCTCATATAAGAAGTAATACAAATGATACAAGGTATATGTGTATCAGAAACATTCTTAGATATATGTATGCAATCAATTGGCAGGATACAAATTGCCATTAGAATGGCAACAAAAGCAGCTGCTGTACATTGGGTGCCAGCGAAAGCACCAAAGAAGGCATCACCTTGATGGCAACTGGCCAAAACTGTCCTTACCGAATCTTGAGCAGATGCCACATCTTTTGCAGGTTCAGATCTATGCCATTGTCTGCTGTGTTTGTCAAAACTTGTGCCACCACAACTACCAGCTGACTACGATGCTCTGCCACAAGCATGGAAGCTCAACACGTGGTCTGCTTGCCAAAAATACCTACTGGCTGTAAAATGCGGATCTGTTTTTGCTGGCAGAATGTCTGTTACAAAGTATAAGAAACACACCCGTCAATAACTGCACAAGTCTGTAGTGCTGTCTATAATTTGGCAAAATGAATGAATGTCCATGACAACTAATGGTATTAAGAAAAAATAGACTACTTACCAATCTATAAATATCGTTCTTCAAAACACCGCCGATCCTCATGTTCCGTAATTCATAGTCACCATGCTCCCACAATGCATCGTAATGACCCACTTGCCATGCACCTGCCGGTTAAACCAATGGCTGCCGGAAGAAGAAATTAGGATGCAATTCGTTGCAATAGTTGCCCGCCGAAGCGGTCAACGAAAAGTTATGTATTTGGATTCTAACTTTTATTTCTTTATTTTTGTTTCTATCAGTTGCTAGTTAACATCTAGTATATCGTACCACAGAAAAGTTAGCATCAAATGTGCTTTCATGGAATACCAGACTTCCCACAAATTTAGACTGAGGAATCGGTCCAACCTCAAATCTGCATGGCTCACCCGTGGCAAACTCCCGATGTCCAAAGGTCGGCGGATTGGAAGCCGGCGAATTATCCGTGGAAGCTGGCGGGTTACCCGTAGAACCCGTCGAGTCACCCATAGAACCCGATGTCTGATTGACAATAATTTGTACAAATTCAATTAATTGTAGCTTTGTTGGAAGCCAGACAATTAGTTTAGACCATTGAGCGTTGTATAAAAAATCGACGATTTGCATTGTTTGTGTTGTACAATTAGCAGCCACTTAAAGCAGGCCAGACAGACAGACAGACAAAGACATTTATTTACAGGCCAGACAAGCATAGGCAAAACAAACGGGTTTCTAATTGAAAAACTAGCATTAGGTCATTTGAACTTCACCGGTCTTCATATCAGTGGAATGTACAATGGAACTTTGTGAAGAAATTGTTACATTTATACTTTGTGTTGCAGAAGAAATGGCAAGTTTAATATTGTACCTTTTGCCCGCTATATTTCCCACAGCTACCTTTCAGGAACCCAGAGTTCCCAAACCACTGAAGCTATCGTTGAGAGAAAGCATGACAGCATTTGAGGATTTGGAAAAAGTTGGGTAGTATTTAATTTGCTGTTAATTCATGTTCAAACTGTAATGACAAATTTGTTAATTTATACACATGTAAAAGGCAAATAGCCCAAATTATATCTTTTCTTGTATAGATGATGACTTAACATGGTAATTAACATATATTGCCTCTGTATGGTTTCTAACCTCTACATTTACACACTTCAGGACCAGTTTAGAATTAATGCACTACTGATCATTAAATGTTTCTATTTTTCGAAGGTACGACAATGGAAGGATACATAAGAAACAAGGCAGCCCATTAACTTCCTAGTCCAGCCTTAGATTCTTGTCCTGGGGACCTCCTTGTCCAAACCAGAGCAGTGTTTTGTGGTGATTAATGATGTCATTTATGAAGTTAATAGCCTGGTTAAAGCTGTGGATTTTTGTTTGAAAACGATTTTTGTATATCACTGCTGTTTAAACTGTTAATGCATTAAATTGATGGTTGATACTCATCCAATCATCTACTCTTCATGATCAGTACTTGCAAGTTCCAGGTAAAGATGTCATTGTTTATGAATATCTATATAGCTGTTTAGAATGTATATGTGTGATATTTAGACAATTACTGTTGCTCATATTATGCACTACATAATTATAAGCAGCTCAATTGATGAATCGTCATAATTGGTCAGTTAAATGTTGTGTGTGTGTGTGTGTGATTAGGGCTTTACGTCCTGTATTTCTGCACCAGTTGGGCTAATTAGGACAGGCAGAGACCATGGCAATGAGACAAAGGATGAAACAGCCATCCAACTTAGGCTCGACCGGGAATCGAACCCGGGACCCAGCGGTGGAAGCCCAGAGCGCTACCTCTGAGCTGGGCCCTCGCCGTCAGTTAAATATTGTTATAATTGCTTTACGATGCAATAAACACTTTCTTTACAATTTATTCGTTGTCTTGTTCATCTTTTTTTTTTATTAAACTTGTAATAATCTAAAATCTGCACAATTAATTGGCAATTGATAAACATTTGAAAACATCAACTGTAGAATCCAATTGGTAAATAGCTTAACTTACATGCATTCCATTTGTTGAATTTTTCACAATCCAATTTTTCACAATACACGAAGTGTCACGAAACAGGAAATACATGGTTCAAAAGTGCAACAAATTCTTTGGTTGACATAAATAAGAACAAAGGTTTAATTGCATCAATATTTAACAAATCAATTGTCAAACAATGTGTCACATAATTAATTGTACAATATCAATGTTTAAATTTACTAAGATTGTACATTGAATTTGATAATTGTTACGAAATTAACAATAGATTGAAAACTTTTTACCAATTATTTGTCAAAATTTCATACAATCTCAATTGTCTTAAGAAAAATTTTAACAATTGCAATTGTATAAAATTAACAAGGGATTGGTGTAATGGCATTAGCACAATCGATGTTTAAAATTCAGACAATTATTGTCGACCAGCAGACAATCTTTGTTTAGAGTGTTTAATTGCTCTCCACTGAGTGATTTTGAGTAAACTTATTTTTTATTCCCTATCAAACAGACACACAAGCATTCATTTCAGAGAGACTAAGCATTCAACAAAGCACATTTTACAGATACCCACAAGTCATTTACAACCTTGCAACATTGAACATTGTAAAAGTAATATGAACTTCTTTATTATATACATATCTATACAATGTTATATACTTTCTCCAGTCTTTTCTACATTTCTGTCTTTCATTATCTGTGTACATTTCATCAATATGCTTATATGTTTCAAAATTTCGTGTTTAATCTGAACAGAGTCTCTCCATCTACATAATCATTATCAAATTTGAATTAATTTCTTCTTTTAACTAAAATTTAAAGGTGCACTGCACTGTCTGTCAAATTTTCACATGAAAGTAATAATATAAATCAAAACGACTTCTTGTTTCATGATATATTTTACCATTATGCCCATTTTTGGTCAACAATTCAGTTTTAATTTACAATAAATAATATAAATATTAGTTTTTCATGCCATCAAAAACTCAATATGTAAAAAAACCCAGTGATGACGCCACAATACTGAACAATGATGATGTCATTTCCATTGTGTTTGCAATGTTTTGGTCTGGATTTTCTCTCAATGTATAATTTATTTTTAAGTAATTAATGTCTTATAAAATCATTAATTCACACAAATTTAGTGTGCCTTGATTAATAAAGGTAATTTTCAACTGTTTGATAGCACCTTAGAAAATTGAAAATTTGACAGACAGTGCAACTTTAAGTGACATATGACTGCTACTGAAACTACAATTTTTATTTTTATTTTTTTAGCTGAGTAATATATCACGAAGCATGCCATATAAGTACGATAGTATTACACAGTGTAGGTTGTATTACCTGTAGTATGATATTTAGATTTTAAAACCGTGTTTGGTTTGCGGATACCAATTGCAGATTACATAAAAATGTGCAAGTTGCGTGCATGTACACTTAACACATTCATTCAATTCACTTGAAATTGCAGTGTAAGTGATAAGTATGTAGTTTCTTGTTGTAGCTGTCGAAACAGCATGGGTCAGAATCCTCTCTTAATGGAGTCCACAGTACTACCATAAACAGCATGATTACCTAGAACAGTAATCAGTCTCTTTGTGGTTCCAAATTATTACTGAAATAACAGATGACATCCAATTATTCTTCAGAATGCAAAGTAAGGATCTCATCTCTCATGGAATTAAAAATATGTCGGATGGGAAGTTTGTCTTATCATCTCATGACTGCCTCTTGTGGTTGATCACATATATAAGCAACCATCTTAGCAACAACAACAACAACAACAAAAATCAATTTTATCCAGTTGTTGCCTGAACAATATAATGTACTAGATTTCACTCCTAGCATTGGTAACTGTGTTGTCCACTTGGCCTGACACTGTATGTAATGATGAAAGCACATCCTCTACACCATTCTAGCCACATTTTAGGGTTTTCAGCATAGCCTTTCTGACCGCGGTGCTCCCATAGGCATATAACAGCGGATTGACTGCAGAATTAAAATGACTAAACCATACAGCAATGGTAACACAAGGCAAGCAGATCTTCCCAGTCCACAAACTAATGGCGTTCATAGTTTCTAGGGGAACCCAGCATAGTGCAAAAAGACCGATGACAAGTGCAAACTTCCTGGCAGCTTTCATTTCTTTCTTCACTGCAGGTTCCTGATCTGTGTCTTGTCCAAATACCTTTGGAGTAAAATACAGCTAAATATTACACCTTTTTCAATCAAACCAAGCTGGTGCAACTCTAATTAACAAATTATAATTACATACACCTGCATGATATCTCGTTGCTTTACTTTAGGAGAGAAAGAAGATACATTTTACCCTCAATAGAGGTCAGTTTACTCATTTGTCAAAATTAGCGAAGTCATTTTTGAAGTCATTTTTTAAACTGGTGGTCTATTTCACTTGAGTGAGCCTGAATAGTGCCTGGCAGAAAAGTGGTTACAATGGCAAACAGTCCAACATTTTTCAATCTTTTAAAGTGCTTCTGCCACGTCACATTGGTTGATATTGTTAGTAGGTTCATGCAGTGAAAGACCATTGAATATCACCAGCCAACCTTGACTGTTTATAAAACAAATAATCAACATTTTAGAATAATTCCTTTATTGTTCCAAACTCCCGACTGGTTGAGCAAATTGAATAGCTTTTGGACAGTTACTTGTTTCACAAAACGAAGCAATGATCTACGTCACATAAGCACTCCATTTAGCTATTGTAGCTTACCCAACTCACCATGTAACCACTAATATGCTAGGCACTCTAAGGTTTGTTTTGAGGATCCACTGCTGCTAATTAGAAAATTCAAGACCATTTAGGTCTCAGCTTTGCTATTATTACCTGTAAATCTTGAATTTGCCTTGCTTGCTTCCTGACAACCATGAAAATAGCCACATATATAAGGAACATAATGATGATTGGGAGAAGGATGAATGCAATGAAGTGAAAGTACACCAAATATTCCATGTCAATCACGAAAACAAAGTTACATATATTCAGCTCATTCCAGCCCAAGTTCCAATACATTGGGACAAATCCAAAAAAGATACCCAGGATCCAGTTGATGATGCCCACTATTAATGCAACCTGAAAGGAATTGTAATATTATCACATCAAGATTGGAACTAAACTCCAGAGGATGTCATGTAAATATAAGACTCCTGTTGGCTGAGAGACTGCCTTAGCCAATGGGAGACCTGGATTGCCTTAGCCAATGGGAGACCTGGATTCACATAAAGTCCTCTGAAGTTCAGTTTCTGAACCTATGGGTTCTGCTGTGAAGGTGGGTGGGTGGGTGATTAGGGCTTTACGTCCTGTATTTCTGCACCAGTTGGGCTAATTAGGACAGGCAGAGACCATGGCAATGAGACTGCTGTGAAGGATAAATGATGTATGTGAAATATCTAAAGTAATCTACGAACGTATATTTCACAAAATAATGGGCCTTGGATCTAATGGGCAAACCTTCGTCCATCGTAATTGAATTATTGTATTGAGCCAAGATGTCACCTACTTGCAAATGCAGAAAAGGAATACTTTTAGATTACCCACAGTAACAAGTGGTTTCTGGTAACATTAAGGCATAAGTAATAATTATATCCCAAATGGGAGGGAGTCCTATTAACTATCATTTTTGTTGGTTATATCCCTCCACCTTAGTCCACCTTAGTTATTTAACTCCCGACTATAACTATTCAGCTGGGAGGTCTAGCGGTAAGACGCTCGCCTGCTCCTCTGAAGGATCCAGGTTTAATCCCAGGCCCTGACACCTTTTATGAGCATCATCCCTGCTGGATGTCGTTCAGATGAGATGTTAAATTGGCAGTTCCTTGTACTCATGTAGGGTTTATGCTGTGGCAAGTAAAGATCCCACCCATGGGGTAAATGTGTACATGGGTGGACTTCTCCTCTCTCTCACCTCATCAATCAACCCTCGATAGCGGCTAGAACTTGCCTAAAAAGGCTGCACTTCCCATATCTATCTATCTATCTATCTATGGGGGATATATAACTAATATACTCAAATAGACATATTTGTTAATTGGTTTAATAATTTTATTTGGTTAACTGCTGTTATTTAGCAATTAAACTACAGTTTGCACTAACATTTTCGTTGGTTATATCCCTCCTGAGAACCATAGAAAAGGTGGTGGAGTATAATTTTTGTTATGGTGGATACACATAATTGCATTATCGCTCAACTGCTGTTGTATTGTGAGTGATGAGAATTTGGTTAATAGGTTCCTGGGCACCACCTACAGCGGTTAAATTAACCCCATCTAAATCCTTTGTCATCTGATTTCATAAAAGCCTATAAATTGGAACTTTAAATTCAGACTCTGAGTTCAAATGAGTAATCAAGAAAAAATTATTACCCGAAGAGTAAAGTGTTCGTGGTAAAAGAATGGACATTTAATGGCAATGAAGCGTTCAATTGCAACCGTGAGAAGACTGAAGACTGATACCTGCCAAAGAAAAAGGTTTTAATTGGCATCAATGATGACAACAGAGGCTTTGTTTATGAGAGCCAAACACTGAAAGGTTACAAAAATACATTGGTTTAGTGCAGTAGGCCTATAGCGGACCCAAAAGTATGCCCTAATTTGGCGTCCATTAAAAATTACATTTTATAAACAACACAGTTTGAAGTTCTAGCACAATTAAAATAACATTTAATGTAGAATAGCTGGGGTTTGGGGGCAGTAGCCCCCATGAAAAAGCAAAAATAAACTCTGTATCTACCGTTAATATGAAAACCGCCGTCATAACTAAATTAGTTTGTGACGTCATACATTGATTTCAGGCATTTTTACGTCATAGGCCTGGCAATGAGGCTCGTTAAATATGGTCATATATCTGGATCCGCTATACTGCACTTTTTCCAAATACATTAATATTTTTCAAGTGCACATGTATGTAGTATGTACACAATTCGAATTATGAGATGCAATCTCGATACATGTTGCTTTGAAAAATTGTGTTGCATCTATTTCAAACTATTGTGGGTAACATTTTGGACAAAGGAGCTCTTCCAGCCTAGTGGTTAAAAGTAACTGCAGTGCAAGGTTATCCTGAGCAATCAGAAGTGCATTATCTCTGCTGGAAGTCCCAGGTATGGCGTGTGCACAATCGAATTCAATCTTACCTGTGTTAGAATAATTATGACACAATTCAGCGCTAAACAGCCATAGAGATTGTGTGGCAAGCCAAAAAGAGTAATGATAACACTGGGCACACCAAGAAGTCCAACTGAGAGGTCAGCAATGGTCAGTGACGCAATGAGGAAGTTGGTGACAGTTTGTAAATGATGATTCTTCATCAGGGTTACCAAGAAAAGACTGTTGCCAATGATGACAAGAAAACCAATGGCTGCCTCCATAACCAAGTTGCTAATGAACCATGCATCTGCCATGGTGGTTGCTTAAAAAAAGACATTGAAGATAGAAACAAGGTCTCAAATAAATACAGAATTCTCAAGTAAATATAGAATTGGACTGTGGAATACTTCTCATGGGTAATATGTATTCCTAGGAATACAAAATATCAATGGCGCTATTTTGTATTCCACGGAATACATTATAGCGATATTTTTGATGTCTCAGAATACAATATAGCGACTCGCTATTTTGTATTCCACGGAATACATTATAGCGATATTTTTGATGCTTCAGAATACTTTATAGCGATTTCCTCTTTTGTATTCCACGGCATACATTATAGCGATATTTTTGATGCCTCAGAATACCATATAGCGATTTGCTATTTTGTATTCCACGGAATACATTATAGCGATTCGCTATTTTGTATTCCATGGAATACATTATAGCGACTCGCTATTTTGTATTCTGTGGAATACATAATAGCGATATTTTTGATGCTTCAGAATACAATATAGCGATTCGCTATTTTGTATTCCATGGAATACATTATAACATTTTGTATTCTGTGGAATACAACATATCAATATTTTTGATGTTTCAGAATACAAAATAGCGACAATTGAATAATAACATGATGGACCTTGATGGTAACACGGCAATGAAACTCCCTAAATATGTATGATACGAGGCCTTGGCTCCTGCCAGAAGACTGGAGTCCCTGACTTAGAAAAAAACTTTTCATGGGTGATTGGGTATTTTTGGCCTCTACTGAACATAGAATATAGATCATAGAATGTTATTTCTGCCATTAAGGTGGGGGGTCGGGGGAAATAATCACACTTATATAACCAAAAAAAAAGAAGATAAATATATATAGTTGAAAATCTGAAGAAATATATATATATTTCATTGTAGGTTATCTAAAAATTATAATAAACTAAAAAAAATGTTACCCACTAAAGTACAAGACTGAACATAAGATATGATATGTGCTGTATGTCTTGCTACCCTAAATAAAAATAACCAATTTCTGTGCAGTTCAAGACTATGAGTGCGATTACAGCCAATTCATTTGGTAACAAATTGTATAGTCTTGGAAGCTAAACTCCAGATGACATCATGTGAATTCAAGACTATTGGCCGAGTGACTCCCTTAACCAATGGTAGTCCTAGATTCACATGGTGTCATCTGGAGTTCAGCTTCCAAGTCTATGAGATTGGTTTCCAACTCAATGAATTTGGCTGTAACATAGATCAATGTGCCAGCTGTGTGTTTTAACACAAATATTTTTTCTAACACAGGAGACACGACAGGCTTTCTGGCTAATCAATTATTGGAACAAACATTTTCCACAGGCCATATGAATATATTGTGATGTAGTGTCCCGGGCCTCAGCAGTGACCCCCACCTTCTAGCACTTGGCTAGAAGGGATATCCTTTGTGGCAGAATGGTTAGAGGTGTGGGTAAAGCTGCTCATGACATGGTGGACACAATCCGGGCACCACTGTGAGCATGAATTAGGGGTTGAAGGCCAGGGTAGGCAGTTTCGAATCCCGCTCACAGGGGGTATATAAATAGAATTGCGATGTTAGTCAAAATCGCAAGAAAGTATGGGGGATGTGATGTAGTGTCCCGGGCCTCAGCAGTGACCCCCACCTTCTAGCACTTGGCTAGAAGGGATATCCTTTGTGGCCAAATGGTTAGAGGTGTGGGTAAAGCTGCTCATGACAATATACAGTTGCATGGTAGTTGGTCTGCTAATTATGAACAAATTACATCGGAATGAAGAGATAAATGAAGGACCAACTCACACATACCTCTAGAACCAGTGATGTGCAATTCACAGGGTAAATTGGTGGAGCTGTTCACGGAGTATTCAGATGTCAGGAATGTAGCAGTGAGAGTCTTGCGACTTAAATATTCTGCTCAGGCCATAGTGGGTGTGGCAAAGTGACCAGTGCTTCACCACATTAACATACAACTGCAAACGGATATATATTGGTATTCCCTTTTGCTGCAATATAGCCAACACCAGGTGAGGAAACCATCGTATTGACAAATAAATAGGGGAGAAGGGGAACAGTGATACAAGCCCCGTAGTTTCAACAATCAAGTTTATAAAACTGCTCTTATGGGATTTAGTTAAACACTACAAAACCACTAAAATGTTCCTCTACCTGCAAGAATTAAAAGCATGAGGTGTCTGAAATTTGACTTTTTTGTTTTTACACCAGGTAAAGTAATTTGTTTTATCATCATGAGTTCTCAATCTGTTCTCCAGTATTTGGAGATAATGGAATCGTCTAGTAGTATATAAAACCTTGGATATTGGTATTTAATTCCACATATTAATAAACAGTGCTGCAGCAATGTGACCTCATAAGGTGACAAGTTCATGATGAAAACAGCACGGAGAAGAGTGAGACAAAACATGAGTGAGACAATGTTAATTCAGTGCAGCAGCTGAATGTCGTTTCCATGACACGTCGAACTTGTGGTACCTTATACCCAGTGTCTATGCCAGGCAAAGTTAATGAACCTATCTATTGGGTATATGCTTAACATCGTTAGGAATGTATGTCTTACCATCCCATATTTACATCTGCCTCAGGCTGCTGGTAAAACAACCTGCTAAGCATCAGACCAGTTGCTGAAACAATAAAAGGAACTTGTATTGCCTAACATAATTTTGATTTTTTTTTTGGTACTATTAGGCCATGTCTCACTCTACCCCACAGCTTGTCCTACAGTACACCACCAATGCGGAACAATGTTGAATAACTCTTTATCTTACACAAGGTGAAAGTATGCATAACAATATATAACTTGCATCTGAGGTTGGCATGAATTATTTTGCTGGTAACACTGGAGCAGTCGTGATATGGTCCACCATATGTACCTCCACAGCTGTAAGTCTTGATGACTCGTGCATAATTGTATTAGAAAGAAATAGCGTTACGTGCAATGGCAGTTGCAAATGATGGCCACATGAAAAACAACAGAAAGCCCATTACTAAAAATCTAAGAGAAAAATATTACATGCGCATACAGACTGATGACAGAACATAAAGATGAAACAGACAATAAAAAAAACAAAAAAACAATAGAGATCACACAGATATATACAAAAGGGCATGCAGTACATGACCAGATTACGTGAAGCAGCCAGTGTTAATCTATAAGACGTTCTCATCTTCAGAATTTCTGCAAGGTTGTACCTCTGATATTGTCACCTGCTGACAGTGTTTCATGGAATGTGAAAGCACCAAAATAAAGTGCTGCAACATAATTGTGATTGAACGTGCCTGTTTGAAATCAAGTGGTAGAAAAGAACTTGGGACAGGAAGGTCATAAAACATGACTATCAGCAGCAGTACCAAATTACCATACGGCTGGCTCTACAGAGAAAGTCAGAGGAAAAATGGACAGAACTAAAGTGAATCATGGTGGTAACTGCTCAGCATTTGCTACCAAAGGCAATACTGTAGGTAGATGCTAGGCATGTTTAGTGTGTGATGTTTTAACCATAAGAAGGAACTAAGTGGTGTGAATTGTGCAGTGTCCGGTGTTGATCACGTTTGCCAGGTCAGCCCTTTGGTCTCACTACTCTATTGGCCTCAGGAGGATGGCTGGACAGTGAACACTCCTGGGTGGGGTTTGGCGAGGTCGTATTGGACTATTGCCATGGTTTAATCCTGGTCCACAATCTTCACCAGTAGGAAAATTAGAAAGTTATTTTGCCTGCAGCTAAAACAGCAACTACTGGATCATTACACATCTTCAAGACCTTCAGATTGCATTCCAATGCTTTGTTTCCTAATGCCACCAAATCCTCCAGGAGATTCCAGAACGCTCACTTAGGAGTAAGTCCCAATGCCCCAAGCTAACCATCATACCGACAGGATAACATCCAAGCCGCTGTGCAAGGCCCTAAACTAGGCCAACCCCTCCAGGAAACGGATCATCCTCATCTTAGTTGAATCCCCCCCCCCCCCTAAAGTCTGATGGAGGTCCTAAAATAGGTGTAATGATAGGCCAAAGGTATGTCCAACTGATGTACATCTGCTATGCATTATCCATAGCCACATATGGGGCATAAGGACAGACTTATTTTCATGGATGGTTGGACCATAGACAAAATTGGACGTTAACAGTAGTGCAGCCCTCATCAGTCATCATTATGCTAATGTTTCGCTTCGGATTGTAATCCGACAATAACTGCATTACCATTTTACTGCTAAGACAGGTGGATATGAGAGAGAAGGGGATCTGAATCATGTTATAGATTCACCTCATGTCTTGGCGCTTACTTCAACAAAAGCAGGGAGCACAATTAAGGCACTACTGCCTAAACACCTCATAAAAATGACACACCAATCGAGCTTCAGCACAGGCTAGAGGAATCTAAGCAAATCTTGCTTATGCATTAACTGACCAGTGCCTTAACCAGTAGGCCAATCAGCTGCATTGAACATTGAAGTATCATCAATTAGGCCGACAATTTTGATAATTAAAACCGTGTATTGGTATTAACAGCCCAGTTTGGCTGAACCTAATTTGATGAAATTCACATGCTTCTAGACAAGCATTTTCTGGTTAGCATTGTTTGCATTGTCTATCATTCTCTATGTCAATGCATAATTAAGCAGATACAACATCAACAAAAGACCCAAGAAAGATTTACATACTCAGCAAATAATCTATAGAAGCACATGATCTTGCATTCTTTCAGTGAACATCAGATTTACATGGAGTCAACAAGGGTACATCTAACAGGAGAACATTCCATAAATTGTAATGTCATATGATTTGAAATGTAAATAACTAAGTTTTACTCTTTTTGTATGTTTAACAATGCGCATCTTACACACAATGGCTTGAATATTAACAATAACAATACATCCATGTAGGTGGTCATACGAACAGGTAAAAGGTTTTATATCACACATTGCGCCATGCACAGTTCATGCAAAATAATTCCTCATGACAAATGTGTAGCAAACAAATAAGAATACTGTAATTTTTTTCAACCTCCCAAAAGGCAGGTCACGATTGTACACAAAATATACAACATAAAATGTACAAGAGACATCTTAAACATCTCTCCATATTCATTTGATATTGCTTTTTGAAGAAAAAAAAAATATGTCACTGAATCTAGAAAAATGTCATAATTGCCTATAGAATTCCAATATATAATCAATTGATATATTGTCATATTGACTAGTTGCTCTAATGTTTGGTAATTACCTATCAAGCACCATTCTAGAACACACAAACTGCAAAGGAATCGGTTGGACAATAACTCTAGGGACTTTATATTGGTTGCTAGTTCCATGGCCCCTTTGAATAGCATATTCTTTAAGTTTGCCGAACGTTCCAGGGGACACGACATGCACCTCCATGTCTCCAATGCTGCCTTTCTGTCTGAAGGAGTCATATGCAAAGCTCTTTTCCCGAAGCTTTATGTCAATCTGTAAAGCAACAAAACTAATTAGAGACTTGGTACAGGTTTATTTGGATCCCAAATACTTCAGCCACTTTCTCCTTCAAGTTTAAAAATTATGTCAGAGCTATTCTTCTTTTCAGTCTCCAGTATGTCTAGTATTCAACCCCATCACTATCCAAGACTGCTTTTTTACATGAATAATACAAATTTAAATGTTATCATTAAATGTATTATATTTATGTGTGCATATCAAGCATGAGGCGAACCCTTTTTCCAAAGCTTAAGCTTTAATGTTTTTTTGTCTCACGTTTAATAATATTCCCCCTCCCCTTTCCATTGTAAGCACACAGATATTCCTACCTGTTTCTTTTCTGCAGCTGTCAGGTTGTGAACACCTTCAATTTCAACATATACAACATAATGTGGAGCAGAACTTGTCTTAGCACCTGCAAGAAACCATACATAGGTTTAAAATACTGGCATTAATATCTGTATATGTAATTAGTTAGCTATGCTAAGTGATTCCGCTGTACATTTAAGTCGCCAGTTAAGTACTGTGTATAAGGATAATATTGTTGAAGCTGCCATATTGCTGACTTTTGGCAAAATGATAATATATTTGTAGCCAAGTTTGGCCATATTTATTCCTTCTTAAAAAAACAAGCTGTTTGTTCAGTATTATTCCTCTTTTTATGGTGCTTCCTTATGGAACCTTAATAGTAATGGTGTAAGTAACCTATTTGTTGCTTGGCAAAGCACTTAGGAGTTATTGAGGTGTTCTCTACAATATACATTGTAATATTAGTACTGGTTTATCTTGTCAACAACCATTACTTTATAATTTACAAAATCGATTTGTCGATTTATTACCAAATGTCATTCAAGTAAGAATAAGATTGTTTAATGCATTTATGAATTTGCCATTAGATGATTCCGCTGTACATTTAAGTCGCCAGTTAAGTACTGTGTATAAGGATAATATTGATATAATTAAAGAATTAATTGGTGCTAGAGAAATATTTTGATGTTACATTTAGATGGTTCTTTGGTGTGCTCTTCCAAAGCTAATCTTTTTAGTCTTTTGTTCTGTGAGTAACATGGGGATATTAATTGGCAGTAGGTAGCAATACTCATTAAGAATCTGTAGCAATAGCTACTCTAGCGTGGTAACTTTACAACATCTCCACAAAGAGGAATGTCGCTTAGCCAACTGCTAGTAAGCGAGATAGTTGCGTACCAGGATCGTATCACTATACTACTATCAAAACAGAATTACCAGTAGCTAGAAGAAGAGCACTGGGTGTGCAAGTGTAGTCCTTCAGTGTGCAGTTTTTCCATGTTAATGCAGCTGCACCAATAGCATCATAGAATGTTCGCTCGGAGACCTTTTCACCACGCAGGTTCATGAACTGGCCCTTTCTGCAAATCATTGGCAAGTACAATGAAGGTACGAATGTGTAAGCAAGATTTCTGGATATGATTATATTCAGTTCATCATGCTCATTTTTAAAATAAATACGCTTTGCATATACCTGTATAAAAACTCAACCTTGGGGCACTGATTGCGGAATCCAGACACTTTCACAATGTCACCAAACCTGTATCGGTAGAGGCTACTCATGTTTGTTATTACTAGTTCATAAGATTTTCCAACTTCTACCTGAAAGACAATTTATGAAGCTGGGATAATTAATTTACACAGCACTTGTTTGTCACATAATTCCATCAGCAGTTTGCCTTTAATATCTTTGCACGTACAGGACATTCACCCTAGCAAAACTATACACTCAGTATTACTCATGGCTTTGTTAGTGATACTCTTAATGAGATTTTATCTCAATATTAAGATATCTTAAAGATGGGCAAATTGCCACAATAAGTTCCCTATATTATTTACCTCATCCATGAGCATAGTTTTTGGTTGTTCTTGATCACTCTGGTCTTCAGGTATGAATTCGAAAAACATAGCTCTGGGGAGAAGCAAATATTCCCTCTGCTCCATGAGCGGGTCCACATTCAAACCAAGGAGGCCTTCTGTAGCGCCATATATTGGGGAATATGAAGGCACATACTGGCTGTATCTTTTAAGGAGTTTTCGGTAAATCTCAAAGGATCCACTGTCTACTGCAAGGATGAGGTTTAGATCTGGCCAAATCCTCTTCATGATTCCCTAGAAAATTGAAACTGCATTAAGAAATATTTCAGTGATAGTACAGCATAAAACATAGCAAATCACTTAGTGTAAAATTAAAACTGAACTTGGGTACATTTCACTGTGATAGTAAAATATACAACATAGCATATCACTTTGAGTAAAATTATAAATGAACTTAGGGATATTTCACATTGATCTGTGTTTATGGTATAGCAAATCACTTAATGAACACCATTTTAAATTCATTCACTCAGTGAATATCTACCTGGAATCCTTTTGAAAACTCTTTTCGCAGTTCTTCTGCCCTAGCTGGATCTGGTTTCATCAAGGCATTCAGCTGGCTTCGAACTTCTGGATCAAGTTTCATATTTGGATTTATCTGACCTCTCTCAATGTCATCTACTAATTGCTTCCAGTTTCTTTCAAGCAAATGCATGCCAGCAAAAATTAAAGAAACAAAGTTTGCTTCAAGAATTCCCAAATTCCTGTCTTTCAGAGCAAACAGAGTGTATGCATAGGTAGCCTCAGGTTCTGTTAGGATATTGTATGCTGGAGTGGGGTTTGCATACATCAACCAGACCTTCTTAGAGTTCTGTGGATTGGACGAATTAGGCCCAGTAGGTATTCCAGCGACTGTGGCTCTCTCTTTTGGTGTATAGAAATATTTCAAGTCTTTTTGCAGATTGTCAACGCCAGGAAAGTAGGAAGACATGAAATAGTAGCAAGGTGCTATGCCATATTTGAAGAAGACTTCACTTTGCTTTGACACCATTGGTAAGAGTTTGGGGTTACCCGATGTGCCTGAAGTAAGGGCAAGAATTTGTGGTTTCTTAGCTGTCAATACATTGTCTTCACCACCTTGTAGTCTTTGCAAGTAGGGTTCATAGTGATCATTCAAGGTCAGTGGATGAAGCCGGAAAAAATCCTCAATACTGTTTATCTGATCAAAAGAGAAGTCTCGCCCATATGCAGTGTTTGCATTTTCTCTGATCTGAGACAAAAGAGTTTCTTCCTGAACTACTCGAATATTTAGTGTGTCACTATCAATACTCTTCCAAACACCTTTGCCCATTTGCTTCAGAAATTTAACCAGAAAATATTGCTGAACAGCTGTGCTGATGCTGTGTGATTCAGACTTTTTCTTCCTTGCAATATCATATGTGACAAGTAGTACTCCAGCCCCTGTTGCATATGCAAGGCCTGCAAAAATTGAAATAATTAATAAAGGGTAAATGCAAGTCATAAAAGGACACCATCTCTTATATTCTTTTGACAAAGAACAAACCTACCTTTCAGAATACGTCGAACAGGGAATCTAGATGCCATTATGGAACCCTAAACCTGCACAAAGCAAAAAAATTCAATATATATATATATATAAGAAAAACTTTTAGCTAATTTTTGTTTTTCACACACAATCAGTAAATCGCCACTCAGTCAGTCTACATGATCATGATGATGGACATGGTCACAATAAAAACTGCATCATATCATGCCATCAATTTCGACAATTGTGTCTGCACATCTGGGAGCTAAACACAACAACCCATGTAACTTTTAGTACCTTCCAATCTATAGTAAGTTTCTGCTACCATCAAACAGACCTGACAATCAATTGAGGAACCACAATCACAGATTTATATCCCTAACTGTGACTTCATTACGACCTCTCCCATTTCCAAAAAAGAATTATTATCAATTCCGCTAGAGGGCGCACAAAATCGGTTTGCGGCGCCATCTCTAGGTAATTCGAGCAAACAGCGATCCCGCGTTTCGTGCAGTGAAATCAAAACAGAGTGATGCAGACGAAAGTGAAGAATTTGGTCTTAATTTAACTACAAAGGTGGTGACAGTGTTTTTAAATGTGGCGTGGCGACGATGGTCATAAACTGAATGTATCTGTCAACTTTTTGTGTTGTAAAACAAGTTTAACGTGAACGTTTAATGCCCACTGCCACTGCCAGGCACTGGAATACAGGTAAATTCGTCGACACGCAAAATCGTCGACAACCAAGTCGTTGACACATTAGCAGGCCAGGTACAAATTTTTTGACCAACTTTTATAAATTTGGCAGACACAAAGTCGTTGACAAACTTGACCACAAGTGGCACAACAACCAACTCGTTGACAGGTTACCATCTCGTTGATATATTAATAACGTTGACAGCTAATCTGCCCAATGACCATTTCATCAATTCTGACTCCAATTACTCGGTTGATAAAGGTTCCACAGTGGAATACTTGCCACGAAATTATTTGTATGAATGAGATCTATAAAAGGATGTCCATAATATTGCTTTACACCAAATATTAACGAAGAAAATACCATAAAACCGTGATCGAGGGGGCAAGGGGAGGCCGACGGCTGGGAAAAACCGGTGTCAACAAGATTTTCTGTCAACGAGATGGTCGGGCCGAGGAGGTTGATTGTCAACGAGTTTGCCGTCCTCATGTCAATGGGTTGGTTGTCAACGAAATGGTTGTCAACGTATTGGCTGTCGACCCTTTTGCATGTCTACGAAATGACTCGTTACCCAGGCACTGGGGTTCATTGAGTTCTCCAGTTTTACTTTCATTGTCGACAATGATTCTTATGTTTCTTTCACTAAATTGCAGAATGACATGCCAACGCAGTGAAGGGTTGATCAATGATCGAAAGCCTTGATGTAATGGAGAGACAATCCATGCATGAGCTGTTGGTGTCACATGTCCCTGAAGAACACTGGCAAGGTATGGTGAAAGACTTAAAAATGTATGGTTCATCAGTGTTAAAGCATTAAAGCACTGACTGAAGGTCAACTTGATGACGTGCAAACCCACAACAACCAATTGGTCTTTGACCACGTTTAACACATACAGCGAATTTCGTGCAGTCGGTAACTTTGCGATCATGAGACAACAGACAGTGTCGACAGTCATTATAAACATTCTGTAGGAAAGTTTATATTGTTATTGTAAGTCACTTTTCCTTAATTTCAATTTTATTCTTCCTCAGAAGTAGAAGCCTAATATGATAATGCAATGTGCATGAGAGGCCGCAGTTAGGGAAGTAGATTGCGTAGGGTTCATCGTCACCGTTTGTGCTATTTAGCCAAGTTGCAATTTGTTTTAAAACTTATTTGTATAGATCATAGAATGAGTGAATGAATTTTACCAACATACAGAGGTAACAAGAGACCTATATTTATGGAAAAACATAGATATATGTATATATATATATATATATATATATACATGTAAATGTTAAAAAAAAACCAATAAATATATGAGAGTATATAGGAAGTTGAAATAGAAGAAATGCTAGCAGCATTTAAAATATCAACACCAATCAATGTTGTAGTCCAGTTTCTGTGGATTTTTTCTTGTATTTTATTATTTTGTTTTTAGAGAGCTGTAGAGGATCCAGGGGGGGGGGGGGTTGCATGTGGGTTTTAAACACCCCCCCCCCCTACCCCTTCTTGGCCTAGTACATTTGAAATGAAAGAAATTATAATATATAGGGTTCTTCTATATAGGAACAAAATTATATGACTCTTGTGTAACAGGTTTCCACAATGACACTGAAAGTAAGCGTGTACGTGTTGATGGCTGAGATCAAAATAACATATTTGTAAAGCTTGGCAATAGAAGGCTATACCAGAGATGAATGTACTTTATGGCTGAACAAAGACACGTAATTTCATTCTGCTTCTACAAATCAGTTTTTTTTTATTGGAACCTGTTGTATTATGCAACACTTTTAAGCAACAGACTTTGGATCACATTACATGTACTTTGTGGCTAAACAAAGACATAATTTCATTCTGCTTCTACAAATCAGTTTTTTTTATTGGAACCTGTTGTATTATGCAACACTTTTAAGCAACAGACTTTGGATCACATTACAAATTAGGCCAAAAACAAATTAAATTGGTTCAAAACAATTTACAGAGGTGTATATAATTTTCCAGATTTTTAGGTTAAAGGGTCAACGTCACATAGTGTCCCACAAGTGCAATTTTCAGATGTTTTGTACTCAGGTCCTATGCTAGGTACAAAAATATTTTCTTACTGCTAATTCCATTGTTTTCCATTTAAAGGCTGAGGTTAAAAAAAAAGAGGGTATTTATGTGACTTAACCACTTGATGTCATATTACATTGAATAAAATCTATAAAATTCAATAGCTCAATAATTATAAAATTCAATAACTCAATAATTATTGGTTGGATCAGTCCAAAAAATGTACAGGGATTATAAAGAGGTTTGAAATTTTTCTAATTTTTAGGCCAAAGGGTTAAAGTCAGTGTTCTACTCGTAGAATTTTAGGAATTTTGAACTCGGGTCCTATGCAAGGTTCAGAGATTACAAACATAAATTCTGAAGCTTTATCTCTTGTCTTTCCATTGGCATGTAGCTTGACAGGGTAAGAGAATAATTTCTGAGATTTTATGTGACTTAACCACTTTATTTCATGGAACATTGGCTAAAAATATTTGAAATTCAATATTTCAAAAAGTATTGGTTGGTTGATTGGCTTACAAAAATACACAGAAGGGGATATGAGTGAGTCAAACAAGTGTGATTTATTTAATGTATAATATAGTCTATTATACATTAGTACTGATTCATTCATTCTTTCATTAATTCATTTATATGTAAAAAAACTACGGCATTGCACTGCAGTCTGCGTTTGCTATGTACATTAACATATTTATCCAAGGCCCCATGAAGGAGTATTTTCAGTCACATACAATATATGATCACATATAGTGTATGTGATTTAGGTAGATTATGTATAAATAATTTCAAGGAGTGTTAAAAAAATGTAGGCTAATCTTAATTCTGCATGTGCGTAGGTCCTACGTCCTACCGTCTAGTTGAAAATATCATTTTTCACGCATACCAATTTCTGTAGGGGCTGCGACAGAACCAGGAACACTTTGTGCACTGGCTGTCAAAATAATCGCAAAGTTACTGACTGCTCAAATTTTGCCGACCGTACTATTATCATTTGATTATATCAGCGAATGGTCGCAGTTACTAAAGACTGCAGTGGAGACCTGCTGTGTTTCAAACAGAATTCATTTGTGCAGGTCTAATTACATCGCTGTCCATGAAAAGTATCATCAGCAAAATTGCTGGAACTTGGATCCTATTTTAAAACTATTGAAAAAGGTTTATAGTGATGGTGAAAACTTAATTTATGTTGCTATAGAAAATTAATTTTAATTAGTTAATCATTATATTTTACAGAACTCAGACCATTGGAAGAAGAATGGTTTGAGCTGTTAACAAGGAAAGCAGAAGATGAACACAGAACAGAAAAGAACTTGGACCAATCATCTGAATTTGTTCCGAAAGTTGCAAACAAGAATGAAGGAATTGTTGCAGAGACTGCAGGTCAATTCTCACAAAGTTCAGCTGAGTTCGAGAATAGCAAAAGCCTTTCACGAAAGGGTAGCTCTTCGTCTTTGTGCTGTGCAACGTCGCTTTTTTCTCCATTCACACAAAGACATGGCAGCAGTGTCACAAATTCGACACATCTTTCTTCTCAGGACTTTGATGCTAATAAAACGCCTGCTGGAAAAATACAAAGTGAAGACAGCACACCAGGACATTACGTACGGAAATATTCTGGGGTGAATGGTCTGAATGACACAACAAATAGTCTTTTTACCCCTCCGATTGGATTCAATCCCAACCATCTGCATATGTCAAATTGTTTGTCCACTTCAACACCACAGAGCATAGAGTAAGTGTTTCTTGTATACCCTTGTTAGTGACTTCAAATTAGGTGCAATCAGGGTTTGTAATATTGAAGGGAATACATTGTCACTAGGCTATGTTTTATTTGCAGTTGTACAGCACTGAGCAGCAAAAACGCCAGTTATTACCCAGCAGGCTTGGAAATTGATGACAGCATTGCCTCCTGGACAAGCTCTTTGGTGACTCCAGGGCCAAAACACCTTGGTAAGTGAAGATCTAGAATCATTCATAAGAAAGTTTATTCAATAGTATGGGAGTAAATGTTTAAACATGTGTTTCTTTCCTTTTATTGCAGTGGGGGACACTTCAATTTCTTCTGAGAAAGCATCAAGGAATTCATCAAGAGTTAAACACAGCCAGGTAATTACCAATAATAAAGTAACATGATAGCATGACCTAATGTGTAATATCCTGTGGACTGAAGAGCCCTGTATTTCATAAGCCGATAAGTACCCTGTTATCAGGTGAACTAGCCTATGCTTCGTTAAGTTACCGGAATAGCCAGGCAAACAAATAGAAAAAAATGCGGGGATAGCTTGTCCAGCACACCCTCGCACGCCAAGGATGGTCCAGCATAAAATCACTCATTATAGACAGCATTTCATATGTTATATTGTGTGAGATAGTATAATGGATGTATTTGGATCATTGACTGGACTGTATTTAATCGAACAAATGGTACTTATTCTTGTCCGAGTGAAATTTTCTAATATCCAGTATTTCATGTTTTTGTTTATAAACAGGGTGCTGCAAGAATGCTCTTTTCGCCAGATGGCAAGAACACGACACAAGAATTTGATATCATGGCTGGTTTGAAGGAACTTGAAGCATCCCAGGAGGCTGATGATCATTGTGACTCTCCGAGCCATGACCAACACTTGTCTCCAAAAGCTCAGCCATCAGTGATAACTGAAGATAAACCAAAAATACAATGTGAAGAACAGGGAAGTTTAGTCACATTAAACAATGACGAGCAGAATAATAAAGAATCGGCTCCAGATCCTGGTGGTGGTGGAGACACAAAAAATATGCTTTGCTCAGAAGACTGTTTCAGTCAAAGACTGCATGATCAGGCACTGGATGAGAAAAATGGGGATGTACAAGATTTAGCAGATGGAAATGAGAGACTTGAACTGGAATGTGATGATGATGAGCTCCAAAGTGCCTTGTTGGATGACGAAGGAAGAGAAGGAGTTTTATTGAATGACAATGAAGGACATCTTGATATGAATAAAGGACTGAACAGGATTGATGTGCTGGTTTCATCTCCATTAGTAGTGTCTGATACCAATGTGAGTGAAGAGAAGATAACCCAAGGTTCAACTTGCATTGATGGAATTTTGTTAGATTTGTTTGGCACACCTCCTTCAAGAAATGGAGTTGGAAGAAAACCAGCGCCAAAGAGGTCAAAGAGAAGATCTGAAAAGCATCAAGTACAAAATGGTGCCATCGAAACAAAGATGTTCGTGGATAAACAAGATGATGAAATTGGTTGCAGCGGCAGCGGTGAAGCAGCAAAATGTGAGGCAAAGAGTGCAGTTGTAAAGAGTGAAGAGGATGTAAATCCAAAAGTATTGTCATTCAAAGCAGCAATTGAAGATTCAGATTACTGTTTTGCTTCACAGTCCAGTGACAAAATTGGGCCCAACCTTCATGATGCTGGCTTGGAAAATGAAGATGATCTTGGATTTTCACAATTATCTCCGAATTCAGTGTCTGCTTTGTTGCAAGCCAGTGATATTTCAAGTGAACATGTGACTGCCAAGACTAGTCAGAAGTCGAAAGGTAATGCAGACTCTCATCGACATGACCAAAAAGTCTCAGTTAGTGTTAATGCAATTACTACCACTTCTGTGACATGTATTGGTGCTGCTAAAACAAACACAGTATTATCTACTCGTGTGAAATCCTCAGATGTTTTAGTTTCAAGTTCTATGAATTCAAGGACTGTTTCATCAGTTGCTGCTGTTGTATCATCTGTATCCATGGTATCATCATCATCATTAAAATCACCTAATACTGGAAACGCTTCTCGCCACTCGGCTGCATCTGACATTGCAAGAAATGTGACCGATCATGCTATATCTTCACCAATGCTGCAATCATCCTCATCAAATTTCCATGGAGGATTAGTTTCACCGGCTGTTCGTACTCCTCTGGTGACAGGAAAACCCACATCCCATAAGTCTTCAATGGTGACCCCCCAGAACAGACCACCATGTGTATCAGGGTCTAGCAAATCATTTACTCTCAGCAGAAGACATCAGAAATCTTTCTTTTATCCATCTAAGAAAGACATCGAAGGAAGCAGTCCCCTTGTGGTTTATAATCTGGAGCCAATGATCGTGAATAATCAAACTGACAATACAACTCTCGAAAAGTGTGGTGCTACTGGTATAGAAGTGGCTGATGCAACCAACAATGCTTTGAATACACCTAGAACTTACAACCCTTATACAAGACGAAGGCTGCATACCTCAGGTATACTATTAATAACTTATATAATAGTCTATTATACATTAGTTTTAATCATTCAATCCTGAACTGTTTTGATCTTAATTATGGATCTGTAATATTATTACATAATTATACATGTTTGGCTTTGCCAGTTTATTTATGATACACCCTGGTGCTGAATTTAATTGGCATTAGCAGTTTGCATGAACAGTGGTGTACTCATGTATTATATGATTAATACCTGATAATTGCAATTCAGTAGATTATCATTTAAAATTTGGGAAGATGACAGTTGAATATCGTAATTTCTTGATTACAACCCAGGTCTATAAACAGCAGTCTTGAATAGACATGCCATGTGTTGACTCAGGTTCACTGATGGCGTATATAGCCATATGTATGTAATAAGTGCTCAGCAAACTGGGTCTGGGCGTGGCTGTAAATTAATGCCCATTGTCTGACACTCACTGCTAGTTTAAATGAATAAATGCCAGTCCCAATTAGACACCAAGTCAACATGAGCCTCTTATAGCTGAATTCAACGAAGTGTAGCCCAATTTATTTATGAATTGGGCTTGCAACATCACCATATTATTGAATTCGTGATCAACCATATGTAGATGAGCTGTTGTTTTTAAAGCCAATTATATACTAATAGGCAGTCATTGACATGTTAACACTGTTTTACAACTTTTTAAAACAATTAAGTATGCCTTTTTGGTCTTAAATTTGATTTAAAATATCACTCAAGCAAGGTAAACTGTGATGTTGCATAACAGTGTTTGAACTGGGATTAGACTGCACCTCGTTACATTCGGCAAACAAAAAGTAGAAATCCTGGCTTCTAATCAAGAAAGTATGGTAATCTGGTAATGTGTAAAAGAAGAAAAAAAGAAACTTCAACAAAATAGTAAAGTCATTGTGATCACATAGCAGTGTATAGTGCAGTATATTATTAATTCATTCAGGTTTCTCAACATTGGCGAACTTCAATGTGTCTGACGTTGGTCGGAAAAACTTGCAAGAAGCAAAATGTGGCCATAGCAGAGTTCTCATGCAGAAGGAAGTAGGCCTACCAGTTGAGAACAGGACAGAAAGCAAAGCGCCTTTCAACAAGACTCACCTGCCTAAGTTCACTTTAACTGGTAACCAGAATATTTCTGTGTGGAGCAATGACTTAAACCAAAAGGATAATGGATCGACTGCGACTGTGAGGAATACAAGGCAGCAGGTTGAAACAGTTACATCAGATCTGAAAGACACCAGTAAGGTGACAAGTAATGTTAGAAGCTCACATCAGGTCCAGGTTGATTCAGAAGTATCATTCAAGTTGCAGAAGGTCTCTGAGGGTGTGCCGAAAACTGCTACTACAGCAAAAAATTTAAAGATCACCCAAAGTGAGGGACTAAAACACTTGGACAATTCAACAACAAACATACCTGATGATTCCTTCTGTGACATTGATTTTGAGGAGATTGATAAACTGAGTGCTGATGACAAGAAAGCTCAGACTGACAGTGAATGCAGTAAAGGAAATTATGTCAGGATTGCAAATGCTGAAGTAAGGGGGCCATCTCAATGTTCTGTTCATGATGACTTTGTTGTGCCAGATATGGATAACAAAAGCTCAAACATTGGATTTTCTACTGCCAATGGTAACAATATCTCAGTCTCAGATCAAGCATTGAATGCTGCAAGAAAGCTGGTGGAATCTGAAGACCAAGAGACTGTTCCTGACATAGCTGTGCAGCCAAGAAAACCATCTGATTCCTCATCAGCTTTTGTTGGTTTCTCAACAGCAAAGGGGAATAAACTAATGATCTCAACGAAGGCATTGAACACTGCAAGAAAGCTTTTGGAGTCTGAAGATGATCGTGGCACTAACATTCTGATGGCTGAGCCACAAAACAAGATTTCAGGAGATATGCCAAATGCTTCTGTCAGCGTAAGAAACCAATCATCATTCTCTGGCGATGCCTTGGAAATTGACAACATCGCAGCAGCAAAAGTTCCAGAAGAGAGGAAACAATCCTTGACAATGTCATCCTTTGCTGGATTTTCCACAGCAAGTGGAAATAGTATCTCAATTACAAGCAAGGCTCTTCTTGCTGCAGAAAAATTGTTGGATGTAGAAGAAGATCACCATGTTCCAGAAATAAGCAAAGAGTTGGTAAAAGCACCCAATGAACCATCAGTTTTCCCAGATCTCTCTGCCACTGATGGAGTGAATACAGGTGTCTCATCAAAGGCTTGCAATGCTACCCAGAAGCTTCATACAAATGAATCTCTGGATGGCAGTGAAAGAAATCCATCAACTGGAGATAGACTTGGACATTCTTTTCCAACTGAAAAAGGCAGTACGAGAACGGAATCTGGCTTTATTGGTTTTTCAACTGCCAAAGGTAGTAAAATCACCATTTCGAAAAAAGCGCTTTGTGCTGCAAGGAAAATGTTGGAATCTGAAGATGAAAAAGATGATTTGACTAAAGACACTCAACCATCCGGCAAATCAGGGTCTTCTGAACTCAGCAAAGATAAAGCATTCAATGGGTTTATGACTGCTGGTGGCAGTAGTTTACCTGTGTCAAGCAAATCCCTGATTGCTGCCAGGAAATTACTAGAAGCAGAAGAATGCATTGACTCCGCCAGCAATGATTCAAAAGATTTGCCCCACTCTGCTGATGCTTCTGCAGCGAAAGAGACCATACCTGGCTCAGAAAAGTCTATCCAGAACATTGTTGGTAGATCTATGGTATCTGGACAAAGTTCATCTGATGAAGTGAAAGACCCTGAATCAGAAACTACTGCTTCACCATCAAAGTTCAAAGGATTTGCTACAGCCTCAGGAAAGGGTGTGAGTGTTTCTAAGAAAGCCCTTAATGCTGCCAGGAAGATGATGGACCCTGATGACAATGATTCTGCTGGGTCTGCGGAAATAGTGACTCAGCCATCAAAGTTTGCTGGATTCAGCACTGCCAGTGGCAATAGAGTTCCCATCTCTAGCAGTGCATTACAAACAGCAAGAAAACTTCTGGAAGATGATGATGCTGTTACCAGTTCATTGAGGAATTCTGAGGATAATTCATCTAGTCGCGCTAGTCTGTCTGTCTCAAGTGAAGATGGGTTAAAAGCTAAGACTGAGGAGATGTTGATTGATTTGTCAAAGGAGAATGAGACTTCAGATGTTGATATCCCAAAGAATCTTGAGAACAAACGTACAGACTGGCAACCCAGAATAAATCACCCACCTGGATCATGCAATTTTCCTGGATTTTCAACAGCAGGGGGAAAGACTGTAGCTGTATCGAAGAAAGCACTAGATGCTGCTAAGTCATTATTGGAATCTGAAGATGTGGCTGCGGGTGTGGCTGAATCCAAGGAGGCGGTGACTGGTGCACCCGCTTTTGATGGGTTTTCTACAGCTGGAGGAAAAAGTGTAGCTGTGTCAAGCAATGCACTCAATGCAGCAAGAAAGTTTTTGGAAGCGGATGAACAAGACAAAAGTTCTCATTGGACAGGCAAGTCAGATGGTGAACCCTTACATTCATCTGGCTTCAAAGGATTTACCACAGCCAAAGGAAGCATTGTGCCTATTTCAAGTAAAGCATTGGATCAAGCGAGAAAACTCCTCGAGTCAGATGACAAAGAGAATGTGGTAAATCAGGTTCCAGAGTTTGAAAAGGAATCACCACCAGGCTGTGGTTTCTCAGGTTTTTCTACAGGAGGAGGGAAAAGTATATCCATCTCTGATAAAGCTTTATGTGATGCCACGAAGTTAATGGAGAGTGATGACAACCAGAAGGTGCCTGTAGTTGAGCATTCTACTATAGAAGTACAATATAAATCATCAAATACTGCAGGCTTTACTGGATTCACTACAGCCAGAGGAAATCATGTGGCCATATCAAGTGAGGCTTTGAAAAATGCCAAGAAGTTACTTGAAACTGATGGCGCCAATACTGGTGCCAAATCAGAGATGGAACTATCTGACAATTGTGACTTTGCAGGATTCACTACAGCAAGTGGAAGTAATATTTCTGTCTCATCCAAGGCCTTGACTAAAGCCAATAAGCTGCTTGATTCTGATGACACAGAGGGTGCTCCTACTGCATCAGCGAAAATTATTAAAGATCCTGCTGGCTTTACTGGATTCACCCCTGCTAAAGGAAATAGGGTTTCTGTGTGCAACAGAGCATTGAGTGAAGCTAGAAGTTTACTGGAATCAGATGATAATGAAGCTCTCATTGATGGCACCAAACAGCTGAAGAAGTCCTTGGAAATGGCTGGCTTCTCAGCCTTCACTACAGCCAAAGGAAATAGTGTTCCAGTGTCAAGCAAAGCTTTGCATGATGCTAGAAAACTGTTAGAGGATGAAACTGAAACATCTGCTGTCAACAATGCAACTGAATCGATTGAAAGTTCAGTTACTGAGACTTCAGGATTTGCTGGATTTTCAACAGCAAGTGGGAAAAATGTGGCTGTCTCGGGTAAATCTCTTGATGCAGCTAGGAAAATGTTGGATACGGAAAAGGAAAGCACCTATACGGAAAAGGATAGCACCTTGATTACTACAGAAACTGTTGGCAACCCAGCTAAATCTGGCTTTACTGGATTTTCAACAGCAAGAGGGAAAGATGTATCCATTTCTAGTGAGGCTCTTAGTGCTGCCAAGAAGTTGCTAGATTCAGATGATGGAGTTGCCGATATGGCAGACAATACTGGTTCATCTGGTTTCGCTGGATTTGCTACTGCTGCTGGGAATACTGTACAGGTTTCAAGCAAAGCTCTCAGTTCTGCTAGAAAGGTGCTGGAATCCACTGATAGAAGTAAAGTCTCAGATGAAATGACAGAATTGACTAAATCTTCAATCACATCAGGTTTTGTTGGATTCTCCACTGCAAAAGGAAATGCTGTGGCTTTTTCTAAAGAAGCAATTAATGCTGCAAGGCAGTTGCTTGATTCAGAGGAGAATCACGGAGTTGTTGGTCAAGATTTCATTACTGTAAAACCTACCGCTTCTTCGGCCTCATGTGAAGAACCAGGATTAAAAACTTCATCTGCCAGCAAAAATAGAAAAAACCTAGAATTTCAAGGCGCAAAATATGAAGCCACATCCTTGAAGTCAGAGCAGTTTTCTGTGAAGTTGCCATCAACATCATCAAAAACCGCTCCTTATGAAATCCTGTTGAAATCTGGGCAAGCAAACTTTGGGAAGGATGCTGCATCAGAAAAGGCTAAACTGGAATTAGAAGCAGAAGAAAGTATGAAAGCATTTCTTGAAGATGACGACTGGGATCTGGATGCCTGTCAAGCTGTCATGGTAGCCACTACAACAAGTAAGCCAACTTTTAGTGCCTCAGTCTGATCACATTCTCTGCAATTACAAAGTATTGACACAGTAAATGAGAATCTTGATGATCTACATTTTATTACATTTCCTTATTTCAATTTCATTTGTTATCAAGGCCAAAAATTAGAAGGCAAAGAACCAGCAAGACCATGGATGAAGGCCAAGTACTCTTCACCAGAAGGTAACTCTAATGCAGCAGTGTATAATGTTGACATGTGTCCACATGGTTTTTCCATCACAATAAATAAAATGTTTGATTTGCAGATTTTTGTGATCAGAAGGCATCTGGGACAACTATTGGACAACCAGTAAAGTCAGGGCCTGAAGAAGAGGCTAAAAAATCTACTGTAACTGGGTAAGAAGCTTTATCTTTCTGGTTATTTTGACACTATAGTATGCATGATGGCTACTTAGCTCATTTATTGATGTTCTGAATTGTTGTTTATTGTATTTCAGTCCAAATCTCAGTGAAAGTCATATCAAATTATCCTGTGCTGACAGGCCTGGATTTGAACAAAAGCCTCAACTAGTTAAGAGAATCAACAACTTCTATAAACTAAAATTAACAGAAGGTGTACATTCAGTTGCTCTGAATGCTATGAAACCGTCTGCCAAGTTCTCTACACCTGTGAAAACTCTGTCAGGATTTAAAACTCCTGTAAAGGATACCAAACCTCCAGAATCAACATTCAGGCCCCCAATAAAAAAGCCAAGTGCTGAAAGTAGCTTTACACCACCTGTGAAAACTCCCATTTCACCGGTCAATCAGCCTTCTGTTGTTGGTCAAGGAGTGAAGAGAAGCCACAGTTCAAGTCACTGTGATTCTCCTGCAAAGCTTGCGAAATTAGAAGAAGACGATTCTGATGTAAAAGATGAAAAGGTTCTGGACAAAAGCCCTGAGGATGCTAAAGATGTGAAGAGCACCACTAAGAATGTACAAGTATCCGATGAAGTCAAGAAAAGCAGAGCTAAAGCTCGGCTTGCTCAAGCAAAACGGATTAAAGAGAAAAGAGAAGGCGGTAAAGTTAAACCATTGCCGGGGACAATTTTCCAGATAAAACAAGGATTAAAGAAATTGCGTTTGCAAGAATATGTAATGAACACCCTTCCTCGAAGGCACACGCAACAGCAGGTATGTTGTGCAAGTGCATGCTCTGTATTAGTGTAAAATATGCTTTAAATGAGAACTTGCCTGAGTTGGCAATTTTAATGTTGCGACCTTTTATCTGTACATTATGTAATTTTTGTTAACATTTTCCCCTTACCTTGAATTTGCTCTTCTAGGTCCACATGTTTGGAGTTCCTGGTAACATCACCAATGTTTCAATCAGTAATGCAGAAGATTTCAGATTCAACATGCGGGATTTTCTCCCATCAAGCAGCGTGGATTCTGTGGATACCATTCTTCTTGGAGATGGTGCATCAGTTGTACTGGATGAAATTTCAAGTATTGGGAAGGAGGAAATTTGCAAGTGAGCATTTTTAGTTCATCTGGATGATAGATTTATGTTTTATGTGCTGAACTTGTTCTTGAGCATCTTGTTTCAGAATTTAAGATCTACTGCCTACTTGTATAAGTAATTTCTGTTATATTTTTAGTGGTTTTCTGGACATGGAAGGTGTTGACCCAAACCTTATCAGCCGAGACTGGGTTTACAATCACTACAAATGGATTGTATGGAAATGTGCAGCTCTAGAAGTATGCTTTCCTCATTGCTTTGGTGCCAGGTGAATATTTTGAAAATTGCCTTATTGGACTCTCATGGATGTCGTGGTTAACTTCGAGAATTGTCTAGGTGCAGTTTTATGGTAGGCTACATGTTGATGTCATTATGTTTCAGGTGTCTGACTCCAGATCGGTTAATACTCCAGTTAAAGCTGAGATATGACAGAGAAATTGACAATAGCCAAAGGTAAGCAAGGCAGTTGCTCTGTAGAGGTTAAATCAGTTTGTATATATTTATTCTTTCAGAAGTTTTGCTTCTTTGAACTGTTTGTTAATCTTCTGCCTATGTTCATGGAATCTTTCTTCCTATGTCAGACTTTGAGGGTTGGCTTGCTGTAAATGCATTTTTGGTGTTTCCTGGATGAATCGAACAATAACACTGCTTGACAGTGAAATTGTAAAGACAGTGAAGTTGCAGACAATAATAACACCATCCAGGGATGGATCCAAAACATTCTGAATGAAGAGTACAAAAAATATACCTCTCATCTGCAATCTTTCTCAGAATGTTTTAGATCCAACCCTGGACGTTATTTTTGCCTGTATCATGGCTATCAGTCGCAACTTCATTGTTGGTAGTTTACCATTATGTTAGACATTCCATTAAACAAATAAATGTCACACATATTCTTTATTCAGAACTATTTTTATAAACTGCAGGTCTTGCTTTTTCACAGTTCAAGTGCTGTTGTGTATATTGCACAATATCGTGCAAACTTTACAAAAATTGCAATATCACAGACTGTCTGCTACATGAAAATGCAGAAATACAAGGTCTTTATGTAGTTGTGCAACAAATAGGCTGCATATTTGTTCCAACCAGTTTTACCAGTGCGATATCAAGAAAAGCCAGCTTTTCTTAATTAAGCTTGTGACTTCAACCAAACTGATGAGGAATCAAATCGTGCAGTTAGCTGATCCACAATTTGATCTTTTGATGCCTGCTAAAAGTTTATAAGCTATTACAATTTATTTGTTCAATATTCAGGCTGTTCAATGGACTGCCTTGCCTAAGAGAGCGGGTAATTTTATGCAGGAATTCTGAATAGCAGTCTCAATTTCATTGTGTTTTCTCTTTGGCAGTCCTATCAGTTTAGTTTGATTTCTCTTCATTGCTTTGAGGACCATCTCAGCATGGATGGAAATGTGTGTTCCTGTTAAAACAATGCTCACCACACTGTCATTTATTGTCAGGGCTTCTCCAAGGGATGTGAACATGTCATCGTTCATTGCTGAATTCTGCAAATCCAAGTGTAGCAAAGACTTGTTGAATTTAATGGCTTCAGCTAAGGCAGAGAAGCTCCCTTCCAAGTTAAGCCGCACAAGGCTCAAATGCTGAATGGTCCTACTCATCCTTATGCCATTTGAGAGGCTGACAAAATCCATCTTGTGCCAGGCAGTGGAAGTTAAATCTAACCTTTCTATGTCACTTCTCTCCAATCTTTTGGCAAGCTCCTGTGCCGAGACGCTGTCAATAACACAACCGTGCAAATTCAGAACTGTGATTGTCGGTGGAAGGTGGCGAAGTACACAAGCTATTGCTTGGGTGTTGTCACAATGTTGAAAGTTGAAGTTCTCCACATGATGCATGGCTCTGCAAGCTTTCTGGAGGTCTGCCCAGGCTTGTGCACTGAATTTTTGCTTAGTTTTTCCCCTGTCCACACAAGTCACTGTATGAATGGATGTATTTTCTCTAAATATACCTGCTAATATCATTGCCAATACATCTGCGTTAGTCCATGTGAACTTGATGCTTGTTAGAAATTTGCTTTTCTTGACGTTCTCTGCAAGGACCATGTAGTCGTTGGTATTGTAAGCCGCGAAGTGGTCCATATGCAGAGACAGATGAGTGACAGATGGTTGAAGGTCATTAGCAACCACTGAAGCAAGACCTCTGATGACGCTAGGGGTAGGGATGTCTCTAGATTTGACATAAAGTAATGTTGGTAAGCTGGCTGATGCTGCACAAACCAGATTTTCATCCCCTGTAAAACAAAAGTATGCAGAAAATTATCATTTCATTCAGTCTTTATCATGATATCAATCTTGATAAGGTCTCCTGGCAAATTACTAATGATTTAGTGAATTGTCATCGTTGTGAATTACGCAATAATTTACTTCTTATTGTGCTAAATGAATGAAATTAATCTGAAACTAGTTAGAATAACTGGTGTTTAAATGGTTTTTAAAACTATCTTTTATTGGTGCTTTGCTTCTATGCTGAGACAGCTCAATAAATTAAACAGCAAACTGAAGTGATGTTCTCCAGAAGTGTAACTTATAACTTAAAAGGCTCAGGATTCATACCTTTGCATTGTGCTATACATTCCAGACTCAGGGCTACATCTCGTAAGCGACATAGCGTTTGTTGGTAGAATGTGTCCGGATTAAACATGGTCGCATGTCCTGGGCCAGCAACTTTATTACTGTCTGAAACCAACAATGTCTTTTGAATTGCTCTATTCCTGATGCCTAGTTCATCAATGATTTTGTGCTTGTACTCATCCATGTCTGTCAAACCACAGTAAATGGCCAAAACTTTATCCAAGGAGGGATTCTGCAGTAGAACTTCTAGGGTATGTTCTTTGTAACTTTCATCAGAATGTTTGTCCAGAAAATATGCTGCCATGAAATCTCTGAAGACAGAGTTGTGAAAAACAGTCACTGCCTTATAAAGCCAAATGGGAGGGGTGATTATGCCAATCCCAAATGGGAGAGATTCATTGTTATTAGTCAGCGCAGAGATAAGGGACTTCCCTCCCTCGATTTCAAGTTGGTAGTTTCCTTTAAGAACAGAGGTCAAGGCAAGGTCAGATAGTTTGGTGATCATTTCATTGGCTTTCATTTGCTTTTGTTTGGCGTCAATGATTTTCAAAATTGTCGGTCTTGTTGATGTGTTTTTGTGTTCCTTGTTCGTGTAATTTATTTGCAAGACTTCTAATGTGGCTCTCAGCAACTCACCAAGAGTTTCGAAAGACAGCTCATGGTGCATCTCACATATTAGGCACATATACATGCAGTAAAGTGGTTGAAGACTCAGACTTTGCAACATGCTGTGATTATCTGTGTGTAATCTCTTAAAGAGAGGATAGTATAAGCTCTCCTGAGTCTTTGTCAGTTTGCTGTACTTGTGAATGATCTCAGTTTCTTTGCCCTTCTCCAGTCCCAAGATATGATAACAACTGTCAAATTTGCGTCGCAGTTGATGGTTATGATATGGTCCTTTTCCCAACAGAAGTACGCTACTTTTGTCATAGATTTGGCGACTCAGAAGATCTAAGATCCCATCCTTCTCTCTTGGGATGTACTTATCGTAACCGTCTAAGATGAAGATAATTTCTTCATGGATGGAATTGAGTAAAGCTGAAATTTGTTTTGGGGTTTTGTTTAGAGCTGGACTGAGGCATTGCGATAAGATAACATCTTCCAGAGTCCTGGTATTAGGATCTTTGGCATTGATATTGACTTGAGCCAGGTCAATGAGAAACACAAATATGTGCGCATTCAGTGCTTCTCCCTTTGCCCACAGATATGTCAAATAAGCGGCAAGTGTGGTCTTCCCTACTCCACTAATTCCTTCTATGATGATTCTCTGTCCTGGCTGAGAAAATAGGCTTTCAGGCTGTATAGTTTTACTGGAAAAAAAGAAACCAAAACAAATAGAGTGAGGTTAATTATGATCCTTGTATATATATATATATATATATTGTTCACTGTCTTTGGATAAGGTCCGATATCATACAACTCAGAAAAAGATAAATGTCAAAGTGTTGTAGTGAATAGTTATCAGTTACCCATGGAAATCAGTGATGTCCAGTTTGGTATAGAATTCTTTGAGGTCAGTTTGATGTTCGGGATGCCAAAGAGCAGGACTGTACTGACTGAATCGTGATACGTAGCCATTCTTCAAATTATCTTTGCACTCAGTTGTTTCATCTGGAATTAGCATGGTATTGATAAGTAAAATGTGGCATAGAATCACACCAGCAAGATCAGTTTTGGTGCAAAATTTACTTTCCTTGAAGGAGAAGACTTAAGTGGTCTGAGAAGTGAGGTAAATAGTTCAATACAATGGCAATAACACAGTTGGTTCCAGGAGTAGTTGGTTTTAATATCAAGGTGGTAATCAGCAATACACCCTTTTCACACAGCAGCCATGTTGGCATTTTTGCCTCATTGACCTCTCTTTGCACTCAGATATAGTATTGTGAAATCATCAGTAAACAATGGCCATGGTGAGGTCACAGAGTGCAAGAACAATGGAGAAGTAATGCTGTCATGATATATGATGTAATCAAAATGAGGTCAGTGAGGCAAAAATATCAAAATGGCTGCTGTGTGAAAAGGGTGTATAGTGATATGATGTTACACTGTAATTATGCAAAATGGCGTCCCACTGATATTGATATTAAGATAGATTTAAGCAGTGTTACAAATCAGTGGTTTGCGGTTATCCGGATAACCAAAATAACCCAGTCGGACATTGGTTGAAATTGTATGTGAGCAATTGTAGATTACAATGATTAAGCCCAATGTATAACTAATCTAACTCTAATTTTGACCACTGGGTTAGTTACTGACCAAATGAGTGACCAGCCTTACAGAGTGATATGAAGTATGTTTAATATTTACCTGGTCGCTGAGCTGCAAGCACTCTAGCTTTTGTTAAAGTCTCATATAATGTTGGATACTTGAATTTTAGAGCTTCACAAAAGACATCAAGGGCATGGGAATTTTTGGTTGTCAGTATCTGAATCAGGTTCTTCATGCGGTCAGTATTTCTGGTTCCCAGGTTCACCGAAATCTTTTCTTCATGTGTCAGTATGCCAGCCTTCACCAGTTTGCCAACCACCACCTCACTGCGGACTGATTCTATGATAGATTTCTGGTGCTTTGCCAGAATAGCTTTCTCTTCTGCAGTTGCTTCTGTATAAATATTAAAAAGAAAATGTATGCATGAGAGAGGTTCGACATGATTTGCAATATCTGAGATAGTGAAATCCTACTCCAGTTAAATTAATTCATGGAGGAGGGGTTATATTCAGTGTATTTTATGTGTCATACAGTTAGTTTCATTAAAAACGGCCAGTCAAATTGAAACTAGACATAGCTGTCATAGCTGGCTACTCAAAACCGGATCTAAAAGTACATATATTTATGATATATTAGATTAATTTCTTACATTGACCAAGGTTTATATTTATCTTGTGATAGATGTAAACCAATTATTTGCTAAAGAAGTGGACAGAAACAGCCGGCTTTAGCGTGTTTAGACCACAGGTTGCTACAGACAGCTAGAGTCGACTGTATTTTATGAAACTAACTATATAAAAATTTAAGTAAAAAACTCACCAAGAACTGGTGGTAGCATCATTGCTTGATTTTCTGTTGGTGACAGAGGTTCTGTAACCTGACTTTGCTTCCTTGATATGCCTATTTTTGGCAGAGCTGTTGAGTTCTTAGTAACTTTTGGAGCGTGGTCTGCATTATTGTTGCTTTCTATATTATCAAGGGCAGCTGCAGCCTCATGCCATCTTTTCAGGATTTCTTTATGACCTTGTGATCGTTCTTCGTTAAAGACCTGACCTAATAGGTCATCCAAATTGTCCTTGATGGATGGACTGCCAAGGTCAGTCAGAAGGTCACAGAGGGGTGTCAAATGTGCTGCACATTCAGCTGTCGGTAGTGTGTCAGTTTCGAACAAAAGTTTTCGATATGGTGTCAACCGGGCAATGTTAGCTGATAAGCCAGTATCATCTGTACTGGGGGTCTCATTCCACCCATGTGGGTAGGGTGCTGCAAGGTGACATATGCTTCGTAGAAGGACATAAACTACACTGACATTGTAGTTGTCTGATACGATTTGTCGTTTGTGTTTTGGGTAAAGTGCAGTCCACTCTGTTTCATCAAGAATCTGAAATGTCATATTCAAACGAAGCTAGTTCAGTCCAGGATTATGAATCATGGAATCACCATGGTTATGGCATTACAGCAGATTTCATATACTCAGCAACTAAATTCCAGAGGACATCATATGAATCCTGGCTAAATCATTGGCTATAAAATAGTCCTCTGGAGTTTAGTTTCCAAGTGTATGAAATCTGCTGTAGCGGGGATGTACTTCATTATAGGTAATTGATGTTGCTTTCTCTGGGAAATGCAAAACATTTACCTTCATAGAGTGCAGTCTTTTCAATCGAAGTTTGGTGTCATGCTTTCCCAGTTTCTCAGCCAGAGTAACGGGTGGATGAATGCCATTGAAAACATGTCTCAGCGCTAGTGCTGCGCCCTCCACCAGCACTCCACACAGTCTGTCATGGTAGACCTTTTCCAAGTTGTTTAGACCTCTGGAGCCCCTTCGGCTTCTTGGTTGTGGTACAGGGGAGCCACTTCTTTCATCTGAAGTTTAATAATTGAGATGAATTTCAAATTAAATTTTTTGGGAATTTTATTGCTCAATTGGTGTATTGTAAAATATACACATGTCAAAATAACATTCCGTTGTCAATAAAAGTATCTCATCAATATATTATTGTCAGACTAGCTAGCAGCTGGATGTAAATTTATACACCTGAGATTCTCATAGTAATAAACTATCTGGCACATATTTATCGAATGGATACCTTTATTCATGGTGAAATGTCATGTTAATATGAATGGTGCTTGTGATAGCTCATGCTTCAGACTTGTTTATCATTAATACAAATCATGGTTTAACATATTTACCTACTACAAAAAGGAAGATAGTTGAAACTGCAAGAAATAGAAAAAAGGACATATCTCATGTGGTATCTTTACTTTAAGGCGATTTTCACACAATAGACCTATTTTCCTTAGGGCACTTATGGGAAAACGTGCATGTCTATCATCACGCTGGCTCACTTGAGCTAAATGCTTAATAATTGAAATCACTTTATTGTTGCATGATTATGCTTCTGTTTGGCTTGGCTGACTTGGTGGCCTTAGAAGCAAAGCTGCAGATCGGCTGAGATTCTGAAAAACCCTCATTGATGAGTTTGATTATTCTCAACAGTCCAGCATCGTTTTCTTTCCTTTGCTCCATAATTAATTCCCTTATGATCATTTAATGAAGTGCTGCCAACAGGTGCCAAAGTTTCTCAGTTAATGGCCTTTTGAAGCCAAGTCAATTCCCATTGGGCGAAAGCTTTTCAATTCTTGTTTATGGCATCTTCTGTAATTCTCTAAGTCGTTAAATAATTTTTATTTATTTTAATGGCAATTCTCAAATAATCGTGTACTTATCCCATGAAATGAATAAGTATTTTAAGGTTTACAAGGTGTAATGCTGAAGTCGAATGCCATAAAAACAGTGTACATCATGTGTTTCTGACATTGTCTCCTGTCTTTTTCATCTTTGAAAAATTTGAATAATGTTTGATACTTTGAGAATATAGAAAAAAAAAAGTATTAATATTTCTTTAGCTTTGAAAATTAAAGAAACCTACCACTGTTACCAAGTTGTGATTTCCTTGTCCTGGGTGTGTGTTCCATCTTGGTCAGATTGACCACAGCTGACAGATACTACCCTAGCTAATATGGACTGATGTGATGTGTCATTGATTTGGGATTATCAGCTGTCAAGATCAAGCAGTTCGAAGTTCCTATTCCAGTATTGGCGCACGTGCATCAATCAGTCAATGGTTTAGTGCTTCGATCATCATATTATCATGAGTACTTTAAGTTCTCGTTGCCAGGTGATTCCTGTTTGTATTTAATCATAAAATACTGCGAAGGTCTGTTGTGTTTCTTTTAAGTTGTTTGCAAACCAATTTAACTCATCAATAATGAACGATGTTTGTAAGTCTCTTTCTAAATATAGTTTAATTACTATTGACTATTTTGTGACTTGAACGATGCTTCCATGAATTTGAAGTTATTTGAGTCACAGGCATCACAATGCAATTGGATTTTTAGTTGGTGATTTTAACCACAGGTCCCAAATTGTCTAAATTCATGGAAGCTAATGATGATCGAAGCACTAGACCATGATTTTAATTGACTGTATGTCTGTGTCAATAAAACACATTTATATATTTTTTATTTTTACTTCTTTAGTTAGTCTGTTCCATTTCTTTGTCTGTTCACATGTGGGCTTTGAAGTATCCTATATGTGGTATTCCCCTGATGCATTTACATCAGTCGGCAGTACTTTCTCAATAATTATGCTGTCTCTGTAGTCCTTTAATTGAAAGTAATTAATGTACACAAAGCTGATTGAACAAAAATGAAAATGCTGTCATGAGAGATGTCCTTCATCAGCAACTTCTGGTAAGCGCGTGTTAAGTCTAAGATAACACTTCTGAATATATGCTTACACATGTGTGTAAGTCTGAAATAATTATAAACCTTATCAGTTGTCACCACATTGGAAAGTGGGAGAAACAAAGCTAGCAATGATGGCAAATATGCTGTCTTAGCCTGTCTAGGAAATGTGCAAGGTTGATGGAAAAGTTCTTATGAAGATTTCCATGCATCTCCAGCCAGTCAATAATTCAATAGTCAATCAGCCCCCAATCGAAGGTCACAAAAGATCAATTGTCTGTCTCTATACATTGATTTCCTGGTTTGTTAATGCAGTACCATCATTAAATCATAAGTAGCTTTGTTACAAAGGCTTACATGGAATTCATTGATGTAAGTACTGCGCTGTCAAATTCCATGCTGACAACTCCAATTTCCGGCATCATTATCAATATTTCGTGCCATAACAGACAGCTGTGTATTGATTATGTTTTCAATGTCTAAGTGCGACTGGGCCGGAAGCTTAGTCAGCTTATATGACCCACTGCCAGAGGCAGATGTAATGATGAGATAAGACTTGGAGTCCATACTATGTTACACATTTACCCCATGAGTCAGATCTTTCAATGATAATTACTGTTAGCCGAGACACTATTCTTCCATGAAACAATGACTTTAACTTCTGTATGCTTGCAAAATGTCATTGCATGTAACCTACTACTGTTGTTTTTAACAATTGTTTATCTTTTGAGCCCCATGGTCTCCTGTCAAATTCTGAAGGCTACCTACTTAATAATCCTTCTGCAAAAGCTTGAAAACTCATGAAAGAGGTTAACTCTTAGTGAAGCAATTAAGCACTTGAGCAATATCTCTTTCTCTGCAGGTCTGTGATCGTGCTGAGGTTGAGTAAAGGTGCACTTGGCAGCGGTGCACATTAAACATACATAGACAAGACATGGGCACATGGCTCTCTTCCAGGTCTATTTAATCTAATGAATCACCAGAACTGAGCATTAATTAACCTTTTTAATCTCCATTGAAACTGTGAACATTTTACACTAAGGCAGTCCTCAATGTATAATTTGAAGAATGGTGTTTCCAAAGATGCCTGTATCACTGCTGTCTGGCCAGTGCAAAAGATAACTTGTAAAAGGATAGGTTACAGAATTGCTGACTTGATTTTCAGTCGGTTCATGATATGAAAATGTTTTGTGGAACTTAGATTGAGCCCGCATCTCATGATTACATTTTACCTCTCTCAATTGGTAATGTCAGTGAACCAAGGTTTAGAACAGCCCGAGAAATCTGATGTTCGCTTAAGCGCTCTTGTTTATTATCGGTTATTTTTTGCTTACGTGCGGTCAGGAAGGGTTTTTTTGGGCTAGGTTTAGACCAGTAGTGCTGATTCTTTTTCATATGTAAGTCAAATATAATATGACGAGCAATGCTTTATTTTTATTTTGCCTGGTAATATCAAAACGTGTGTGACATTGTCATTATCATTATGCCGTGATCTTTATTCAGGAGCTGTCTTAAGAAAATCTTTGAACAAGACGATACTCCTGCCAGACCAATGGTGCTTTGCGTTAGTGGTATACAGAGAAACAAGGCATCCAGCTCCGCTCAAGAAACGAAAGAATCATCCCTTACGGTATTGTAGTCTAAAACTACCATGCACCACTGGGGGTTGGCATAATGTTATAAAATGAATTATGTAAAATGAGACAAGAGAATTTGCTAAGTCTTATTCTGGCTAACAAAAACATTAAGTAGCATATAAATGACCTCCGTAAACAGACTTGTTTTCCTTAAAAACAATGTGTTCATTAATGTTTTGTGTGAGTGTAGATATTATAAAGTCAGTTCAACTCAGTGTAATTGTTACATCTCTTGAGGTATGTATATACTATGTAAACCAGTTAAAAAAATTATGTAGCTTGTTTTAACGTCTTTGTATTGTCAATTGAACCAGTTGCAACTGACTGATGGGTGGTACAGCATTCCTGTTCAGCTGGATTCTGCTCTCATTCGTCTTGTTAACGATGGCCGCATCAGTATCGGTGATAAGTTGTTTATCTGCTCCGCTGAGATGCTAGGTCATCCAGAACCATCTCCACCACTACAGGTTAGTGGTCACAATGTAAAAAGACTCTCAATCAATTTAATGCAGTGTATGTAGGATGACGGATGAAATGATAATGAAGTAATAAGACTTTGAAATCAAAGTCTGATCTATTTTTAGAAACAAATAGGTGAATTCAAACTTCTGGTCATTCCAAGTTACTAATAGTAGTAAGTAGTGTTCCAGCTAGGCCATTTGAGCAAAAATAATTTTTTTTTTTTTGCTTTTCAACTAGCTATTTGAGTCTATTTAGGTGCCCTAATATTCTTGTGCGCCATGCCCAATTAAAATCCTAGCTGGAACATTGATAAGATATGATAGACATGCTGTGTCACTTAATCAGCTGCATTAATCTCTCATTTATTGTGATTTTTGCCAGGCCACCGAAGACACAGTGCTCAAAATATTCTGTAATTCAACACGCAAAGCAAGATGGGATGCTAAGATGGGCTTCAGCTTCATCAAGATGCCAATGGCTGTTCCTCTGACATCTTTGTATCCGGATGGAGGAATCATATCATGCTTAGAAGTCATTGTTACAAGATTATATCCCTTGCAAGTAAGTATGCTATTGGGTTATGAAAACTCCTTTAATAAACTGAAGTAATTGTGAGTTATATTTACACATTGAAATTTTATGAAACAGTTCAATTTTTGCAGCAAACTAAGAACACAAATTCATTTGGAGTTTTTTAATTTATCAGTTTTTAGGACACCACAGCCTATGGTGTCATTAATCTGTAGTGATGCAATATTGAGTGATTACAGTGTTTTTCACTGGATCATTTTACAGAAAATTTTAATCTTATTTTTTATGGACTTCCCATATTAAAATTCCCTATTCGCAATTTCGATCCTTTACTGTAGGAAATACTTAAATTTCTGTATCTGATAAATTTGATCAAACTACTGTCTGTATGTTGGACAAGATACTGAGCAAGGAACTACCAGTTGAGAATGTGTTGAGAAACATCTGCATTTGATTGCACTCAAATAATTATTAATCAAGTCTAAAGGCAATCATACTATGAGTTTATTTGTGCTTACCTTTTACATTAAATAAATTCAGCCTCATCATGATGATATGAACATACATCATGCCGATAAAGACAGTAATAGAACTTCCCTCATATTAAAATTTTAAAAGTCAATACCTGATAATTTTGGCAGCTTGAGTGTTTCCTTGGTGAATTGTTCAGCTATAACCAAAGACATGGTTTCTAGGTTCTTGCTGCTCTACACCATATATATATCAGTTGGTCTTGCGAGTAGTGGACTGGTCAGACTCTACATTGCTGCATCCTTATGACCTTCTACTTCCTGGCGAGAAATCAGTTCAAGGTTGTTGGTGCTGGCACACCATCCAATAATGAAAACTTAATGACAAGTCCTGTCAAGACTTTTCATTAACCTCAGCTTTGTTGGCTCATGATTCCCATTGTGCAGATGATCTGCTGTAAAGGCCTGGACTTGCGTCATTTGCCTAACAGGTGGCCAAGTTAAGTTGCTGGGTCCGACTTGTTGCATGCCAAATGATAAAATGAGGCGGGCATCATGGCTTGAAGACTTAACTTTTGAAGGTACTCTTCGCAACTGTCTCTAATGTTATTTGATTGATTTGTTGATCGGTTGGTTGGTTGGTTGATTGATTTGAGTCCACATTTTTTTTATGAAAATGGGATTTATGCTTGTCCTAGGATAAACTGAAATAACAGGTACTGCATGTTAGTGTTGTGTATCATTACAGCGAAGCGATACGATACGTATCATCGATATCTTGAACCGATACACGATACATATCGTGATACATAAATTGAGGTTGGCTCACCAAATTATAAATGAGCAATGCAACATTTTTGTAACTTTTAAGCAAAATGGAGTTAGTTTGGGCTCAATATGGGCTGGCAGCATTTTTGCTGTTTTTAATGGCTTTATTTTTTTAAGAAAAGTTTTATTAAGAGAATGTAACGACCTGTACAAAATATATATCTATGCACCCATCATCTATAAACAGATAAATTTCCTTTAAAAAATATCTAGTTGTGATGGCTAATCATTATATGCTAATTACACTCCACACTTCACACCTTTTTCAAGGCATTGGTAGAGTCTATACTTGGGGGACTGATTTCAATCAACTCCCCCATATCCCCAAGTGGCTTTCCCAATTACAATTAACAATATTCCTGAACTTCAACCTGTTCTTTTCAATTACGAAATGTCAGCCCTCGCCGGCGCCATAAGCAATTCAAACTGGGCGATATATTATATCGATTTGTACGGCGGTACAACACCGGTTTCTGTATCGTTTAGAATTTACCGGTTTTAACGATATATCGTGAACCGGTACACAACAGTACTACATGTACATGTATAAAAAAATGTCATAAATTGTCATATGTTCATTTCTGTAGCTGAGGTTCTACTCATGCACAGTAACTGGAGTACAATTGGCAATCATCAGCTGGATAAATGTCTGAATGTATTCTTTGTTTTTCAGTTTATGGAGAAGAATTCAAGTGGCGGTGTAACATTCCGCAATGAGAGAAGCGAGTCGAGGGCAGCTCAAGCCTTTGACAAAGATAAGGAGAAGCACATGGAAGTTGTTTATGCAAAACTACAAAATGATTTTGAAGATCGAATTTCAAAAATTGGTAAAGCATTCCAAGTTCTTATTGTTTTTTATACAGATTGTGGAGTATACATTTTCAAAAACCAAATGTTTGGGATTTTTTTATTTTTCAAAGATGGAAGTAACCAAAGACCTCGCAGGAGTGGTAAACGCTTGACTTCAGATGAGCTTCGCTCCTTACAAACAGGACAAGAGATCTATGAAGCTCTGCAGGCAGCAGTAGATCCTGCTGATCTTGAGGTTTGTGATGCTATTGTAATTAGTGATCGGTAAATGTAAATTTGTAATGGTGATATTTAAATAATCTGGTGCCATTGAAAGCCTACTTGCTCACAAGGGGGAGTGCAAGGCGAGGTTCTTGTAGCCTTTTACCCAGTGAGAATTCTGTGCAATGTAACTTCTGACCATTGTGACACCTGGGGCCCAGCACTCATATTGTGCTGAATTGCACATTACATGTGCGATTCTAGTTTGTTTTCAATAAGTTAATTAGGATTTTGGAGTGGAACCACAGTGCAACCCCAAATTCTATTGTCAGAAGCTGTTTCAGTTTTTGTGTGGCTTCATTTCATAATTGTCAGATGCTGTATTAAAACTTCTATTTTGATCCGCACTTTTCAGGCCTCTCTTGGTAACCACCAGATGGCTCTGCTGTGTGACTATCGTCGCCACCTGCAGGACCAGCTACAAGCTGAAATAGCTGCTGAGTTTCAGAAATGCCTCTCTGACAAAAGCAAGGTCAGTTTCCCATTTCAAGATGATATAAATCCCACCTTAATCCATATACCACCTAAATTATGTATTCATAAGTTTTATTTTTAATCTAATCGTATTATTTTCATCTAAAGACTCCAACTAGGAATGTGACATCGCTCCTAAAAATACGCTTGGCTGGACTGTCTAATTCTGACATTGACAACAGATCAAGTGAGTCAAATCTTTTAAAGTTTTCCCATCAAAATAATGTTGAATTTGCAGTAATTGTTAGGTACAATAATGAAATGCTTGATCCTTTTCCAGATGTGCTATTAACAATATGGCAGCCAACAGAGGACTTGCGGCAAATGTTTGCTGAGGGAAAGGCTTTCAGGATTCGTAATCTTCTTGCATCAGAGAACAGGTACATTGTACAAACACTCAGAATAGTAGTCAAGGTTTGTACTATTGCTGCTATGACTTAAAAGTATTATATTCCACAGGCATCATTTTCGCACTGGCAAAGGTCGCAGTGGAGCTGGTGTGGTTATTCATGTCCTTTCTGATTGGATGCAACTGAAAGTTATTGCACAATCAGATGAGGCCTTTCTAATATTGTGTTCAGAAGTGAAACAGCACTTTTAAGGCATATTTAAGATAATCGTTGTAAATTACAGATCTATACACCATGTTTGCTTATGACTTTCCAGGGGCAAAGGGTCTTCAGCAGTGTCTCTGACTGCATCCAGGAGCACTTGTTATGCTGAAATCAATGTCAGTGAGAATGTCAGTGATATAGTCTACGAACCCAGAGAGGTATGATCAGCTTGTCCAAACATTTGCAAATTTTTCACATTTCTATAACTTGTGGTCATGGATATAACATTTGAATTCAGGTCACCTCTGCAGCTGATATGATGGTGCGTTTCAATCCTGCCTATAGCGAGGTTGATGTAGTCGGCTTTGTAGTGCAAGTTTCTGCATCTTCTACATTTGACAGACCAAGGTAAGAGATGTGTATTAACTTGAAATTGCATGTAAGCCCATCATCACCAAAATGTTGATATCTCCTCACATTAGTTTACTTTCATTTAAAACACTGTTCCATTCAGATGAACAATGTTCAGACACCCTCCCACTCCCCACTGTTTAATTAAGAGAATATAGGCATTTAAGACCCTCCCTCCCTCCTCCCAATGTTTAAAAAAAGTTTGTGAAGCCCCACCCATACTTGTAAATGAACAACCTGATATAGTATATCATAACCTTTCATAATGTTCAATTTGTCTGTGTCCTTGTTTTAGTGGAAGTGAAGGTCAAGTGCAGCTGGTTTATTTAGCTGACAGCAGTAATCAGCTGTATGCCGTTAAGTTCTGGGGTGGCATAAAGGTATGTGTTGTTTACACTTAATAAATCTGGAGTATGAGTTATGAAATCTGGCTGTGATAAAGTTTTCTGCATTTCTACATTTTTCAGATGATATTTTGCTTTCTTTTCAGGCTTATGGATTAGAGGAAACCATGAAGACAAAAGCGTGTATTGGATGTGGGAATTTGCAATGGAGAGGTGAATTTCAGGGCAAAATTCCAACATTAACAGCATCTGAACTGTCAACATTCACATCTAGTCCAAAAGCAGGTCATCTGAAATCATCTCTAAATAAATTAATAACCGTTGCTCAGGTAGGATGTAATCATGTGAACCACTAAAATCTGTGTATCATTGCATTCTTGTATGTTTGTAGATTTAAATTTTTATATTCAGGACATGTAAAATGTTTTCAGGATAAAGAGGCCTTCGTAAAGAGAATGTATGAAAAACTGAATGAAATTTGGAGCCCGTCAACACCATCCATGGCCACTGGAACTTCCAATTTGAGGCCAGCAGTGGTAAGCTCAGCTTGCTAAAACAGGTTGATGTTAAATCAGCCGAACTGAACATTCATCTTGGTCTTTTGTTTTTCAGGTTACTCCATCAGATCGAACGCCAGTTACCTCGGCATCAACCTCATTATCTTTAAAGACTACACCAGCCTCTAAAAATGAAGGGTTTATGGCAGATCCTAGCAGTACACCTACATCACTTTTACATCCACCAAAGGTGGAAACTGTTTCACCAGATGACGACAAAAATGTGGACCCAGTTGTTGCGAAAAAGATACTCATTCAAAAACAGAAAGCACAACGTCTTGCACAGTATGGAAGTCCTCCTAAAATATCTGCTCTCAGCAGTCCTGCAAATCCAGTTGCTTATAAGGCTTTTAAGCCTCCCTCTTTGAGAACTCCTAAACCTGATTTATCAACTTCCAAAAGGGACACACCTGCAAACAGCACCCTGACACCAGCTGTTACATCTAGTTTTAAAACTCCCTTAAACTTTGAGGTTACTGACAGTTCTGCTTCATCTAGTTATATCTGCAAAGGTGCTTCAGTGATCTCTACAGCTACACCTAAAACATCTCTTACTACCCCTCAAATTACTCCTAAAGGTATGAGTAGTGAATGCAAAATACAAACCAGTACTTGCAATGTAACTCGTACCAGGGGTCGAAAATCTCTTGGAAGTCGTCGAAGCCTGTCTTGGAGAAAACCAGACCCTCAGCAGTCTGAAAATGTAAAAGAGGACTTTAGCAGGAAAGATGAGAATATTCCTGTAAACTTGGAAGGAACAAATGATGGTGAAGTGATATGCGATAAGTCACATGTGATTGACAAAAAAGGCTGCAGTTCTGATGAACTTAGTCAATGTGAAGATATAGCCGGGCAGCCATTAACTTGCAGTGGCCAGGAAAGTGAAAAAAATCTCATGAATATTGAAGAAAACTCTGTAGTAAATTGCAGTCAGCAATCAAACTGCAGTGAAATCTCTATTGATAATGAAATGATAGGTCCTGAAAAATTGAGCCAAGTTAACACTAAACGCGGTTCAAAGCTCAGCAAAGGCAGGAAGCGGAAACTTAATTTGTGACTAAGTACTGATTCTAGACAACTTCAACAATTATCATGAAATGGTGCATCTTTTGTAGATTCCTCTGGTAGGAATATTTTTACTGTTGTTGCTGTAGTGATACTCGAGTTTTAGTTGAATGCCTGACTCTTGGTTCAATTTTTGCTGCAAAAACTTACGTTTTCATAAATAATTACATGTAAACTTACAATTGAGATTAAAACAATGAGACTGAGTCCAATAATGTTAATATATCTGCCATTGTAATTGTCTTTTGTTGTTACTCTGCAGTGCAGCTATTGTTGTTACCTCTGAATCATTCCTTTCATTAAACAATGTTAAAATGAACTACAGAACTTAATTGTGTCCTCTATATATCTATGCATTTGTTTTCTTTGAATTTTGTAATATTTTTGGCATGACTGAAGCCTCCTGGGGACTTGATGTTAGGTAATTATGACTTATTTGGAATATGATGCGCTACTGTAACAGTGGGATATCAGCTGCTGGATGCCATTGGCATGAGACATTCTCATGTTTCGTGACTGGGTGGTGTTGGATTGTACAATCCGAACACCCACTAGCTCCAATGTCTCATCCCATCAATTTAGCTGGAATGAACGGTATATGTACTTTTACATTTGGGTCATTCCATGCCAAATCAACAAAATTTTGGAAAATGCCCAAGGTGACCCCCTCAAAAATTAAAAAAAAAAAACATTGTCATTCTCCTACCAGCCACACGGACAAAGTTAAAATTTCACGTTGATATTATCTGCAGTCATTTTTTATATACTGCCCTTTAAAATTCACACTTTTTTTTTCATCAAGGTTGAGTGAGTTGTATTTTATGGACTATTGTAGCTACATGGCTCATACTTCTAGACTGAACCTGAAAATTCAATTTCTGGCATCATATTATTGGTATCTCTATTTAGTTGCATTCTATACAGCTCTAAAAACAGGATAAAATGCATTATTAGCAAAATGTACCCCATCTTTCTGGGTTGGCTGCATTCAAGTGGTTCATTAACAGGTGGAAGGGGGCCTCTTTTTTTCCGAATTTTGAGGGGGTGGTTGATTAGGCATGGAATGACCCCATTTTGGCATGTGAATTACTTGGTCAGCAAGATGGTGAAGGCAGAAATATGTCAAGTTTTGGCAGATTCTGAATTGTCACAAAAATGCCTTTTAGCTACAAAATATTTTATGAATATGAACTTTCATCACTCCAGCAAAGTACATTTCCTGGGTGACTGCTGGTTTGTCATTTGACTGCCTAGAGGTATATTTTTTACAATGCACGCACAGACAGCATGGTAAGCGTTAATCGGTGTGTGCCGCACTCTAAGCTTGTCTAGAGGCCAGAATCAGCCTAGGTAAGAGTCTCTGGCGTAATGTGAGAAACACGTGGGTTTGTGTACGTTTCGCTACATCGGAAATGGGTCATTGCTGCAAAGGTAAACAATGGTTGAAAATTAATAAGAGATCAGAATTTGTTTTAACAATCACTTGGTACTTGGACTATTAGTCTGGACTCTATTTATATCTAAACTGACTTAAATTTTGAGAAACTTGTGTACATCACTTCGGTAGTATGTCGTAAACACGTATTTGCGGTGCATTTCCCGCCAACTTGAAATCATCGAAATGTCTGTAGCCGAAGAAAAACAGAGTTACGACCCTGCCTGTCTGCCTGATTTACTCCCTATTTATTACAAAAGACTATTTCCTTATGGACCCTACTACAGATGGCTTAATTACGGCGGAGGTAAGTGGCATTCATGAAAGATAAAACCGATTTTGTTGGCATTGTTTAACATCTACATCGTCGGCCGCTGCTATTCGTTGCTTTTGTACGAGATGTCGCCGCAAGCGAGATGCACGAGATTTGAGGAGTTTCAGAAAACGCTGCTGACAATCCCTTGATCTGCAGAGCACAAGTGTTTAAAAGCAGTGCGTCCAAGTTCCTTGGTGTGTCAGAGAACCCATAAGCTTGCGACTTGCAAATTGCTTTCAACAGTCAATGTGAGTAGACAATTTCAAAGTCTAGCTCTTTCTGTAACTGAAATGAGTTATAGTTTTGTGAGCTCAATCAATGCCGGTGTACGTGAGCAACAATAAGTTGTCATGTTGATCAAGGATATTATCCTTGATTTTGATGTCAATGAAGCATTTAAGTTTCCACTCAACAGTCCGAGACACCTTGACAATGTGAAGATTGTATTGAACCACTCCTACTCATTGGATCCATTTGAGGTTTCTTGCTGTCACCTTATTCTGAATATTGTGATTGTGGGTAACTCCATGCAAAAATTTAGCTTTTGACAGAAAAACCCTCTGTGGCCCGTTACAAATTTGTTAAAAAACTCATCTAAATAGGGGTGATAAAAAGTCTATGACGACCATAACCAACTCATTGACAGGTTGTTACAATCTCGTTGACATGAAATGTCCAGAAGGCAGGTGGGCAATCTGTCTATCTATGCCACAAATTTTAACTTAATTGCTGGAGTAAGACACCGTGTTGAGGCCTCTATTGTAACTGGTCTGTTTTTTTGACAGATTCTGTTATGAGAGCCGTCAGTTCTATTTTTTACAGCACCACTTCAAATTTTTTACGATAATAACTTAATAATAGTACCAACTGAGTTTTCATAAGCCAGGGATTCTTGAGGATCTTTCCACAATAAACAATAAGTAGGAAGGAAACAATGTCAATGTCTCGGTGCTACTTGGTCTGAAGCTAAGTCAGCTTATAATGACCTGCCGCTAAAGGCAGACTTAATTTTCAGAGCAAAACCTGCAGTATAGCCTGCTCGATGAAACATCAAATTTTGGAGGTTCCTGGGGTTTCTGATTGCAGATGAACACCACACCAGTGTGGCCAAGATGGTCTTACCTAGATATATATGTCAATGCAGAAGTAAGATAGATTCTGTCTCAGAGTCAGCGGTAGTTACAAAACTTTCTTTGTCAAAAGTCAGATCTAGATAACACTGTTGTAGTTTCAAAGATTGTGAGGTTTTAGCCTCTTGATATGATTTGTATTCCAGAGATGACTGAGAGCCAATCACAATGGCTACAGTAGACATACCTCAGGAATGGATGGCCGTGTGGAACTTGATAGGAACTGGGAAAGCAAAGAAGACTGATATTTATCCTGTCTGTCAACATGTGGGGTTGGACAAGCTGGAAACAATACATAAAGATAACATGAACATGCTTCATTGGGCTGTAGTTAAAAACTGCTCAGGTTTTATGGATGAAATTATGGATTTAGGTCTTTTTGAGGAACCACACGGGGAAGGCAGTGCGCCATACCTTCATTTGGCTTGTATGTACGGACATGAAGATGTTGTCAGCACTCTGCTGAATCATAGACCAGACTTCCTGGATTGGCGTGTTTCGCAAGAAAATCAGCAATGGAAGGAATTGGTTGCTGCTCACAAGTTTGATGGTAAATGTTCAAAATGATTTAGTGAAACAGGGTGGCCATGCACGCTTAAAAAGTCTAAATTTTTGTTAAAGGTGGTCTCAGTTCTCAAGTACAGAGTAAGCCGATTTTGGAGTTGAATAATTGTAGAAATTTATTTCCCTATTAATAAGTTAAGTTGCAAAATCTGGAAATTTAGACATTGACCATTGATGTTAAATGCCAAAAAATATTTCATCCGACAATATGACGTCATTAGGTATGCTGATAACCAGATAAAATAAATCCTGGAAGATTTGATCTTAAGAAGTCTAGTTGCCTGCAAGAAAGCTGCAGCCACACTGTAAATATGAGTTTGTTTGTCGTTGTACTGTTTTAAGTTAAGACTTAACTGAATAGGTTGCATTTTGTTTTGCAGAGATTAACTATGAAGAAACACTTGCAAGGTTGGAACTGTTGTCTAAAGATCAGATTCATAAGAAAGTTTCTGCAGTAGACGTAGCTGCTGCTTACCTACGAAGATCATGTCTGGTCAGGCTGTTGAACATTAAAGGCTTATCCCAAGATGACTGGCTTGAAAGCATAACTGACACTGGTCTGCATGAAGTCATGCATAATCTTCTGACCACCACTGACCACGACTCTGTCAATTTTGACTTTAAGGAGGCACTTCGCCTCATGTCTCCGGTATGCCTGAAATCTGCTTTCCAGTGTGCTGTTGAAAACAAGATCAAGCTGGAGCCCAGTGACCCTTATAACTTCCTCTACATGAAAGGCAAATGGGGATGGAACGATTCTGCTGCGGAGTGCACAAAGATCTTAGTGCTTCAAGGATGGGACGTTAACATGAAGTGTCCTCCAACATCTTACCCCATTAATAGTTTGTTTGAGCATATTATGGAAACCAGTCTTGTTATGGATTTTAATAAAGAGCTTTCGTGTCTAGAAATTTTGTTGCAATCCGGGGCTGACCCTAGGATGACTGAAACTGAAGACATGGATGGAATTCCTCTACAAAAATCTGCAGCCGTAAAATTAGTGCCAATGCTTGACAGATTTTCGGTGAACAAACAATCAATCCATTTCATTTGTGGCAGCCTTGTGTTATTAGCCCGCTTTGGATGCGATCTGTCTGTTAAGGATGAGGAAGGTCATTCTCTTCTGCATCTGATACTGAAAGAAATTACCTTACCTGTATTTATGTATTGTGGTATAGATGATGAAATGGCAGTGCCGATCAGCAAATTAGTTGGCACTGTGCTTGTACTCGGTGGAGATTTACATTCTCGAGACAACGAAGGTCAACTGCCTTTGGTGTGTTTTATGAATGCTGTTTTGGCTGACCTTGAGATGTATGATATAACTGGCTCCGAGTCTGTCACAAAACTAGTTAGGCCGGTCCTCAAGTTCCTGCGAGCAATGGAACATACAGAGGCATGTGAAGTTATAGAATGTGTGAAATTGTCAATGCAAGGCATGAAAGGAGAGCCATGGCCACCACATTTCTATAAGTTGCCCGATGACGTGCAAGAAGGTGTAGAAGCGGAGATGCATGTCCATTTTACTGGCAGCAGATCATTGGAACACTTATGTCTAATCAAAGTTATACGATACTGGCATAGACTAAATGTGAAGCGTTTGTCACTGTCTCACATTATGAAAGAAGCTATTTGCGATTTGTTGTGCCTGGAGGAAACAGATTTGGGTTTGAAATAGTTGTTACAAACAATGTAAAAAGCTTTTACAATTATACAAATTATCAATGTTATTTGATTTGTCTTATGCAGATAAATCTCTCATATCTTATTGCTGCATGCTTATTCCAAGTTTGCCTTATAGACACATTGTTAGACTTTGAAATAATAAGTGTTTAAGTTTCATGTTTATGATGTTCTACCATGTCCTTTAACATGCTGTGTTAAATTTTATTGAGTCTTCAACATTGTTAAATTGCTAGACTTACGGAATTCCGATCGTCTGACTCCGTGTAATCGTTAAGTATATATGTACATATATTTTTTCTAATTAATGTTTAAGCGTTTCATAATCTTCGTAGATTTTTACAATAAATTTATTGATAGTTCTGACTGATCAAGAAATCCATTGTGTTCATCAAATGCATAATTTTACGATTGCTTTTGATGGAATTGTAAAAGGTATCGCACACTTCAGTGAAACGTTGTTGTCTCTGTTCACCAATTAGGTTGTTTAAGGTGTTAAAAATGTGTTTTGTAATTTTTGATTGTATAAAATACTTTGTTTTCTATTAAAAGATCTTCAAACAACTCCACTGAGTTAGTGATACAGTAGAACCCCTCCTAAACGATCATCTCGATGATACCAATCACCTCAAGGCCTTATGGAGGAGTTTCTGAATTCAAACTACCCCATAATTTAGAACTGTGACCAACTGTAACACATAAAGATTACATGATGTAACAGTCTGATATAATGAGGGCAACAATTTAACGACAAAGTGCACTCTTGATTCTTTAATGAATATCTGATTTCAACTCTGCAGCCGCCCGTCCCTTTGTTGTCAGCAGATTTGAATCTGATAACTGAATGCCTTGACCTAGGCTTATGGCTGATGTCTGACATACTTTGTAGCTTTGGCCTCAGATATAGGCAGCAGTACATATAAGGTTTGTCATACTGGTTATCCGGTGGACAACCTGCATAAAAATATTGCACATTAACCTCAAAAACCTCATATTTTGGTCCAAGGACATTTTAAAGTTCAATATCGCAAACCTATTCAGACATTAACCACTTATTTGAATTCAAGGACTGGAATGACCTGCGTTCAGAGGCATGGCTGGCAAATAGAACAAACAGCCAGGTTATGCAATTCGTGCAATTCAATGGTTGTCTTGTTAGATCGTTTGGTTGTCCTAGCCCATTTCTGGTCATAACCACCATCTGCCCCCCAAATTGTTGGACTCCAGATAGTTTCTTCGTCCGTACAATTACACTAGTCACCCTGGAGTGTACAGTTGTCAAAAGAGATGTGGTTTCACCATCTGTTTTGTTGATTTGAAAAAAATGACATCCGATTTTAATGTCTAGTTTGTTTAATGTTGGGTTTATTCCAAATTTTTATCACCATCTTGCAATTCTTAAGGTGATTCGATATCAATTGATCACAAGACATACCTAGTAGTTAGTTGTTTCCCTCTAAATTATTTACTTGCTGTGTAACTACTTGTACAGAGAATTTAGAGGACCTCCTGTTTTTGATTGTTGTGATTGTTGTGAGCAATGCTGACATGAAGGTGGTTTGACAATTGACATATCAGCCTGCCTTTAAATTACATGTCTGTAAATTTCATTCATTATCTTGGTCCATGTTGGAAATCCGTATGTTATGGTTATATAAAATTTCCTTTACAGTTCCCAAGACGTACTTCACTCACAGAGAATTCTCCTTCACGCTAAAGGATGATGTTTACATACGATACCAGTCGTTCAGCGACCAGGCTGAGATGGAGAAAGAAATTCAGAAACGATGTCCATACAAGATCGATATCGGGGCAGTGTTTTCACACAGGGTAAGTGTTTTAACTATATTATGTCAATTCTTAGATTTGTTTCAAGTTCATTCTGCTATTAAATAGAATGGAATTCAATTAGATGATTACCATGATTACAAGGGTCTGAAGCATTTTCACAAAACTAGTTTTGTGTTCCATTAATCATTATACTAATCCCACTCGCAAACCTTGCCCAAGTTAAATTCATATGGACCACCTGATTGCATTTGAGTCGGGCAAAGTTTTGACTTAAAGATTTATAGCTAGAGCAATATGAATTTTAATTTTCTGTTTACAGTTCTTGTTGAGTTGAGCACATTCGTGGAGAACCACCTTGTATATTTTTATATCTGTGTGCCATCCACTTTAAATAAATAAAGTTCAATTCAAAAATTTCAATTCAATTTGTTAATATTATCACATCGACCATTGTTTCAGCCGAAGGACCACAAAACGGTCAAAGCAGCGGCATTTCAAGCTCAGGAAAAAGAATTGGTGTTTGATATTGATATGACAGATTACGATGATGTTCGAGCTTGTTGTTCGTAAGTATACATCTATGGTCCTACATTAGTGGTATCTGCAACGTTATTGTATATTATTGTCGCTGCTTTTTTGTTAATGGTTTGATTATCATTGTGTAAAATTTCTTAGGCCAAATATATTCAATTGTAGTAGACTTGGTAAGAGACATTCAAGAATTGGTGCTAACTTGTTAAAGTGTGTTGCAAATATGGTGCTAATGTCAACAAACTTGATGTAAAGGGCTTAAGGTCTGTCTTAGACTACATTAAATTATATTATGATAATTGTGAAGATGACAGTATGCAAGTAGGCACTCAGATAAAGGAGCTACTACATATAAGAGCTATTCAGGTGGTCGTGCCTTGGCTTTTAAATGCTGATGAGGTGTATGAATTATTAGAGTACCTCTGCACCAAGTAAATGTGATATCTTTTACTCAAAATTATTACTATTTTTATACTTTTTAATATGATTTTATTGGTCTCATTTTTTTATGTTCTGTTTGTACATGAGTACGAAAATAAAATAATTATGCTATTATTGCTAATTCGCTATCCTGCCATTATTACTGTAATGTATGTTATATGAAAGAAAAAACACCATAGTATCATCAGCCCAATTATTGTGTATAGTGTGAAAAGCTCTCTTATTGCTGTTAAAGTGCCAGTTGAGGATACTGACAAATCTATCAATCATTTTTGTTTCCAGGGGTGCAGACATTTGCTTAAAGTGCTGGCCTTTGATGATTATTGCTATTCGTATTATAGACAGAGCATTACGAGGTAAGGTTTTCTCTTTTTTGCATGATCTGATTCGTAAATCAGTCAGTGTCTTGCTAATTATTAAGTTTTTAAAAGGAATACTAATCAAAGTGGAGTGTTTAGATTTAAGATATCATCAATGTCATCCAAAATCCTCTATGTCTCATTTGGGTTGTTTTCAAGAAGGCAAAAAAAAAACTGAAATCAAAAACTAAGGTTCACACTTGTACAACATGAAGTTGTTTCATACCCTGCTTTTAATAAGGTTGTCAGATACAACTTGACCTAAAACGAGCGTTTTATCTGTTTGTAACACAGACAATTGATGTGTTTCCATCTGGTATTTTTCAGATGATTTTGGCTTTGAGCATCTCCTGTGGGTCTACTCAGGTCGTCGTGGTGTCCATTGTTGGGTGTGTGATGAGTCTGCGAGAAAACTTACTCAAAAGGCTAGATCTGCAATCGCGGAGTATTTGTCAGTTGTGAAGGTGAGTAAGAATATCATTCAAATTAGTGACTGATAATGGAAGGCTTAATATTGCTTATAGCATTATTGAAGTGAGGCAACGTAAGTAACTGTTAGCAGTAGAAGGTACTCAATGGGAATCTGTTATTGGTTTTTTGCATTTTTTTACTGTAATGAATATTAAAGTTTGTTTTGTATTTAAAGATTACGATAGTTCTGCACAATGTTAATGTTGATAACTGGACATTTCACAGTGCAATGTTTATGAAACTATTACCAAACAATTGCATTCTAAATAAATCTTGAAATGGTTCTCTGTATTTTTAGGGAGGTGAGAATCAAGTGAAGAAGGTGACTTTGGCAAAGGAAAAAGTTCATCCATCTATTTCGTGAGTATATCCAAACTGTTGAGTGTGTATTAAAAACATAATTAGAACATGGTCCCAATTGCATTTGAATACCTACCTTGAAGCAAAATTGTTTTATACTTAGGGCTGTTCCATTTTTAAAAAGGGAAGGGGGTGGACCACAAAAACAACCAGTATTTTCTTAATATCTTAATGTCAGAAAAAGTGAGTTGGGGGGGGGGGGGGGGGGGGGGGGTTCTGAACATTTTCCTCCCCCCCCCCCCCCTTCTTTTGTTAAATGGAACAGCCTTTTGCAGGCGTGGATTCATTAGTAAGATAGTAAGAGAGAGGCACAAGTAATTCTTCAATGACGGCGCACCCATCTGAAATTTTCTGGATCCGCCGCTGCTTAAACTTAAAATTTTAACCTGTCATGGTGGAGATTTTTCTCTTGATTAGTGATCTCAATGATAGTTTCAATTTGTTCATTCGTAATTGGTAGAGAGGATGCTTCATGAAAATACAATGGTTTATTTTAAACAGAGATGCTCTCCAGATTGTTGAGAGCCATTTTTGTGACTATGCTTGCAAAGATCAAGACTTCTTGGGAGATCAAGAAAAGATTGGCAAAGTTCTTGCGTTGATACCTGATGAAGGTAAAATTTCTTCTTGTTTTGTTCATGCTTGTAGTGATTATATACTTTGTCCATTTAATAGTTGAAAAGAATTTGACATTTTAATTTTCTCTGCAGAGTTGCGGCAGGTGATAGAGAATGACTTTAAAGACCTTGGCAAAAATTCAGTGGACAGATGGAAAATTATTAAGAGAAGGGTTGAAAACACTCGTGAAAAGGTAAAGGCAATGCATAAATGCGTAAAATAACTGCATCTACAGATATTGCATGGAACCAGTCTTCCCGAAGTATGCCGGACCACCGGACCTGACCGGCAAAATTTCATTCGGTCCGACAAAAGACAACCTATTTTACAATGATATTTCATAAAGACGGGCTCATTTTGACATTCGGTCCGGCAAAGGACATTTGAACTTCGGGAAGACTGTGGAACACTAAGTGACTTGATACATGTAATTAAAGAATTTTACAGGCAATAAAACTTAGGATAGTGTGATGTGAATGCACAGACAAATGTCCTTTTTAATATAACTGTTGTGTAGGGTTTATAGAATTGCATGTGAATATATTGTCCCTAGATATTTATTTCTACTTTCTGGAACTTCAGAAAATGTTTGCAAACTCCCTGAGGGCAGCAGAGGAGATTATGCTGCAGTACACCTATCCTCGTCTTGATGTCAACGTATCAAAAGGTGTTAATCACTTGTTGAAAAGTCCATTTTGTGTCCATCCAAAAACAGGTAACTAGCTGTACCTTATATTTTTAGAATGTACGGTATGTTAATATGAGAATCTAGAATTTCATCCTAACACAAACAAAACTGGTGAATTGTGAACAAAATGTAGTTTGGTTCTTCGAAATATTTACTAAAGTAACTAATAAAAAATATTCTTTTTGTGTGTGATGGTGTGCTGCTTTTTTTAACACCCATATAATTTGTTTCAGGACGTATATGCGTTCCAATGGATTTGAAGAACTTAGAAGCATTTGACCCATTTAAAGTTCCCACAATCAGGTATGTGTTGTTTGTGATATTTATTTATAAAGTGTTAATGTTGAGCATAGGGCTTGTCAGTTAGGACGAAAGTATGATCCAGTTTACACTGCAAATTGTGCTGCCGCCATATTTAAATTAGGCCAGTAAAAGGACGAGACAAAATATGATGGTCGGATATCTTTTCAATGGAGTTACGCATGTAAATGTCATCAGAAGTATCAAAAATAGCATTTTCGAGAGATATCTATCACTTACAGGCCAATATTTGTCCAAATCGGACTTAAATAGATGGGTTGAGTACCGGCCGAATCCGAGCCTAACTTCTCAGGTCCATTACTCAAATAATATGCGGTCTAAAGCTTTCGTTTTGGGCTTAAAACTTAATTTGAAAGTTACTCTTTGTCCGACAACCAAAACCATTAGTTGTCAAGCTGCAATTGTTTAGTAATCCACACTAACTTAGCCCCCTCTATGCAATTTCAATGATGTGGTTCTCGGAAGTAGTTTTTTCGTGCTTTCAAAGCACGAGAGCAAAATCAACTTACACATCCTATTGGCAGGCTGAAGGAAATTCCACATGATGGATCTTTTTTATACAAAATTTTTCCAATTCACACATCTGTGAGCCTATAGACAATGTATCTTTGGCATAACGTGCAATGTTATTGATTTATAGGGTATACAATAATTGTTGTTTCCAGCCAAATTTGTGAAGAATTGAATTCCGTAGTACGGCCTGCAGATGAAGAAGAAGGAAGAAAAACTAAAGGTAATTATGGCATACTCAGATGTCTGTTTAAAATTTCAAGTTATCTCTTAAAATTCTTTATCTCCTGTTTCTGAATAGTAATTAAGATGGTGCTTTTGCTATACCCACAGTTTATTAAACTTGAAAATAATATTCAGATTACAGATTGACAAGCCTGAAAGAACCAATTGTTGTGTTTGACGAATTCTTGAAGAAACTAGAAAAGTCTTGGAGAGGAAAGAAAATTGAAGACAGTGGTGAGTCTGGTTTTGATCTTGATATTAATGAAGGCAATTAAGTTATCAATCCGGGACAAAATCATGTTTAAATAATCATAAGTTCACTTAATTATGAGATCAGTTTCAGAGACATTTTTGACATGATTATCATGATCGAATTCATGCTGTATTTATTTATTAATAATTTTTTTCTCTTCTCTTTTTGAAACTTTCAGATGCAAGTATGGAATTTTAAATATTCCACGTATCTGAGCCTGAGGCAGGAAATTCACCTTTTCATTTCATTATATTATCGATTTAACATTTAATTTTACAAGATCCAAAACGCCCAAAGATTTATTATGAGATATTTATACGTAACCACAGTAACCATTACCTATGCCTTGAAAATTTTAACTGCAACATGGAGACTTCACATAACATTTTCTGTAATCATGTCTGTACATATTTAACCGTTATTTCCCAATACATTAAAATATGGAAATTTACAATGTAGTGTGGAGTGTTGTGTATAAACCTGATGGGTCAGTTTGTCCTTAAAAAAAATGATTAACTGTCAAGTTATAAAGACACCAAAGCAAATGATTGTTGGCATACTTGGGATTTATTCATGAAATGGTGATGAAATAAATGACAGTTGGTGAATATAAATTAATGGAACACAGTACACAGTCATAATAAAGAAATAGACTTTCTTTACTTTGCGTATGACTAGAAAGCTTGTATGTAACATTTAATATTGATTATTATATCGTGGTTTAAACTCCACATTGTATAAATGAAAAAATGACTAGATATATTCGCTAGAATAAGGCATTCGTGAAATTAAGTAGGACACCACTGCAGAAAATATTTACTCCTTCGAGAATCCACTCAACACTGCAAACTTCAATGAGGTGTTATTGAGCTCCTTCTATTCTCGTCGGTCTGTTCCATTAAAAAAGTGGGGGGGATGGGTGAGGTGGTTGACCAGTCTTTTCTTAATACATTGTATCTTAATAGCAAAAAGGGGGGTAGGGGGTTCTGAAAATTTTCCTGTCCACACTCTCCCCCCCCCCCCCCCTCTTTTTTAAATGGAACAGCCCTTTCCTTCAATCATGATTCAAGTTTCAGTCATGTCAATGTCTTAGGAGATCACTTATCACCCCAGACATCCATGTCTCTCGTTGGTGCCTCTACAGCCTCATAGTCTGGCTTGAAACCTTGTCGATTTGCCTGAAATAAGACAACTTTGATTGGCAACTGCTCTGGTTCAATTGTAATAGGTTGTCATGTAATTAATATTGAATATTATCACTAATCATTAAAAAATTTTGACTATCACTATTTCAATAAAATTTCTGTTCCAATTCCTATTTGAGGTATCGTAAAGGAGGGTATTATCGACAGGGCGGGTATTTTCAACACTTATATTAGTTTGTTAAGAAAAAATAATTGTCAACATTTTAATGTGAGTGTCGAAAATACACGCCCTGTCGATAATACCCTCCGTTACAGTAGTTATACATAAGTAGGCAAAGGTAGCTTAGCCATTATCAATACAGCTGTGCTTTAAGGGGCGTTCACACTATCACGTATAAGACCTACGTATGACCACGTACGTCAAAACTTGGCTATAAGTGCTCACTCGTGGCTCTGTTAATCACGTATAACTTATTTGTACGAGCGTACATTGGGGCAATCGTAGATCGCTCGCCAGACATCCGTAAAAACGCTTGCTGGAAGTCCATCATCAGGCATCCGTTAGGCATCTGTCACTCATAGCTCCTAGATCGCCCGTAGATCGCTCGTGCGAGTGGTTCAAGGATGGGGTGGCTACGTATGGTCAAGGATGGCCACGGACGTATGTAGTACTCGTAGAACGTCCGCCAAAGTTTTAAACTTGTTTAAAAATTGTTGCCCTCTCCACGTATGCCCGTGAGTGGTCAAGCGCAACCAGGAGTGATCTACGAATAGGTGCGAGTGTACGTAAAACGCTCAGCGAGTCACGTATGGACAAGGATGACCACAAGCAAACAAAAAAATCCATCCGTCGTCATAAGTAGCACTTATAGGTCGATGCAGTGAGTAAATAGTTCACAAGATAATTTATCTGAAGAACAAAAACATAATTACTCACCTCAAATCCTAGTTTGTTAAGACTGTTGACTACATTAAGGAAGGGACCTTTGTAGCATTCAAATAGGTCAATGGTGTTAAATGTGTGCACATCTGGAAGGCCATAATCGACACAGCCTCGGTTGAAATTCTCGATGTTCTCCATGGCTTGGAATGAGGAAGTAACTGGGCTGGAGTATTTGATGGGTTCCTTGCCTGCTGCCACTAACAATTTGTTGATCATTCTGGAAATATAATGAAGGGACAGTTCTGAGGTAAATGCAATCACAGGTGCATTCGGTCAATTTAGGTCGATCTGTGTCCTATTAGCATGATAAGCTAAATGCAATGGATATTTAGTTGAGCCAGTTGATTTAATTGCTGAGATGCACTGATTGCTGGGTAAGATATTTGGCTAAAGTAGTTGCTGTGTCTGTCCTGCATGGTGATCGACGGTTGCTTCATCAAATTTCTCAGCAACTAGATGAGATACAAATACCTCATTCTGCCCCTGATGCTGATTTACTGAATTGTTTCTAGAGATAGTGATTTGAGCATTGTATGAAAATCGCCATTGGATTAGCATTGCAATGTCCCAACAAAACTCGATTCAAATGACATTCCTGAAAATTATATGCTATGTGATTGTCAAAAAAGCAATTTATTGCAGAATATTAGCAAATTTGAGTTAATGCATGATCATACAAACTGTAGTCCAATCTTCCGAGTCTCAGAGGTCCTGGGTCTGAATCCCAGGACACTCCTTCACGAAAGCTCACTTGTAAGTCTTCCAACCAAGACCTTAATTAGAATTACCATGTATTGATGATGTAATCAATGTCTATGAAGAGGCATCTGGATGACTCCAATCATTTGATTTGCAAAATGGTGGGCTATGGTGTATAGATTCCTGCTCCTTATCAAATCAAATCAAAATTTATTACTATTCTTTACATATATACATACATTAACAATAAGCAAGAACCTTCACACACTTATATGGTAGGCTGATGCCTATGGCATATTTGCCTTTACAATATTATAATTATACAGTTAATATATCATTAAATATATCCCAGAAAGCATTATCATATGAATATGCTTGCCTCAGGCAACTGGTCATGTTAAATATAAGAGCTTTAAGAGTGAAATGCATGTGATATTTATATATTATTGCATGGTTTGTTTTGTATTGACCCGAGTATTCACCCTGCCAGTGCCTTGGGAAAATATAGGCTGGCAGGGTGAATCCAAGGGTCTATGCAAAACAAACTATGCCATACAATGTATTTATTCTATGATTGAAAACTAAGTTTATATTAAATTTAAAAAGATAAAACCAGCAGCAATGATTTTGTCAGATTAACATTGTCTTGACGTCACCATTGTGTTTTACTTTACCAACATTTATTAGCTGTCCTGTTTGTGGCCTAGAAAAGTCATATGAAATTACAAGGAAAATATGACCTTTGAGGGAAAATTACTTTTGACATACTTAATAGTGGATTTTCACGGAAGGTTCTCTGTATTTCCACCAGGTGGCTTAAATAGAATACTGCAATTCTATTGGCTGAAAAAGTTCACGCACTTGGCTGTGATTGGCTGATGCAAAGTGCATCCAAGCAGCAGTATTTTTAGTGCATTTTAATGTATATTTGACACTTTATCATTTAGTTGGTTTTCGTTATTTTTCTGAAGAAAGTTATATCGATGGAATCAGTATTACCTACTATGTCTGAAAAGCAAATGAGTAATAAAAGGAGAGGAAAGACTTATTATGTCTTGCTGAATTCAGGGCTGTTCAGTGAAAAGTCTATTCCACATTAAAACCTATTGCCCATATCTCTCGGGGAGACATTTGTGTTATTAGCTGATACATGACTATACATAGCATACACTTGGATAACCTGGGTGAGGTAATATGATCTATCTTGGCTGTATCATTCACTTGGCGCAATATACTAATTTTGCCGATGCGTAGCAAGTCGGGCATATATTATGAACTTGTGGATGGAAATATTGTATATACAGTTGGCTAATGAGAATATACTGCTGCATTATCTAGGTGTCTGATTTTTGTGTGGGAGCTATTTATCATGTCATCAGTGATTACTTTCTCTTCTTTATTTTTGTTTACTCACCATGGTTATATATATGCAACAGATTACCAGCATTCTTCATCAATGTTCAAGTCAGTCAGTCAGTCAGTCAGTCAGTCACAGTCAGTCAGTCAGTCAGTCAGATTAACTTGAACTAGGCACTGGTATGGTTAATCTAGACTACTGTATTGAGGAGAGGGAAATAATCAAGATCTGCATTATTTTAGCCTCTTAGGTCATGCATGGAAGCTGGTCAAATTTTCCGGACATGCATAATACCATGGAGACAAGAGTAGACTTGTCTCCATGATAATACTTGGCTGTAGGAGTTATGATTGCAATTCACATTCTAGCCAATACGATGTGTTCATGGCAATGCTCTGCCAGAGGGTTTTTTTGTTCAGATGAAGTGTAAACAGGGGGGGGGGATATTGTCATGAGCAGCTTTACCCACACCTCTAACCATTCGGCCACAAAGGATATCCCTCCTAGCCAAGTGCTAGAAGGTGGGGTCACTGCTGAGGCCCGGGACACTACATCACATCCCCCATACTTTCTTGCGATTTTGACTAACATCACAAGTCAAACATCGCAATTCTATTTATATACCCCCTGTGAGCGGGATTCGAACTGCCTACCCTGGCCTTCAACCCCTAATTCATGCTCACAGAGGTGCCCGGATTGTGTCCACCATGTCATGACAGCTTTACCCACACCTCTAACCATTCGGCCACAAAGGATATCCCTCCTAGCCAAGTGCTAGAAGGTGGGGTCACTGCTGAGGCACCGGGACACTACATCACAATATATACCCCTTTTTGGGAAGGGAGGGATGATCATTGCAATCATCCCCCCCCCCCTGAAATCCACAATGAAAATCCTTTTTTCGACACACTTCTCTTTGGAATATTTGTATTTAAATAGTTTTACACTTCATATCCCATACCAGTACAATTAAATGCATCTAAAAATAGTTTTAGTTTGGCATCAATGATCTAGCATTATTTTATCTCTTTGACAAGTGTCTGCGAGTTAACTGCAGCCACTTTTACGTGAGTCAGAAAGTCACAGTGGGGCAGACTGAAGTACATATAGGCCTGCAACCCCCCCCCCCCCTTCCCCACCACCCGTCAATAGAAATCGAGTGTTAATATTCGACATTTTCTGATTTCATGCCATTCCACAAACATACAAACCGTTATGCATGCTGACTGAACTCATTTACTTTCCCTGCATCTGGTAATATTTTCATATTATATATTTCGCAATGTGGGAGGTGGAAAATAAACATCATTCATCTCCAGGACACACTCACTGAAAACTTAGCTGTGAAAAGCAATATGTGGAGTCTACTAGAAATAACACACACAAAAAAAGTTTAAAAATTTAGATCCGCCAAGCAAGCAGTTACTATTAGTTATAAGCATGCATGGTCATATATGATCTACTGATATCAGTTATTTGGATGGAAAAGTGTTAGATAGTAAGAGGTGCTTAAGGTGTTCGCCTTCAAACCAAAAACTTGCAGATTCGATCCCCCACCATGGCATGGAGGAACTGAGCAGATCCTCTGTAACTCTTTGCTCCACGCCACCCAGGTGTAAATGGGTACTTGGCTACAGGCAGTGATGGCAATTATAAGTGCTTAGCCCCTGTAGGCAATTCTGTGTAACGGGCTGTATATGGAGTTGAGAAAGGCTCGAGTTTGAACAGGCCTGCGAAGGGTGTAATTTTTGAAGTCGGTTGAGACTTCTTGGTTTCTTGGACAGTGATAACTCAGACTATAAATCATATTTACATTAACATTACATTTAGATACCCTCCCATAGAGTAGAGAACTTTACTCCCTACCGAAAGTACATTTTATATAGGGTTAACCATCACCATATACTCTTTTGTTTTTTTTCCTGAGAGCGCTTAATTGTTTGCCACTTACTTGCACAATGCTACTCCATCTCTCAACCATACATTCAAAGATCTCCAGCTAATTTGATTGATAGGAGTTTCCTGAAATGTAAAGCATTTCATACATATTTTTTAATCAAAATACTATAGTAATTGTATGTGACAATAAACAAGGGACAACCACAACAAGAACAAAATAGAACCACAAATGGCAATTCAGTGAATATCCAATCACCCAAACAGAATTTATAGAATTTTACCTAATCACGGGGCAGTAAGAAGGACTACCTCATCATAGAAATTACCACATGCCCTTGCTATGTTCTCCACTCATAGAAGTAACCATGCACTCGCCGAAATGTCCCCAGAGTAATTACATGTATGTAGTTAATGAATGACCAGTAGGTGCTAATGCTGCTAACGCCAACCAAGCAATGACAATACCCCCCCCCCCCCCCCTGTCTAAAATAAAGTACTTACAGGAATAGGATGATCCTTTTTTAATGTGACGAACATCCAGTCCATGACACGATCTGGTGTTCCAAATTCTTCTTCTTTATCATATCTCTGTTACACAAAGGAAGATAATTAAAATATATGAATTTTAATACATGTATTTCTAGATTTATGTTAAATATTTTAAGCATTAAAATGGCCTTGGTCGTCCAAGGCATGAGAAAATATATTCACAATAAATATGTAGACATTTTCGGAAAGGGACACATTAAACTGATGAAATACGGTTTAAGGCACATATAAACATGATATCATAGAGTGCTGGTTTAAGGCTCCCAACGACACATGAAGTCATCCTGTAGTATAATATGAATAATGCATACATATGAGGAACTAATTGATGACCCATTTTGCAAAAAAAAGAAGAAAAAAAAAAGTTTCTGTCTTCACCTGGCCTCAACTTCTTTTTGGCTACATCAACACACTTATGACTTGCCAGGTAGTAAGACTATCCTTTAGCCCCTCAAGAAATATGTGCTGTCCATTACATACTTATGCACGTATTTCTTAAGCAAATAAACATATATATTCATTCACAAACACATGTGCCTTCAGCAGACATGAGATACAAGTGTTGGCCATCTTACATCCTCCATCTTCTGCTGGATGTCCTTGGCAATGCCTGATTTCGATGCCCGATTCATGGTGGAAGAATTTCTGGGTTCACTGTTCCTGAAATGTTGATACTTAATGTATTGAGGTAATATTTCTTGGTACAGTGAAATATGTAGCAGGCAAAGAAAATCTAAACACAATACATATTTTCAAAATAATAATAAATTAGGCAGGGACCAAGGTCCAGCAAAGTGTCTTAAAATCAACCTAGTTCAATGATGAATAAAATATAGGCCTACACAAATAGTAATTATCATGTTGATTATGGGTTTTAAAACTTAATTGAGCTGATGAATACATGGATCATGATTATGGTTTATATCAATTAATAAATAAAGTTAATAAAATTTTTGGTATATGGCCAAATGTGCCACGTGCGTTTTCCATGAGAAGGATAAACGCATGGAAAACGCATGGTTTTTAGCTTATTATAATGAGGCAAAACCGTGCGTTTTCCATGCGTTTATCCAAATGCATGGAAAACGCACGTGGTGGGTGGGTGATTAGGGCTTTACGTCCTGTATTTCTGCACCAGTTGGGCTAATTAGGACAGGCAGAGACCATGGCAATGAGGTGAAGGATGAAACAGCCATCCAACTTAGGCTCGACCGGGAATCGAACCCGGGACCCAGCGGTTAGAAGCCCAAAGCGCTACCTCTGAGCTAGGCCCCGCCCTAAAAAACGCACGTGGTACATTTGGCCATGTTAACATGCATTTTACATGAGGGCATTGGGAGCTCCAGCACTTTCTTCTAGTGATATCCACCTAGCTGGATTATGCTTTGTATGAAAGGCAGATTAGAAAAAGTGGTTGCAATTTCTTATAAAATTATTCTATAATTTTAGGCAGACTTGGAAATACGAACTAGTTTTGATTTGAGCATCAGTTTATACCTTGCAAATTATAAAGATGTTTTATGTGGGCTTTGTTTGTCTTATCCTTGTCATTGTTTACAGTAAACGAAATGAAACTGGTTTTACCCAACGTGGGGGAGGGTTATCCATACCCTTTATTACCTGTTTGCTGTTAAATCTCTGAGCAACACCATATGGTAAATACAATATACAATATATAACTTGCTTACGTGTATTGGAAATGTTAGACCCTATAGGTTAGATCTCCTTCTTGTCAAAGTAATAATAAATTTAAATAATTTGATTCAGACAGGAAAGAATTGAGGCTTCTATCAGCTCTGTGACTTCGTGGCACACATCCTCCGTGATTACAACCTTAAAGTGTTGTTGCCTGTTAAGTATAAGTTAAAGTCTACCAAGCAAGCAAGGTAAAATGTCCGGATCACCTTCTGCAGGAAGGCATCATAGAATGTTTGCAATATATATATATGTTCAGTTTGGTATCAATAACATTACAATATCACTAAGTTACAGGACGGTTGCAGGAACAAAATATAATTCATGTATAAATATATAATACATATGTGAATAACCAGGTCATGTTACCTTTATATTGTTTGGGCACACTATTATATGTGGTGTTTGAAGAAATCTGATGCTCTTTGTTTGGTACACTCAAGCAAGCAGCAGAACCAATTCATAAGTAAAATTGTGTGGATTTTATTACCCTTATCAATGCATGTTATTACAATACAGCTGTTAATATTGGGTGTCAAATAATCGGTTTATCAATGATCTGAGAGGAATCATCATCATCACGTGCCCTATAGTGGTTACTTGTGGTTAAACATGGACAGTGCGAGGTTAATAACACCAGCCCATTCTATGGCATTCTCATACCACAAAGTCTCCTCATCTCCTGCAAATCTGCAAGGAGATACCTGTTAACCACTGACAAGCAGTCTTTCGCACCACTAACCCTATGATATATGACAAGGCTCACGTGGTCAGCTTTTTAGCAAACAGTCTCTCCTGTGTTCTTTCATCAACATTATATCTTCATGGACCACTCTTGTTTGGTAATGCTATCATGATGTGTATTCACGTTGTGTATTCACGTTGTGTGTGGTTGTATCTCAAGTAACTTCAAGTGGTGTGGCGTGGTTATTCTTGGCACTTTTCATTAGCTTACTTGTAGTTAGGTTTATGGGTTATGTTCAAGATATATACAATGCAAAGCTGATGATACAAAATTAATTATCGTAAACAGTAATAACATTAATATATTTATTGTGTTACAACAACGTGAGCATGATATTTAATTGTTGGTGTTTTAGACTGTCTATTATAAAGCAAGCAACAGAATGATAACCTATGGTTTACCACAGTGTGGACTTCTGCTTTATTGTTTCATCATTACATCTGCTGGGATTTCAAGTGTACATTAAAGGCTAGCATAAAGACAAGCTAAACTGTAGGTGCTAAACTATTTCATGGATATTTAAAGTACATGGGTTAGAACTACTGTAATAATCTTGTCTCATGAATTTAGTCGGAGGTGTAAAACAACAATAGATCATAAGCTATAAAGCTTTTAGCCAACTGATAACATAACAACAACAGAATGACGATATATATATACAGAAGATAAGAAAGATGATGGAACTATACAATGATCATATATTATTTTGCTGACAGATTATGCATGATCCGCAATTACAACTTTCCAGGGAACTGCAACATCTTAATAAATCTTCGAAATTAGCTAATTCATCTACTTCTTTTAATAGATACATAATAGACCTGAAACCATATTGTATAGTATTGTAAACAGGCTTGACTAGCTTAAGATTATCTCTCTCATATGGCGTAATCTACCTGGTAAAGAATGAAATTGTTATAGGTCTTGCCATGTCATGGAGTACTTTATAAACAAATTCTGCTAGACTAGTTTTCCTTGTTACGTAAAGTGTTTTTTTACATGTTGTTTCTAGCAGTTGGTTGTATGAGCTATCATAATCTTTGCAAACTAATCGTATTGCTCTTTTATTTAGTTTCTCAAGTCTCTTGTTTTGTCCTATTGTGAAAGTATCATACACAAAAGTGCAATAGACACAATTAGATGAGATAAATGATTTGTATATTCTGATTTGTATAATCAATGTGTTTACATAGTCTTTGGAGTGCATTAATTTGTTTTGCTGCTTTTTTACTATTTATTGATACATGGCAGTCAAAATTCAGTTTGTTATCGATGTTGATACCTAACAGCTTAACAACAGATTCAGACTGTATTGTATGATTGTCAATCTCAAAATCTATGGAAACATTTTCCCTACTCAGACATATTGCTTGGAATTTAGATGCATTTGCTTTTATAAAATTATTTTTGAACCCTGCAATTGCTAAAACGGAAGCTTCTTCAAGAATTGAATTCTAACTTGACAGGATATTCCTAATGCCCAATAAAAAGTAAAATCTTTCGGTTAACAACTTATAAGGAAACCAACTGCAGGGACTGCAGAGTAGAGAGATCTGATGATAAATAGACAAAACCACCAACCTGAATGAAATGAATTGATGCTGTTATCCGCATCCACTCTCACATGTAACGAGTGACTTACTTCCAACTGATCGTTTCCTTTATGAATCAACTAGAGGTGTTTAGCTGTACATTTATAACTCCTTCAAAGATGTTTGCAACATTTCAGGGTGCTCTTACCTGTCAAGATTTTGATGAAAACCCAACAGATTAAGCATTGTTATGGATTGAGTCTTACCAACCAAGGTTGTTCATGAGAGATTTCTTTTTTCTACCAAGGTTACAACTGCCTTTACCCCCAAGGTGGTGTCACTTTCATGTTTACCCAACTGTCAAATTTTTGTGATTGAAGTTTGCTTAGTTTTGCCTGCTACAGACAGCTCTCACACCATAACTTCATATGATAAAGTTATTAGGTGAATAATTATTTCGTTGAATAATATAGTGTCAAAAGTAATTTCATAACTAACTGAATACTCGTTAGTTTGACAATCATCAGCAGTTATAAAATTCTTGCATTCCATTTCAAAGTTATGGATCTATAGCAGCTTCTTTTTAGGAAACACTAATTTGCCATTGAACTTTTAACAACTTCCTGTACTTCACAACCTTCCAATTAACTTGCACTGCACCAGTTTCCGGTTGTTAGTCATTCAGATTGAAATTCATGGCAAACAAGTCAACAGCCTCAAACTGCAGAGGAATTCTGATGGTGGCAGTGAAAATGATGTAGGAAAAAGAATTCCATAAAGCAAATAAAAACACTGCAGTATTGGTCGGCCAGATGTCTATCTATCTATCTATCTATCTATCTACCTATCTATCTACCTATCTACCTACTTACCTATCTTTCTATCTACCTATCTACCTACTTACCTATCTTTCTATCTATCTATCTATCTATCGAGTGAGTGGAAATGGGCTTTACATCCTGTATTTCTACACCTGATGGGCTAATTAGGACAGGCAGGGACCAGGGCAATGAGACGAAGGAGGAAACAGCCATCCAACATAGGCTCAACCTGGAATTGAACCCGGGACCCAGTGGTTGGAAGGCCAGCACACTACCACTGAGCTAGGCCCCCACCCCATATCTATCTATCTATCTATCTATCTATCTATCTATCTATCTATCTATCTATCTATCTATCTAACTAACTATCTATCTATCTATCTATCTATCTAACTAACTAACTAACTAACCTTTTTGTTTTCTGCTTTCTTTTCCCTTTTAATGCTGTCAGTATTTTATTATGTGAGGAATAGTCAAGAAATGTCATAAACACAAACTTTTCTTTAATGCTACAAATAATAGACAGCCGGAAGTTTGTATTGAATAACAAAATGTCATGTTCTATGCAGATGGGTCATCCAGACTCCTAAATCGAATGCAACAAAAACAGCTGAATCTTGTTAAACCAACACTTTGAAGTCAATAGCAAACCTCGTTGAAGAAAATTGAATCAGGACAACATCAAGAAACCATGTGGAAACTCTGGCACATCTGAGAGAAAACAACCAGAATCTAATTTAGAGTTTTTTTTTAATTATGGTATTGACTTATTTATGTTACCTGTTGCTGTGAATTAGGCTTAATAAATCTAAGGTGTGAGAATGAAGGGAACAAGTGTAAGACTGCTACTTGGCCTTGGTAGTTCAGCAGCTTCCTACTTTTTTGGCAAGGTAATCTTTCTTACAAAGAGGTAGGTTATAGAGGTGAGAAAGAGCATTTGGGAGGGCAAACACTGAACTGTTGGTGATGTCTTTTTAGTTTAGATCTGCTTCACGTCAAGACAAGAATAGGCCAACATATACATGCAGGACCGCTCAAACAAACTGTAAAAAAGTCTTCACGAGAACCTGGTTTAGTATATAAAGGAAAAAAAAATTCTTTTTAGGCCATTGACCTCGTCATAACCGGATATCCATTTATTCAGGTAACAAAACTTGATTATAATATGACAAGATAACATGAATTTTAACTTATAACACATTTACACTGTATATAATTATAACCAGGTTTGTAAGTTGAATTTAAGTTTGATCATCCAGTTGTTAGTAACTGCATGGTTGACTTCTAGTGACTAAGTACCACCATTGTTAAATCTATGGTACCACAGTAGACATATTGATTTGGTAGTAACTCTGGGAGTCCACAACCCGTCAAACATTTATCTCTTGGATGGGGTCTTTCATTAATCCACTAAAGCCACGCAACCAAATGGATTGTGAGACCAATATAAATTTAATTAAATTGCAAAAGTTTGTGATACATGATCACAAGATTTTGCTGCAGACTACCTGCTGTTACTGTCATCTAACAGCATTTGCCTGTACTGTGTAAACTGTTTAGGGAATAACATAAACTGTTTATATAACCATACTTAATGGACATCGAGAGCTTTTGCAAATATGACTTTTTGGTGAAGATTTATACATAACGATATTGTAAATTAAAAGAAAATTGAAAAATAACAGGTAATGATATCAACAACTATTGATAATTGTCTGTTCTTAATCTCTTCTTGAGCAAGCACACATAAACACTATGAAGAAAGACAAGACAGATGTTAGCCTCACCACTGCTCACCATCTGCCACATAGGAAGATCTCCAAGGCCTACTCTATCTGTATCTGATATGATGTTTGTTGTAACCACAACACAGCTAAATGAAGAACATGAATATGCGCTTAGCCAACAACCCAGAAAATAAACAAGAAAAAAGTGTGGGTTATGAGGTAGTAAGTAATAGGTGTAATAAGCATACAGAGTAGTACTACTGCTGTAACGTAATGAGGATTGAGATATGCTAATGTTCACTTGATTGTGACATCTTGGCAGCCAGTTACTTAGGTCTACACTTTACTACACTGCACATGAAGTCAAGGACAGTGCAAATGGACAGAAATTTATAAATCAACCTAATCCCAATTTTTCTAGTGATAATGACACCTCATTATTAAATAAAATACAGGACAAAAATGACCACAAATTTACATTGGAAAGATGGAAAATAGTAAGTTACTTTAATATATGTTTTTCAGTCATTTATTTATCGTCAAAAATTGGGATTATGGCTAACAAAGTAAAAAATCTTAGTTTGGGGCTGATGAAAGGTTTTCATGAGGTTTTTTAAATAAAAGCTCTCCACCAAAAATGCCCTGACTACATCAAAGACAGGATTAAACTCGCATGTTCCAGTAAGATCTCTCCGCTCTGCAAATCAGAATTTTCTAGTCATTCTATTAACATACGGTGCAAAGGCTTTCAGTGTGGCTGCTTCAACATTCTGGAACTCTTTGCCAGGCGATCTTAGGCAATGTCCTTCTCTAGATGCCTTCAAATCCAAGTTAAAGACTTTTATTTTTAAACAAATTTATGGACTAAAATGACTTTTATCAATTTCCTTTTCATTTTTACTTTACAAATATTTATTTTATTTTTATTTCATCTTGCTATCCATTAGTTTTTATTTTATTTATATAATTTTAATCAATTTTCTATTTTATATTGCACACCGCAGCTGAAATTTTATTCTGATATTTGCGTTTTGTAAATAAAATTATTATTATTATTATTGCCTATCTTCAAAGTTGTGCGGCAAACTTTCACTTCATACTTGAAACTGACTTTTTTTCAGTTTTTAGATGGATCCCTGGAATTTATTGGTGCAGTGATGAACCTCCACTCAAAGGGGTAGACTTCGCATACTTATTTCTTCGCAGCTTAGCATGCTTAGTGGCTCCAGAAATAATCCTTAGACATTCATCACACAAAATTAACCTGTCTAGATATACATTATTTAGAAGAAGAAAAGTAACATCCAAAAACGTTCCCCATTTGCCACAAATCATCTTGGTGCAAATACTTGAGGTGTTTAGCTGTACATTTAAAACTCCTTCAAATATGTTTACAACATTTCAGGGTGGCTCTTACCTGATGAACTTAATTTCAGTTCATAATACAAATAGAAAGTCATTTGGTGGAGAAAGGGGTAATGTAATGCATTGGACTCTGCTTAATGTCACTTTGTCGATCATGGCCTAGTGGATATTTAAAGTCTGGGTCAACTAATTCTGTCTCAAAGAAGGTAGATCCAGGCAATGGTGCACCCAAATCAGAAGGTTAATACTCAATATGGTGTAATATCATTGGTGAAGGGTAATCTCATCGTTACGTCTGTCACTGACATTGATTAAAAAACCTCCTTGTCAATGACCGAGTCACAAGAAACACGTCCACAACTGACCACTGCTGACCACAAAGTAATAATAAACTGCAACAACAGAGAAATGCTATACCTTGGTACAGCAGGCATTTGTTGTTACAAGGCACCAGGAAACATGTAACTACATTTTCTTTGTTCATTAATACTGTTCACACACATTTCCTAGGTCTAAGGTCCAGGGGCTGCAATACATACATAATGCCATCAAACCATCCTTGCAGCTGTTTCTCAAATGCTTTATATGACAAGGAAATGCTCCCAGAAATTACTGACAGATGCTGATCTTTATGACCCATGCAAAAAAATGTTCTCCCCTCCTACAAAAATGTTTTGATCTTCTAGCATCTGAGCATGCTGAGTGGGAGGGAAGGGATAATCACTGCTTCCACAAAACCAATTTATGGTCAACAAATATAGTAATAACACCTTATATATATGTTTTTATATCATGGAAGTAACAATTCTATGACTCAACTTAACACATTTTCAATATATCAAATTTTGTTGGCTAATACAGACAATCAGCAATTGAGGTTTCACGAAAATTAGTGGCATTGGAACTGTGTATAAAGTTCTGGACTCATGTGCAAGGTCATAGATACAAGCTTAGCCATAGCATGGAGGGACGGGTAGGTCGATTAGGGCTTTACGTCCTGTATGAAACCGCTATCCAACTTAGGCTCGACCCGAAATTGAATCTAGGACCTCGACCGAAACATTGCTGTCATTTGCAAGCGTGATAGGCGTGTTTACGACTCTCATCATGAGGCAGTTCGTTGGACTACCCGGGACCCAGTGCACTCTTAAGAAAAAAAGGTTCTTAAAGGTTCAATATGGAACCTATGGGTTCCATATGGAACCTGAAGGTTCTGTAGTACATATAAAGGTTCCAAATGGTTCTTAAAGGTTCAATGTAAGAACCATACGGTTCAATCACACACCAAAGGTTCAAAATTGACAAAAGGGTTCAATGCCAAGTACATTTAGTTACCAATACTTAAATGGATTGTTAAGGACAGTCGCATAATTGATTAGAACAACACATAAAGCCAGACAGTGCAGCCTCAAAGAGCAATTGAGCATTACATTAGACAGTTTAACTAATCAACAAGCACATGGATTTCGGTTCCTGGTGAGTAATAAATATTTTACTTGTCAAATGCTTCATGGTAATTAATATCATATGTAAATAGTTTTGTTTAATCAAGACATGAAAACATGTTGTTATATTGTTAAGATGTATTGTTTTTGCAGAGATTTGAGTAGGAAAAAATACCAAATGACTATGAAACATTCAGGACATGATGAAGAGGACTGTACCACACTCACTGTAGCATTTAGGAAGTGGAGACAATGAACTGCACAAGAAATATCACTTGCAGAAAATCCATTGCTTGTCATAGTAAGTATTCATTACAAAAAATTTAAAATCGCTACATTTCACTATCATAAATCTGTAAATGTCATGTTCAATACTACTTTTGCATATAAAGTAGATTGCTAAAGTATCCATGCCTCTAGATTTTGCTATATCCTATAAATCTATATTGGACAAAAGTTGTACATGTAATCAGCTTAATTTTTTTGGAGGTAATAATTTACCACATGTTGTAAATTTTCTACTGCTATGTAATGTTTCGTATGAAATTGCAAATATTTTCATTGTTGCACTAGATTTTCATCAGAGTTTCTCTGAATTTGCTAAAATTCACCTAGGACAACATTTCACATAAAATATAATGGAATATCGGCTGGCAAGAATGAAAATATGAGGGACTTCCGTATAGTAATAAATTAGTAAAAGTGCATCAAAATTGCATCTTATTTATTAAAAGCCAATCTTTTGTTCTTCAAAATTTCATTGTTTCATTATCAGTCAATGAACAACCGAAATTGATAGTTTAAAAAACAGACACCAAAATATTGATATTTATTGAGAAGTGGAAAATAAAGGCCACGTTAGTTTTAAAAAAGTGCCATTGATATGGGTTATACTTTTGCAACCCACTGTATTCTTGTGACAGATTGTTAACTGGTGAATCTTTAATTTAGAATGACTGACAATGAAAGTTATTCCAATGATAATTTTGCCTTTTTTATTTTTTCATTTCTTATTTTCACACTGGGTGGGTGGGGTGGGTGATTAGGGCTTTACGTCCTGTATTTCTGCACCAATTGGGCTAATTAGGACAGGCAGAGACCATGGCAATGAGACGAAGGATGAAACAGCCATCCAACTTAGGCTCGACCGGGAATCGAACCCGGGACCCAGCGGTTGGAAGCCCAGAGCGCTACCTCTGAGCTAGGCCTCCGCCCATTTTCACACTGAAATATTTATATTGAAATATCAATAAAATTTGTTGTTGCAGACTCTTCACAAAAAGACCTGAATTGTGCAAGTCAGCTTGACAGTGTATATTAAGGAGAAAATTAAAGGTAAAAAAAACTTTGCATAGTTTTTTACAACTTCTTTCTTAAAATCCAAGATATCACACATTTTTGTTGAAGCATCCATAATGCAAATATAGACTGTAAATGACTCTGTGGTGTTGTGTATTCATATTGATATTTTCAATAAAGAACCACCCTTAGACAGAATGCATAAAAGTAGAACAGAACAATTATGAAGAATGAGTGACTGGATGACATGTACAAAATTTACATGTGGATTGCCTGTCAACAACAAAGAACAAAACTCACCAAGTGGGCAACAAACAAAAGTAATAGCACCAATAATATGAAAAACAGTTTTGTTGCTACCTAGTTAAAAATATACAAAACATATTTGCAGCTGTAATAATATATATATATATAATTAATGTCTTCGATGCAACCATCTAATGTTATGATTTTTATAACACTTCCTATGCTTTATTTTGACAGGAGTCAACACTCACATTTTTGTTCAGATCAAGCACAAGAGAGAGTCCAGTATATGTGGAAAATGTTGAAATATGGCATGATGGTGAGAGAACCTGATATTTCACTGGCTTTTGATTGTTTATTGGATACAAAAAATACACCATTGCATGTGCTATGTGGAATTCTGCATCATTGGTTGTGGTATGGTTAATTTGGTAAACTTGTACATTATGTATGAAGTGATTTAATCCTTAAGTTGTGTGTAGCTCAGTCCAACATACCAAAACTATGTTTGTTCATGAAAAAAAATAAATGTATAAACCAAAATTTATTTTGTTGTGCTGTATATTTATTCATATCTAAAAGAACCTTTATTGAACCAATATATGATCCTTTAATTGAACCTTGTTAGGTTCCATATTGAACCACAGGGTTCTAAAATGAACCCTAAACAGAACCATAGATGCACCTATAAAAGTTCTTTGAAGAACTGTTGAACAATCCAAGGGTTCTTCACAGAACCATTTGATGGGTTTCTTCATAAACCATTGGGTACAGAATCTTTGTTCAAGAACCATATTGGGTTTCATTAAGAACCTTAAAATGGAACCTTGAGTGGTTCTTTAAAGAACATTTAAAGAGGTTCTAAAAAGAACTAATAAAGGTTCCATATCTATACCAGGCTTTTGAACCTTTAAAGCACCTTTGCTTCGCACTGCCCATATACATTTCAAATAGAAACGTGGCTTGACCCAAGAAGCACCATATAATGATTCTTCATACTGGGCATACACTTTCCAGGGAGTTGAGACAGGCTCAAGCTGATTAAATGTTTGACCGATTCAAATTATAAATGGGTGCACAAATACTGTATTATTCATGACAGCATGTATCTAGTATATGCATAATTACAATATAGATGCAAAATATAGTAAACAAAAAATATTGACGTAACTAGGTTGTTAGTGGCATTCGCCGCTGGTCAATATCATGTACGTATATGGAAGGATATTTTAATTACCTTATTCCAGTTGCAACATTAATAATTTATCACCTGTCTCCCGCGAGTTTTGCGATCAATTGCACTTCAATTTTATAGTCTGAACATTTGTGCTACAAGTTTCAAAATCTATAGTTACATTTATCCTTGAGTAATGTTGCAGAAGGTAAAAGTTTGGTTTATTTCTACCACAAGATAGAAAGGTGGATCACAAATAGTGAAAGGAAATGGTTCAGTATATAAATTCTATCACTGGTGCCTACTTAACAATTTAGGCAAGATTATATATAATCAGAGAAATACGTATTTCAGGCTTATCTTTAATGCTTTGCTGATTTACTGAATATCTAAGCTATTTCAAGAATGTCTCAAACACTTATCAATGTAATTATTCCAATTGGGTGAAGAGAGTCAGATTAGATATCTGATGGATGTGATAAACCTGAGATAAAGACATTTTTGGGAGGCCCCTGGCTCATGGGTGAGTGCCCAGCAAGTGACAATGTATTCTAAGCCTATCCGACCAACAGATGCACATGAGGCATTGTTTACTTCGGGTGCACCCTGATACATCTGTGATAAAAGTATATATATGTGATGTTATTGCTGCATTGTTCCATTTGGTATATTGCCTTAGCATAGATCGAGTGCGAGGCAAACTCAATGAAGTACCAAACAGAAAATAAATGGTAATGCGCAGCAGCTCTGCTTTGAAATACTATGTATACAATAAAATATCAATATTTAAATACTTAAGTGCAAACGATTTAATTGGCTTTTTCACCACATTACATGGTGGTGGGTGATTAGGGCTTTACGGCCTGTATTTCTGCACCAGTTGGGCTAATTAGGACAGACGGAGACCATGGCAATGAGACGAAGGATGAAGCAGCCATCCAACTTAGGCTCGACCGGGAATCGAACCCGGGACCCAGAGGTTGGAAGCCCAGAGCACTACCTCTGAGCTAGGCCCCCGCCCTCACCACATTACATAATGGTCAATGTATTATCACCACATGGCAGTTGTGACAAACACAAAATGTATTAAAATTAACTTAAGCAATGAATGATTAGTCAGTGAACGAAATTAAATTCCTGGCGATTTATCTTTGATTCAATTTCAGTTAATTATTCAACCAGAGTGGAGAAGATATGAATTTTTTGTCTGGCTATTGAATTTTTGGAAACGTTGCGGCTTTTAATTAAAGTGAAAAAATAAAAACGTACACGTATGTAATCAACTCACCTTGTACTAATGAGAGAGAGAACCACCCGAATAGAAACCTGGTATGATCAGCTGTAAAGTGAACCCTGCATATGACTCAATGTGCACCAACTGCTTTGAGGGCTTGGCTATTACCCCTTGAGGGGTGGCAACCCAGGGGTGCACTAGCCACATCCCAGGGCGTTTATCAACGTCCACTGCTTTGGCCCCAGCACGTTCCATTGCCCCACCCCTTCCAGCTTCGATCTTTCATCCCCCCAGTCAACAGATGGGTCTGATACGGAAGTGGGGAAAGGAAAAAAAGGATGTTAATATATGTTTGTTAGCTGCAAATTTAATGAGGGTTCTAGAGACTATATGTATGCAGTTAAGCATGCATCGATTTATTATATATTTAAAGGAAATTTGTCTATCTACATAGTATATATTATGATCTATCTATCTATCTATCCGAAGTTTGAAGAGATAAGAAAAAATTTAATTGCCTATTTACGTTCCAATGAAAAATTATCTTGAATCACAAAACCCAATCACAATGCAATTATTACCAAAACATAAAACGCCTTGAACATAACAAAGTAGGAAAATTTATGACTTCCCATTTCAAGGTAAGTTGCGTTGCTGGTATTGGTGCAACACATTTGTCTTATCGTTGTAAATCTCCATTTCTTATTTGAGGAATTTCTGAGCCAGTGGGAGGCAAAATGCACAAGGATTATTCAGATAGATGTATGGGAGGAAACATCACATTGCTCAACATTATCACGCGAGCCTCTTTCATCCTGCTGCTTCATAAATCGCTTTAATGCCACTTCACAGATTATACTTCTGTAGAACAAGGATTTACGGAGTAGTTCAGTCGTTTTAGCTCAGCTGCAACTTAACTGACAGTCCTACGTTCGATTCCTGGTCTAACCACTTCATAATTTGCTGGGATGAAAACATCTTGGTAAATTAAATTCTACCAAGAAGTAAGCCAAAAAGCTTCTAATATGGAAACATTACTCAGACACATAGGCTTTTCAGACTTCCATCATTTATCTATTCTTTTCTTTTTTTTCTTTTCTTTATTTAGAGAGGGTTAACTGTTCCTTGATTATGTGATTTTTACACCGTAGAGATGATTTCCATCCATGTTTGCCAAACTGCATGAAGATTAATAATAATTGCCAAAAATAATTTTTTTCTGGCATACTTTGTTTATCACAACGATGTTTAATCTCTTGATTATTCTGAACTACACTATACTACACTACATTTACATAGAATACTTTCAGATAATGTGACTTCAACAACTAATATAATTAGGAAAAATTTCAATTTAATTATCGGCGATCCTTTGCTAATGTTGTGAGAAATCCCTTCGTGTCATCCCAGTCATTACAAAGGACTCAAATCTTGAGTCATTGGGCATTTGAAAACTCTGATAGTGTGAAAGGGCTAATGTATCATTGTGACAGCAATATAAATTGCCCACGAAACGGACAATAAATAGGGCAGAAATAACTGAGCAATTTAGTGGACACAAAGAAAATCAATGCAGTCTCAATGCACAATTCATAGGCATCACTAAAATATTCATATCTATTGTCAATAAATGTCAACGACGGTCATCAAATATAACATAAGAATTAATGACCTCTTCGATTGGTGGTCGATAACTTGATCTTAGATGTATGTATAGTTGGTTGCTCAAGCGGCATTGAATTGAAAAATTAAAATTAAAGAAATCAGGTAAAAAACATTGCTGAATTGTATGGCACATTACACATTCGTTTGTTACATGTGATATGTGACAGCAACTGAATAGCTGTTCAAACAAATACTTAATAAAATTAAGATGGTATTGGTTTGCAAATGTCACACACAGCCAGACGATACAGAACCTCCTCAAAAAGACCACCCTTGGTGTTGAGAAAAAGTTTATTTTGAAAAGGTATATGAAAATATACGATCAGGTTAGAAGGGCACCTTCTATGACAGCCATGCTGTCGCTGAAAAAAGTCACAGCTAGGTGTAAATATTTTTCATTGCAATTTATTCTCACCAGTATATGAAACAAACAGATATTTAAGTACTATCATTTCAGGTTCATGCTTTCTTTCATAAGGTATGCTTGGGAAAAAATCGGGGCCTGTTAAATTTCCGGAGGACCAGTCAAATTGTCATGTTACCAGCCCGACTGGAAAGGGGTTAATTTTCGAACGCTGATAGTTGCCATACAAAAGCCACTATATATACTGAAAAAGAACAATACCATGGTGCTAAATTAATATACTGTAGATTTTAAGACGAGGTGGTCAGAAGTTCCTGAAGAAGTTGGCATTGCATTGTGTCATTACATGCATTGAATGTATGACCTATTTCCAGGACTTCAGCAGCAGTCAGCCAGGGCAGACTGTGAACTTTTCTTTTTGACTGTTTATGGATTTCTTGAGCATAAGAAATGTCATTTTTAGATGCGTCACATTGATCAAATATCGGCATCTTTTCTTCAGCTTCATTGGATCCCAGGGGTCTCTATGATATAATTGATCTTCCAATGAGCCTGTTGACAAGTGCGTTGTTATGCACGCCAGCAACCGATGTTGGCAGAATCAGTCACAAAACACCACATTGATACAAGTGTGGTTAACATGCGGATGGGGACAATTTTTTTTGACAATCTGGATTAAATAAACCAAATGAGATATGTTGCTGTATACATAACATATACACTGATGTGGTAACAGTGCGTTGTTGAAATTGAACTTAAAAAATCAAACACAAAACTTGGACTAATTCACTGTTATCTGCTTGTTAAAGCAATTACTGACAAGTCGACCAATGGCATTCTTCGAAGCACTCCAAAGACCTGGTGCAGAAGTCTTCCCAACTAAAAGTACTGATGATAGGGACAATACTAAAAATACAAAGAATGTTCGTATGCCATGGTCGAGTAATGACATTAACTTTGTGGAAGAGTTCCAGAGACTTCAAGATAAGGAACGGTCTTTCATAAAGGAAGGCAGACTTCCCATATACAGCAGCACATCACCCACTGACCCTGAATCAGAACACAAGACTTCAGCTGAATTCAAAAAGACAAGGAAACCTCGACAGAGATCGAAAACTGCTGACTCAACTTCCAGATCAGAAGAGAGTACTACTCCCCTTACAACCCGTTACAGAATAATCAGGAGTCCTCATGGAATTCTGTTTCGCAGCAAGACAGACCTGAGCATCTGTGGTTATTCGCCTCCTCCAACGACCAGGAAGTCCACCAGTTCCAATTTCTTAAAACCTCCTAAAACAGCACCAGAACTTTCCAGGTCACAACAGAACACCTCTCCTGTTAGACCTTCAACACAAAAGCGAGGAAAAAACACAACAACTAATGGATTGTATCGGAATAGTAACAAAGTATCAACTAACAGGCTTATTGTGAGTCATGCAAAGAATAGAAATGACTCAAATTCTGTTACTGTGAATTACAACAATGAAAACCTGCTCATTGACTTGAAACTTTGTGATTCTCCATCAATACAACTCACAGATTACAGTGAAGGGAATGACAATAGACCTCAAGAAAGTCTAAGTGTTTCTTCCAAGCCATTTCCTGACATCACAGAAACTGAGGATTATACGAAAGCAATTATGGATTACGTTGAAAATGAATACAAGGTTAAGACACCAGAATTGGAACTTAGCCCACTGCATGTTAGAAATACTAAATCACCAAATACAAAATACCTTGAAACAACAAACAAATCCTCAGAGCACAATGATTTAACTTGTGCTTCACCACCTGCTACCTCTCCCTCAAATTTTAGTGATTTAGATCATGAATTCAACTTCCAAAACTTTGACAATGACTCCGTGGATTTAGAAATTGCAAGCCCCGATCCAGATTCCACAAATGAATCCAGTGATGAAGAATTTATTCAGGAAGAATCACGGATTGACAGTCGCAACTCAACGGCAACAGCACTTTCCAATTACCTTGATCGAAGTAAATTGTATTTGAGAAATTCAGCATTCATATCTCTTCCTAATTCTGCAAGGAGCACCCAATCCAGGACTCTTCCAACTTCTGCAAAAAGTGAACCACACGGAAAAGAGACTATTGAAGTAAAGCACAATGGAAGAGCCAAGTCAGCACAGCTGCCTCCTGTTAGAAGTCCAAAAAGTCCAAATCCACCAAGATGTCAGAAGAGTCCAATTCCACCAAAAAACCCAGAGCCACCAGACTCTCCCCTGAGCGTACTTCTTTCTCGGAATGACGGAGCAAGCTTGTCGAAGCTGCTAGATGAACTGGCTTTGACAAGACCCGAAACAGACAGTGGCTCTGTGAACAGTGATCATCAAGCAAAGCCATGGAGAGATCGAGAATTCTTGATGATAGATAATGAGCCTGTTATGCCAGACAGCGTCATTCCCATATGGAACAAACTACCTCCTGGAGAGGTTGACTACGCGAGTGACAGTTCTTCTCCACCACCTCACACTATGCCTTTCATTGACGCCCATTCCAGAAGAAGTACCATGCATAGTATTTCGAGCGTAGGCAGCATAAGTCTGTCTGGATCACTTGGGAATGATGAGGAATACAGTCCAGTTTTCAATCGCACATGGGATGAAATTGACCGCATCACCAATGTGCCACCGTATGCTTACTTAGAAAAGGATGACAATTCGTCATATCGGGGGAATGACCAGATTCCACCCCATAGGAAGAACTTTAGACCAACTTATGTTACAAGAAAGACCAAATCCAACAATCAGAAGGTAAAGGAGGCTAATGTTATGATGGACACAGTAATTGCAGTTGATCTTCCAGTTGCCGACTCTTCAGATGATCTTGCCATACAGGAAGTCCAAAACTCAAATAAATTGGAGTACCTTGAAATACCATCCCCGCCACCCTTGGACAGTTTTAATTTGAATAGCAAGGGCCTAAATGTTCAAACTATCCAAGCAATGTCCACAACTAAAATTCCAGATTCTGGGGACTTTAATAATAGCCTAAACAAGCAGATACACAAACCAAGTGGTAAGAAGCGCATAGCCAACAGTAAGTTATCTAGCAAGCTAACAGCCCGACCAAAGAGTGTTGGAAGATATATCCCGAAATCGCTACAACTAACACGTAGCTCAACAATGCCAATTGCAAGAACTACGAAATCGTTATTTCCTGAAAAAGAAAACAATAATGAAATTGACTATTCACACGCACATTACATAACTGGTTCAGTTGGTCTACAGCATTTTATCCTTCTTGGTCAAGAGTTGACCAGACCAAGACATTTTGTATCAGGAATGAATGGCCACAAAGAATCTGGAGAGGACAACATTGAAGACCAGCCATTTATGCTAAGGAGTAAATCATTCTTGAGAGAGGCAAAAGAGCAGATTCAGAAATCAATGATTACCAAAAGCAGGTCGGCAAGAAAAAGTGGCAGACCAGTTACTGTCAAGTCTAAATTTGTCCAATCCTAGGCTCAGGACATTTACAAACACTTAATTCAAATACAACAGATTGCCATCACCTTGACAAAATCTTCAAGGAGTATAATGAACTTCATTTGAAGTGCAGTATATCTGTATAACATTAGGATATATTTATAGTATGTCAGTATTGTCACAGAAATGTTCATACACAGGGCAGAGGCAACCTAAAAACACTTTGATACAATAGGTTATTTTGTGAAAATACTAATTCATAGTAAATCAATAAAATGAAGTCCTACAGTCACCGTTTTCATTCACTATTGCTTATACTTCTGTGCACATCCATTAAAAATTACAATACATTTTGTCCTAACACACATGGGAAGTTCTCAAATATTAATTTTTTAGTTATTAAGTTGCAGGACAAATGGTGTTTTATATTCTACTTGAAGATTAATGTTTTAATTAGGGAGCCTGTCTATTCAGGTGCAATAATTCATGAAGTTCCTGCTCAAAGACTCGGGCAGTGTTTGCTGTTGGTCCTTGGATGAACTAGAGAAGGATTGGACACTTCGAGACATCAAAGGTTTAGACTGCGTTTCACCACCATTGATGATGCTGTAATACGACCCAAGTTTTACAACTCCCCCTCACTGGTTCCACTGGGAAACAAAGGAAAGGGACATAAAATATGTATTCATATAGACTGAAATTCATATTTTCACTCTATTCCTAGTATAACTTTGACATTTTTACTTAATTCATTTCAGAATTTAATAAAAAAAAGATGCACAAATAGTGGAAATTTGGCTTATGGTCAGATAAAACTTAGGTTATAAACGGAATGAGACTTTTGTGCTAACACATTTTGGCTCATAACTTCCTTGATATTAGGCCTATAAATTCAGGAAAAACACCAACATAATTCTGAAATCACGGAGAATTCACTGGTGATGGTGCAGATGATCCAAAAAAAAAGAAGCAAAAGTTTGACTCCAGGACAAAAGTTGCTAATTGCTGCTGATGCAGGAGTCTCTCTGATGAGGGGTGTGCTCACTGAAGCGCAGTGTGAACATCAAAGAATCAATGTATTTAAGGAAGCAGCAGGGGTCCTTGGGCCAGCTCTGGGCGAATTTGACTCTTCTTAATTCACCTAATAATGAATATTGTTTTATTACTTTCATTACTGACCACTTCAAGAAGTTCTGCTCATGTTGTTTCAGTAAGGAGTGAGAAAGTAATTTTACACATGGCCAAAAGTTCACACTTTAAAATACTTTGGTTTGGTCTGGATCTTCAGGTTACAGGAACCATATTTACTACTTTTACGCAATAGTCACGCCAATATATACCTATATGTAAAGTTACGAATGGTTGGCCACCGTGGAGAGCCTAGCTTGTTGTACACCTATTTGGCCAACCGGGGGAGGTGAGTGGGTGGGTGATTAGGGCTTTACATCCTGTATTTTTGCACCTGATGGGCTAATTAGGACAGGCAGGGACCATGGCAATGAGACGAAGGATGAAACAGCCAGCCAACGCCAAGGGGGGGGGGGAGAGGTTCTGAAGGATTTTGATTCCTGTGACTTAAAAAAAATAAAGGTCACAATGACCATTGTAGTTCCATGAGATTACCGTCAACTGATCTGAAGTTATCCTGTCCATAAATGGTTCACAAACAAAAGGGAGGGTCGAACAGACAGATGTGCAGGCCATCGCCAAACCCCTATCCATGTACTTGGCAGAGTGTGATAAAATCGATGATAAAAAGGTTAAGAAAAAGCACAATAAGCATCGCCTATGGCACATGTCCTAAATCTTGGCCACGTACAGCTGTATTTAATGACACATTGAACTAAAAGGTGTGCACATGTAGGGAGAGTCAGGCAAAAGTGTGCATCACACAGAGCCTTGTTGGCCACTGGGCTCGGATTCCAGGTCTTCACCCAGTGTTACCACCCTAGCAGTGAGGAGACCCTGGACTGCCATAGATTCAGCATAACTAAAAATTAAAAAATTCCCAGACTGATGGGACAGCACAGCAACAAAAGTTGCTGAATACCCTTACCCCTCTGACTAACATCCAGATGTCTCTACTGTGCAGTGGTTTTTGTGCCTCCTGGTGTTGAAAAATATATATAAAGCTTCTGATTTCACTGTGCCATGAAATTCTTTAGAGCACACAGTCATGCAATAATGTCAATAGCTGTCTTCCTTTCTTTAAAAAAAAGCTCTTGAGCAGCCTTGCTTGATTTCACTGTATTCACTCGAATTTGTCAACATAGCCCTCTAGGGGTAAATAGGCCAATGCAAGCGATGCACTCTGCGATCAAACCGTTCAACCGTCAAACCGGGCCGCGTTGCTGTGCTAAATAGATACATTTAAATAAACCGCTGATTTGGTGCTCCACAGATCTTCCTGACCAATCAACTGGATATGCATAATAGCCCATTTCTAGCAAGGCGCCTAGCGTAGCTACGCGTAGGAGGGCGGGCTTGCATCAGGAAGATGAAGCCTGTGCAGTCACCAGACATTTGCATGTTCTGGGCCTGAGCCTTAATATTTTATACCACTGATAACAACCCTCACGCCTACCCACTGGAAAAACCCCAGGTGCACATCAGCCATTCACAAATTAACTCTCGTCGCCCCTCCCCTGACTCTAGCTTGCTCCTCTGCTCGTTGGCTTGGAATTAACTGACAAACCATGTGCCCTTTTTTTCTAACCCTTGCTTGTTAAGTAACATCCCGTTCTTAATTCTTACCAAAGAAGTAACTATTCTCTGAATAAAATATCAGAACGTTTGAGTAAGCATTTCTTCCATAGTAGAGGTAAGGAACACAGACCTTAACATTTGGTGCTTGGTGCTAACACCGCCACCAATGACAAGTGATAAAGACACCTCATTAAGGGGCGTTCACACTATGACGGATAAGACCTATGTATGATGACGAATTTTTTTTTTTTTTCACTGTTGCTCATACCCGATTCCCTCGCCGAGCGATTTTTGTATATTCGCGCTAATTCAAATAACGCTCCTGATCACGCTTGACCAATAATCACCATACGTGGAGAGGGCAAACATTTTTTGAACATGTTTAAGAATGTTTAACACTTTGGCGGACGTTCTACAAGTAAATTGTTTATATTAGTTATGTAACTTGCTCGGAAGTCACTCGGGTGGGTGGGTGGATGTGTGTGTGTGAGTTATTGTTTAACGCCTCATCAGCACCTGAGTGGGCTATGTAGAGGCTCTCTAGGTTAAGATTGATTAACTATATTTGGTAGTAGAAACCAGAAGCATATAAAAAATCAATAATTGTCTGGGTTGGATATCTGGTAAAGAGATGTTGTAAGGTATTAGCTTGAAACAAAGGTCTTCTAAAGCGTTGTAAGTGGCTGCAATCTAATAAAATATGTTTGTTAGGGGGCACCGACAACTTTGGCATACCGGTGCCGGTTCATTGACTAAAAGGTGTAAATGTGTAAGTCTTGAATGTCCTATGAGGCATCTGTGATATATTCCTTGATCTTTGCGAGTATTGAACCTACTAGGTATTTTATTTTGAATGCAAGGTAAGATTGAATGCAACTTGTTGTGGGTGGGTGGGTGGGTGGGTGGATTTAGGGCTTTACGTCCTGTATTTCTGCACCAGTTGGGCTAATTAGGACAGGCAGAGACTATGGCAATGAGACGAAGAAGGAACAACCATCCAACTTAGGCTCAACCGGGAATCGAACCCGGGACCCAGCGGTTGGAAGCCCAGAGCGCTACCTCTGAGCTAGGCCCCCGCCCCGGAAGTCACTCGGAGTGTTCTCTTCGTATGTCCGTAGCCATACGTAGCCATTTATACTCGCCATTCACTTGCAGAATGCTCTGTGGACGTCCGTCAGATGCCCGTGGTCTTCCATGCCCATCCTTGACCCACTCGCACAGGTCATCTACGAGCAATCTTTGAGTGCCTCACAGATGCCCGACAACAGACATTCGGCGAGCTTTTGACAGACGTCCAGTGAGCGATCTACGACTGCCTCACATACGTGTGGAAAGAATTTATACATGATTAACAGAGCCACCAAACTTATACTCGATCTTGCACAACACTGTCCTTCAATTTCATAATCAACCGCATATTTTAATTATGATATTCACAGGCCACCCCAACAGGACCTTTTTAAAACAATGTTCTAATTTCACCAAGCAATTTTATGACATTCACAGGCCTGTCTTATCGCAGACCTTTTCATGTTTCACTACAAAAAATTGAGACTTAGGCCTATTCTCAAGAGTTTCAAATTATCAACTATAAATAATCAACCAAATATTTTATGACATTAACAGGCCATTCCTACAAGACCCTTTTAAACCATTTTTCAAGTTTCTTTAAGGAATTTTATGACATTCACAGCCTGCCTAATAGCAGATCTTTTCACTAAAAATTTATTGCGACTTAATCTCAAGAGGTTCAAATCATCTGAACAGTTTATTTCATTCAAATACAGAAAGAAAAATCATTTTTGCCACTACAAGCTTTTCATGAACGCAGATCACATCTATGATGACAAAACATCAATAATTCTAATAGTGAATGCTAGTTATATGCGGTAGTATATTCTAGTATTCATTGTAAGGCGAGTCGGACAAACTTTAGCTTTTCATAAAAGGACAATGGCTATAAGTCATGCTTGAATGCAATTATGTCACGTTAATAAACTTCAAGCACGTTACATAAATGCAATCGAAATTAATAAGCTAAAGAGTCAAACGACAACACTACTCATTATCATCAAGTAATGCATTACAGGTGGGAACCAAGTTCGGTGGACAACAATTTAAGACTACCCTAACTTTAACATAAACAGGACTAAATTACATTTTGATGTCTGTGACAAACTTAAGCAAAACATAAAAAGAAAATAAAACAGAACAACTTCATGAACACAACCATGTGAAACAGAGAACAGGTAGAAAACAAGGCAAAACTAAACTGGTGTCTGACAACTTTTTTTTTTTTAAATAGTCTGTATATATGGGTCTTTCGTGCGAGTTTGAGACATGTCCAATTGTTTGTCGTTTGTTTGTGATTAGGGCTTTACATCCTGTATTTCTGCACCTAATGGGCTAATTAGGACAGGCAGGGTCCATGGCAATGAGACGAAGGAGGAAACAGCCATCCAACTTAGGCTCGACCGGGAATCGAACCCGGGACCCAGCGGTTGGAAGCCCAGAGCGCTACCTCTGAGCTAGGCCCCCGCCCTGAGACATGTCCAATGTAGTCTTCACAATTTTTAAATAAAATGCATTAATGGGTATTGTGTATTAAATTTTAATGTAAATCAAGTATTTAAATAAATACAATGTCTTCGATTGTTTTTCATGTTGATTTATAAAATACATCATCATTTCAAATATCCTCTCGTCATTTACTTCTTTTTAATTTCTCAAGTCCAGTATTATCATATGTATGATATCTAGTTTCCAAGATTTTTAAGTCTCATTCTGATATTATTTGCTCTTTTTATCTTTCTCCATACCATTACAGCCATAGATTAAAATTTTCCATTTTCGATTTGATAGATCAGATTATGCTTAGCTGTTCGTTGATTGAACTTTTAATTTTGGATGGTGATTAGGTAGCTTGTTCGGCAAATGATTTAATTCAGTGACCTTCATGGGGGTTGATAAGTCTTAGTCATTCAATTAAAAAAAATAAAAATATCAGTCCTAATTTTTTTTCACATTTTTAAAACTCACGGACGAAGCAACTTTCCCCTTTATATCTGTTGACCCACAGGCGCTGTCCGGCTGGCATCAGTGCGTTGTCAAGATGTTATGTATGTATGTATAATTTATTTAAAGGAGTTTTCAATCTAAAATGTCAAATAAATGACATTTTTAAGCTTAGACTTCTGTACGACTAGTTACAATAAAATTTATAATAAGGTACCGCTCTCGTGCACTGATCGAGTTGAATAGGCCACATTCAAATGCCTGATGCTCTCACTACAATTAACATAAACATCTGATTCTTTTGTATCATAAAGTAAACAATATTTCCTACTGTTCTGAATCGACAATACAGTGGTTATTTATGCAATTTAAACTGGTATAAGTCAATTTTCAGACGTGAATACGATCGCGACAGTCATGCGGACAGAATGTAGGTCATTCAGACAAGCAGCTGAGGCACCCACAGGGTTTATTGAGGAAAACCCTGAGGCCTAGTAGGCCTCTGACGGGCTGCAAACGGTCGCGGACCTGATTTAGAGCAGGGCGGACGTAATTGGTGACACCAGTGACCTAGATTCTGTCCGCAAGACTGTTGCCACAGACTTTTGAGTGCTCTCCCTTCCTTTCTTATATATCTTGACATGCCATTTTCTGCTGGAGAGCACCTGTGGTTGACCCTTTACATAATTGATATTATTGTAACCGTTTCTTTACGTTTTATTTATCTTCATTCGTTTCTTCTTTGTTTTGGTGATCAACAAGTATGAAAATTTCACATTTAGTTTTTATAAATTTTGTTGTGTGTAAATACAATTCTGTTGGGTATTACCCATGCCAACCTAGATACTCCATTTTTTTATAATCCATCAACCAAAAATCGAAATTTTTTATTAAATTTTCCCTTGAACGCTTTGACATTCAAAAAATATTAGAACAGAATTTTAATGAAATACTGAATAATTTGTTTGCATTCACTTTCAAACTTCTGTCCTTTATAAAATCTGTTGTCGTCAATGACTCATCGAGTTCTATCACAACTAGCATTTGCAATTCTATATATTTCATACACCATTCAAGTCTGTTTCACTTACAAAATCATAGTTACACTATCATGATTGTACAAAAGTTGGCATACTTTGTAAAATATTTAAAATAATCAGTGCGTAGAAGCTGCGAACAAAACATATCTCTAGATCAAGCAAACTATGGTGGGTCATAATTCAAACGTAAGTAGTAACTACATTTTAGTTCTTGTCATTTAAGCACGTATAATTAAACAGTAGTGTATCGTACACACTTTTTCAAAAGTCGCTTGCGTGCCATGTAAGCCTTGACATATATGATATATGTATCAACAGTCACAGCATCACTAGTAATATTGATTGCCATAACCAGAGTTTTGGTTATAGTTTTGGTTATAGTTTTGATCATAGGTTTGATCATAATAGTAGGCCTGATAGTCAGCTGAATTGTAATCATTTGATGCAGTCTCTCCCATAGCGGAATCAACTCTGTATTTGGAGACGATCTTTTTTATCTCTTCCAAGCAACTCTTTCTGTTTTCAGGATTTCCTTTGATGACAACACGTTCATTATCGCATATTATTCGCACTTGATACTGCTGCTGCAAGGCAATCCTCTGTGTTCCTTTGCGACCAACCACCATGCCCACTTTGTTATACTCCATTTCAAGTATAGTTTTCTTCAATATCTTAGCAGCATCATTGGCCAAAGCCTGTGCGTCAAAATCTTTTGCAATCTGACCCGCAGCTTTCTCTGTGAGATGGAACCCATTTCCATCTTCCCGTAAGATTTCTTTCAAAGTCAAAGGCTCCAATCGTTTCAAATGTAATGCATGTTTGGACTCGGATCTGATTCTTTCATTTATTTTCACAACCTCTGCTATAACTTTGTCTGTATGGCCAATATTGGTTGGAGGAATTTCTGAAATTTTGACTTGAGTAGCTGTTCCGAGGGTTATTTTTTTGCCAATTTCATTAAGTCTGTTGGCAATTGTGTAACCATCTTCACCTCTGCGGATATTATTGGTTCCCAGCATGATAATGACCTGATCCTGTTGCAGAATTTTTTCGAAAATGGACTTTGATTCCACTGCTTGTTCCAGATCATCGACTGTCTGCATTCCAGGTATAGCTGTCCATACCTTATTGGATGTAGATTGCAAAATTGGCACAATATATTTGGCATTAGCATCACCAATAACGCCAATATTGGCAATATCATCCTCTGTAAAGACAGTAGGGGCACTTTTCTGGAGCTCGTGTGAATGTCTTGAAGAAGTGTGTTCAGGTTTTGGTTCCCTTGAATCTCTTCCATGGGAATGCTCACGCTTCTCTCTTGGTTCCCTTGAATCTCTTCCATGGGAATGCTCACACCTCTCTCTTGGTTCCCTTGAATCTCTTCCATGGGAATGCTCACGCCGCTCTCTTGGTTCCCTTGAATCTCTTCCATGGGAATGCTCACGCTTCTCTCTTTTGTCCGCAACTAGCACAGGGGAATCACCTTCGCTTTTCTTCTTTTTAGATAATGACATATCATCTCTCTCCAGGTCTGTGCCTGACCTTTTCCTTCCATCCTGCTGCTTTGTAAGACGTTCTATTTTCTTTTCTTGAAGGGAATTCCTAGTTTTCAGGTCTTCAACGTATGATCTATACTCTATAGTTGCTTCATTCATTTGCCGATTCTTCTTTGTTAATGAATCAATTTTTTCTTCTAGTTCAGTTATTCTTCTTTTCAATTTACTTTTGTCCTTCTCAAATTGTGAAGACTTTTCTTTCAGATTTTCAAGTTTATCCCGTAGTTGAATATTTTCTTGTGTCAGCTCCTCCTGATTTTCCTTCATCATTGTCAAGTTTTTTTCCATTTCAGAAGCTCTTGCTGCCTTCAAAACTGTTATTTTCTTTAAGCTATCAAGTTCTTCTTCCACTTTCTTGGCATTTTTTTCACTACTCCTTGATTTTTGTAATTCTTGCTCCTGTTGTTTTACCCGTTGTTCCAGCTTCTCCACTTTCTTTTTATACTCTTTGATGGTCTCATTAGCACTGTTTAACTCCTCCTTCGTAAGATCATTAATCATCTTCATCTCCTTTAATCTATCCTCTATATCTGGCGCGTCTTGTTTTCTGGGACTTTTTTGACGGGGTGAAGATTTCTGGCCGTTTGGTTTGCTATCACTAGTATCAGTATCATCTTTCTTCACGTCACTATCATCTTTCTTCACGTCACTATCATCTTTCTTCACGTCACCATCTTTCTTCACGTCAACCGTTTTATTTCCTTTTTCTTTATCAGCGTCAACTGGTTTAGGTTCTGTTTCTGTTGCCTCAGTGTTCGTTTCAGATTCAGCATTATCAGCGTCTATAACCACGAATCCCTCAGGGCAGTCAGGCAATTCATCTTCTCCAGAATTTGGCACATTAGTTAGATCGGTTTTTATTTCTTCTACGTTGTTTTCGGTTGTCGTCATTGTTCTGTTAATATATACGTTAAAACAGGATTATCTACATGTTTACCAGTTTAATAAAGCAAATGCAATAGTTTTTTCGTAATCAACCAACAAAATAACCCTTAAACAATCCACAAACCCTACCAATGTTCCACAGGGACCTCGCCAATGTCTGTCAGTCTTTCCCGATTTCAGCATTACTCAGAAGATGTCGCTTCAAGCGGTGACAGGTTAATTCGGCGCAAGTCAAATTCGGCGCAACTATAATTAAGCGAATGCGGCGCCGTACTTGCATTGCAATTGTCATCTTTGATAGTTAATTGCTGTCGTCAATCACGTCTATGTAGTATATCTTGCCCAATGCAATCAAATCGGACTTCAACAAATGTTCAAGACATTCAAGCTAAAGTACCCGTCAATTCGTCCAATTTGGAATCATTAGTAGCTGTCATTAGGCACTCTCCATTCTGAGAACAGACTCCATGAATATAACTTAGCTTAGTGCAAATAAAAGAAGCTAAATTTGCTAGTGTCTAAAGAAATAACATGGTTCTGACTCATTCATATTTTACATCTGATAAATTGGAAAAGGACAAATTGACCAATTTCCTTGTGCTGCCATCTTGTTGCTGACATTGAAACATTTCAGAGAAGAAGAGGAATGGGAAAATGAGACAATTTTTCTCACATTTGAGGAACAGAGAGCTTAAAAAAGGAGTCTATTTTATCAAACCATATATGAGTGAGGTAACTACATTAATATGAATGAGATTCTGAGTTATATGAGCTTATATAGGATGTTATGAATGAGATTCTTAGTTTGTGGATGCACTTCACTTGCATTACATCTACACACTACAGAAAATATTATGTACACCACAACATTGAACAATGATTGATAATGAATGAATGAATTTTGACAAAAAGCAGAGGGTCAATACAAACCCATGTGTCTAAGTAAACTACAGCAATACATCAGACACATATAATTATGACACCTTTTTTTTAAGACTCTTATTAGTAATATTAAGAGGGGTATGAGCACCATATTGAGTAGTATTTCGCATCAGTGCTGTTAAAATGTCAATAAGCACAAAGAAATTTGAATAGAAGTATAGTATGGGTAGTACAGCTTTGTGGTTTTTGTGATGAATGGGTTTCAGATACTGGTACTGATAGTACTATACATTGACATGTCAAATGTTGTATAGTATAGATATCAATATACAATGTATAATCATGATAGCTCATGATAATGTATATCACTGCATCTTTCACCATATTAAAGTATATGAATTGGATATAACTGTCGTAGACAACAGTCCATGTAAATTGACTCCCTGTTTGACACCCAAGTTGTGTGTAGGGGGTTGAAGAGTTCACACCAGTGCGCAGAAGGCTTCGCCTTGTTCTACATAATTTATTGATGCCATCACATCAGCGTATAATCCTAACCGAGGTAGTTTTATTTTTCTCAGGAGGTTATGTGTTGCGCTGTCACCCTAGGGATTATGTAATGGACATTACCATCTAAATCTATTTTGAGTTAGGTGGCCATATACTAGGGGGTAAGAGTACCATATTAATATGAAGACAATCTATTTTTCATTCTGGGGTGTTTGAATGTAATGGCCATTTGTAGCAGACAATTTTTCACTCTGTACACTGGACATTGCTTAAGTGGAACCAACCTCATGAGGACAGGGTTAATTTTGTTTCAGAATTTTGATCACTACGTTTACCCTGCTTGATTGAAATTGGAAAATATTGAAAAATTTAATTCTATGACAGATTGTTATAGATTGTGTGAGAACTCATATAGTAACTGAAAGCAGATAAAGTTATATTTTACTCCATATGTACTATGTAGATCCATGTTAAAGACATACTATGAATTCTTTGTAACAAAAGTGAGAAATTTTATGGAATAATTTACATATATCATCAAGAATATTGTATGTAACAGATTAAAACCATTTTATGTGCAGATGTATTGGAGCTTCAAAACGAGATGCTGACAAACATCACATGATCAGTTAGCCAGTTGAACAGTGTATTCTGTTGGTCATGTAATTCACAATTTCATTATTTTGTTCCAGTGATTGGACATTGTGTCATCTGGTCAAAGACCACTTGCCATGTTGCGATTTAATGGCAGGGAGCTGGCTTATCTAGCCCACCAGCCAGCCCACAGATTTCATAAAGAAGGACTACTATTCATCAAAGAAAAGCAAGATGGGCTCTTCAGGAAAGGGGAAGGTGAGTGGTGTCAATTCTAATATTTGTGTAACAATTCTTTAATTTCTTATAAATATTGTTTTTGTAAACCTAACTGAGAATTATGTCTTTTATTTATGGTTTTGTTGCAGTTTACACTGAAAGGCTGTTCAGACTTCGAGGAAATTTGCTGTTTTATTTTAAAACTAAGGATCCTGTAAGTAATATTATGGTCTTATTATTAACTTAAACACTGGTAGCATAACATTATGTGTAACTTGTAATTCACAATTCCGTTTTGCAGCATTCGGAACCAATTGGTGTCTTTGTTATGGAGAGATGTGTTGTAGAACTGGACCCAGATGAAAAGCGGGATTTTTCCTTCATCCTTGGTGAGGACCCAACGCTTAGATTAATAACATCTTGTGAGTTATATAAGGATCCATTGCTGGTGATATTTGATAAAGTTTGTATGAATTTCCATTGTACTTGTAGTGTTTAGTGGAGATGACAAACCCGTCCAGTTAGCTGCAAAGTCTGAGCCGGAGAGAGACAGCTGGATTGCAGCCCTGCACATATCCAGTTACGAGTGCCTGAGAATGCAACTGGACAGTCTCCGAGAACAGTTGAAGATGCGAACGGGAAAAGACCCCATTGACGATCCTGACCCAAGCTATCTTCAGGATGACAGACCTGGTATTGACTCTGTTGAAAATATTAGTTAACAGGCAGCCTATTTCACTTTTTGCATTAATGTGTTTCTCTTTATGGTACGTTTGTATTGGATCTGTTGTGCATGTTGAACTAGAGTGTTATATAGACATTGCATGGTAACTAATCTTCTTTTGAAGTTGCTTGTTTTTAAAATTTCTACTGTTAACGGTGGTTTACTTCATTAGATGTAGAAATAGCAATTTTGTGTTAGATAACTTTTGTATTGTGTTCCACTCACTTAACCTACACCACGTCCAACATACAAATGTGATGCACTGACACTGTTTGGATTTTTTTAGTAATTTAGACTGACACTGTTCCATTTAAAAGTGGGGTGGTGGTGGACCTAAAGATTTTTAGACACCACCCCTACCCCACTCTTTTTTCTAAATTAAGTTATTTAAAAAAAAACTGGTCAAATTTCAAACTGTTTCACCGGACTTAATGAAATTTTGCTTTTTACTTCTTTTTTTTTTTTGGCTAGTGGGGGGATTTGAACTATTAGCTGGAATGCCAATAGTCGTATGACTCTTATCTACCGATCTTTTACTGACTCAATTTCTGTAACCATTAGTTGGATTGGGCATCTCATTTTTCTTCAATAATATTTCTTGCAGCTGGTTAAGCAGTGAAAGTTTGATATTTGCAGTTTTTACCTAGAAAAGTGGACATTATTTTTAGGATATTTTTAGTGAGAAAGCAACTAAGCTCTTATGTCCTGTTTATGTTTGTATTGAATCTTGAATTAGTTATACATATGCACATCTTTTTTAAATGATATTGTTTCTTCAAATGGGACCGTATAGCCAGTGATGATTTGTAAAATATTAAACTAGGGAAACAAGGCCGGGCTAGAAAAAATTCATTAAGGGCTGTTCCATTTAAAAAGGGGGGGGGGAGGGGCGCAGGTAAATTTTCAGAACCACTGACCCCCTCTTTTTGTGTTTTGCCCCCCCCCCCCTCACCCCAACCCCTTTTTCTACATTAAGATATTGAGAAATACTGGTCCCCCTCTTTTTCTCTATTGGAGAACCCCCTCCGCCCCTCCCTCGCTTTTTCAAAACCTTCCTGTCCACCCCCCCCCCTCCTGTTTTAAATGGAACAGCCCTTACTGGTTGTTGTCTTTTGAACTTTCTTTGGAAAGCTACATCAGTCCCATTTGGTAGTGAATCTCAACTAATGGTCTGCTTATTAGTGTACTGTCAGCTTGAATATGCTAAAGGTGCTGAATGTGTTATGTTGTCAGAGTATTAGTGTTTGTTAGCTTATAATAAAAGTGAAATGGCAGGTGGCAGTCTAGATTGTGCTGCCACCTGAGGTTTTACACTTGCATCATGAGGTTTGTTTTACATTTCATTCATCTGAGAAAAAAATGATATAATGAAATTTGACTTATTATAAATGAATAAAGGGTAATATTATAACAGGACAGACTTTCATGTATCATGCTTTAACACTGTTGATTGCTGCATGGAAAAATAATTGTTATATGGTCACCTTATTAAACAGGATCCTGATTGTGTTCTTCCTGTACTGGCGGATTGTTGCCAGATCATCGATGAAGTAACTGTGCTAATGAGGAAGTTATAGCCTATTATGTGTGTCCTTCATGGCTGTTGTGAAAAATGAAAAATATCTGCCTCTGTTGTTGTTTTGGAAGAAGAGACAGTGAGAAAGAAAGTCTGTTTTCAGAAACAGACACCGGGGAGGAGCCGTTTTTCGAACTGTGCTTAAAATGTGAGCAGTTGGTGTCAGAAAGTCAATCAAGGATGCCAAATGTGTTTGTCTCCGTTTGCTACCAGAGTCCTCCGCATCAACACTGGGTCACATATGGACACACAGAAATTGTGGAGGTATGTTGCGTCTAATATTTATAACTGCACAGATGAAACTAGCGTCTTTTAATAGCTAAAAAAAGTTTCATTGTGTCTTGTGGAGGAATCCAGGCACAGGCGGGTATATTTGACAAACTGCAGCACCTGAAAAAAAAACAAATTGTTGATGTTATGAGCTCGATAATGTTAATTAAAAGATCCATAACTTGATATGTAGAAAATTAACTGACATTGCATTGGATAGACAAGGATAGAATCACAGTCCAGGATACCTTTTGTGAGAGCGACATTTATAATTGATAGGGATTATCATGAAAACAGATAAAACTTTTCAATCTATGGGGGGAAAAAACCCATACAAGCGCCACATGCATGTCAATTTTGTTACTTACTTTTTCTGCATGCACAACAAAGTTTATCAATATGGTCATAAAAACCAGTTGTATGATAAATTGATGGAATCTTGAATAAATTAATGAATTGTCTTTTTTATGCATATTGATATCTAAATAACATAGTGTCACTTTTTTTTTCTGAGGTATATAATTATTATGCATATTTTCTTCATAATTTTTTTTTGCATTTTGCATTTGCTAGTGAGTGTAAGAACTTACAGACACTTTCCAATTCATGTTGGTAGCTGCATGATGTGTGACATAACAAGCATATTGAGAATTAGTTGCATTTGTAACTAAGGAAAGATACGTGCATTATGTATTGTGGCCTAGTGAGCATTATGATTCATCATGCTGTGCTTGTGAAAATACTATGTGGTCTATGGGCATTGTTGCATTAATTCTGTGTGTCAATATTTTGTTCGGCACAGTTTTATCACATTGAATGATACAAAATATCCAAAGCATATGCTTTATGTTTGCCATTTCCTGAATGTTTACACACAATTTTAGAATCAGGATTTTGGAAAAATGCTTTGTTGTCAGTCGGAAAAAATATGTTGCTTTGCAGTGGTATGATTACTTTTTTTATTTTAATTTCAGAGAAATAATTCGCCTAGCTTTATGACAACTATTGCCTTCAATAACCCTGTGAAAATCAACATGGATACAAAACTGCGCTTCATTGTTTATGACGTAAAAGAAAGAATGACTTCAACTGTAAGTTATCCTTTCTTTGAAGCACCATTTCATTTTTCTGGTTTCCCTTATATCTTTATTGTTTTTCTCAATATTTGGTGTGCCATCTTCAAGAATGAAATGCACGAGCACTTGATGAAATTTTGAATAATATGTGCAAAAATTATTAACTATAAATTTATGGATACAATTTTTTCCCGGCCAGTGCAGAAAATTTTTTGAAGCATGGCAGGTCATTCAAATATTGTTAATGGTTGAATGCATGCATAGCTTTGTTGTCTGTGTATTAAAAAAATCCTGAAAAATAGGCCTGTTTTCTTGAAAAAATTGTCATGAAAAATGGGCCTGTTTTCTTGAAAAAATTTTCATAAAAAAATAGGCCTGTTTTCTTGAAAAAATTGTCATGAAAAATGGGCCTGTTTTTTTTATAGAAAGAAAGGAAGAAAGAAATGGCACATGTTCAATGGCTAGGAGTGTCATTTGTGAATATCATTGCGCTGTGTGTTTCATATGTGCAAAAATGACAATGATCAACTTGCATGGGTGATCTGATAACTTAAAGAATATTGTGCAGCAATTTTGCTGCAATTTGTGTTATTTCAAAAAAGCTAAGACTGTTAACGCATTTATTTTTATTTTTTTGTATTTTATTCATTTCGCAATTTCATTTTTATGCACAGCTTTATTTGTTCAGATTTGATGTGTAAATTATTTCCTGTGACATTTCAGCATTATTTATCATCACTTAGATCAACTGTCAAGGTGAACTGTTACCCGGTTACTGTTAAAGTTAATGCTTTTTTTTAGACTCTTTATGTCCTGATGTTAATTTACTCTTAAGATCTAATTACTAAGTGCTGGTGAAATTCTAGTCTTAGATTTTGTAATGGTACAAATCTTAGGGAGCGTGCGGAACTATTTACTCCAGCTTGTGGTATTTTAACATACAGTACAGTGTACATGTGGTATTTATATGGCATTTAACACTTGCTTGGCACTCTTTTGAGAATTATGTTGCTGACATATTAATAGTCATACAATCTGGATTGTGCTGCTAAGATGTAGCAACTATTGTAGAACCCATTGCTCCAGTAACAGTGCTTTCCTGCACACATTCCTATATGTTTGGTGATATTAACAATGAAATCATTGGATTTCGCAAAAATAAATTACATACATATTGATAATAAACTGGCTCCTTTCACTTTAGGCAGTTGTACAGAATACTTTTAGTCAGATCTTTCAAAAAGTAAGTCATTCATTCTCAATTTGACAGTTGTACAATGTGCACTGACGAAAAAAGCCAAGAAGTTGTATTTTTCTTCAGTTCATGTTGTTTTAAATTATTCTAACAGCTTGCATACTTTGCTATTAAGTTTTTTTGGCATGGATTTTCAACTCACTGAAAGGCTTGTTCTCTACCTCGGTACACTTGACTAACTTCATTCTATTTCATATTATGGTTCAATCACATTTTGTCAGATTATTTCTACCAGCAGGTGATGGGTGTCATCTTTCTTGAGAAATTATCTTGCCTCACTTTCAGATGACGCAAATAGGAGTTAAAATTTTGCCGTTGCGAGATCTCATGGCGGCTCCAGGACTGAAAATGACATTGTCATTACAGTAAGTGAGCTTATTTATTCAAACACTTGAGGCTTTTCCAGAATAACCATTGCAAAATGTATTGCAATTGATTGCAACCATGGTAATTATCTAATGGCCCAGAATTTGAGAATTCATAGAATGTGCGGCCAATGAACCTTTAGTGATTGTAAAAATAGGGTGATCACCTCATTTGCCAATCCAAATGAACCATTTTCAGGTTACGAAATGAGGTGCAGAGTTGTTTGATAATGTGAGATAATGTGACACTTCTTTAATAATATTAATTCTCAGATCTGCTGATATGATGAGAATTTGCCAACATGTCTCGGTTTTCTTTGATTGAAAGTTTTGAGTTTCGACTGACAAGTGACTAACCCATTAAGATTGTCCTGAGAGCGCCTGAGAAGCTAAAGATCAAACAAGTTTGGTCTAATGTTTTTGAAAAAACCCTGGCTGTCAGTAATGATACAATTAGCAATCCTGAAAAATGGTGATGATTGTAGGTTAATTTGGCCCCCACAAACCTACTGATATTGGTAAAATAGTCTTATAACCACTGGGCTATTACAGTCAAGAGGCGAGTCAACACTTTCGCTGAAGTTGGCACAAGATACTGCATGTCTGAATAATTTATGCTCAAGCCAAAATAAAGAACACAGCTTACAGACATTCAGAGAGAAGCTACCAAATACAGAATTATGGAGCTACGACTAATATCTTCCATGTGATGCGTATTTTTCGTACACAGCGGCAGTATAATGGGCATCAAATTGACAAAGTAGGTGATGTAGATTGGTACAATCAGGATTTCTTCAAGGGGTTTACATATTGGTGGAAAATATTTGGGTGGAAGACTTAGCGAATACAATTGCATAATTTCTTTTTAAAAGGAGGGGGGAGTGGAAGGGGAGGGTGTTTGAAAAATTTGAGTACCGCTTTTTGAAAGTCTCCCCGGAAACAGATAACAGGCCTCCAGGACACACTGTAAAATGTATAATCAATTTAACATTTATAACGATAGGCAATAATCAATGCATGTTATGCAGTCTATTTGCAGGTAATTTCATGGCCATTACAATGACGCAATCCGTGTGATTTATCAGATCAGAATAATTGGCTTTACGGAAGAATCAATTTATTATATTATTCACGATGTAACTATTCACTGCTAGTTTGATGGTTTGATTGGTGTACTGCAGGTCGACAGATTTTGAAGACCCTGGAATATTGACAGTAGGAGGATGGTTTAATTTCTTGCCAGAAGAGTTGCTTCATGAGAACAATTCTACTGATGGAGCTCAGGTAAAGCCATAAACAAATATATATTTTTATTTATTTATTAATATATTTTCACTGGGTTACATAATCTCCTAGGAATTTTTCATATGGCCCAGTATAAAAAAAATGTAAAAACAAGTAAAAAGAAAATGCATGTTAAATATATGAGGTTACACAGTATCATTCAAATCAATACAGTGGAAGTCATCATTTAAAGTGGCAGTCTGTTTCAGTGTTTGGGCTAACTTTGCTTGGTCTGACAATTGCGGATATACAATATGAAAAAGATGCAGAAATAAGACCACATTTTAGTTTCATGTACCAGTACTGATATAGGTGAAAGGCTGTATAGTTTCTGGGCATGGATGAGTGATCATTTCTCTTCCTGGTGATGTGGGGAAAGTCCCTTTGTTTCGTGGTCAAGGGGTTAGGCTGCATGTTCTGGGAATTATGCACGAGTCTGTCCATGTAGATATAAGTTAGACCATATTCAGGCATCCGTTTAAAATGTACCTATTTGCGATATCATGTTATTAAACCAATTATGGATGCCAAGCTGTAATATCTCATCATTATGACTGCCTCTAGCAGGTGATAAAAGTCAAGCCAAAAGTGCGGAGACAGAACAACATAATTTAGACATCGTATACTGGAGAAACAAGACAGTAATCTGAATAAGATGTCATGATGTTATTAAACAGAAGTGACATTATGCAATTTATTTACTTTCTATGTACCACTTAAAATTATCCTGACCTAACGTAATATACATTTTTTCTTTTTTTTTGGATTTTGTTTTAAATTTAATGTATACCTCTTTTGTGTATGATTAAAGATATATGTATATTCAGCCAAATAGGACGTTTAACAAAATTGAAAGTGTTAATTAGGTCAATTGATGTACATGTAAATTCAAAGGACTGGAAATGAGTCAGGGAACTGGTAACTCATCTCATGGTCATAGTTTTCGGGTACAAGGGCACTGCTGTCCTAAAATAGTAGCCTATTAGCCAGTTCTAGTATGTCTGACACATATTGGATTTCAGTTGTACGCATATATAACGGATGTCAACCTATATCAGTCATACTTTATCTTGTATTGGCGTCAAAGTAACAATTCAAATATAAGTGTTATATATACTTCTAGCATGGGGGTAAGTTTTAAACTTAAGGGAGTGTGAGGACTTCTTGAGTGGTATAACGACCATGATGAACCAAAAACGAATGTAATAGTTTTTTTTTAATCTTTCAGGCTACAAAAGTTCACATGCAACCTTTATCGCCCACAACAGAAGACAAGATGAGCCGAATGGAGATCCTTATGCCGTTATACTCCAACATAATTGTCAAAACCTACCGCTTTCCTACCAATTTAGGGGGTGATATAAACGTTCACGAGTACATGGCAGAGAGCAAACTGACTTATACTTTTCCGAAGCAGCTGCTGTGAGTATTGAATCTGCATCAGCTTCGAGTAAATTTATAGAGTCTTAAATTGTATTAAATCCCAATCAAAAGAAAGTATCTAGTATCTCGACAAATTTTTTAATATTATTTGATTAATAAATTATTTTTTACACTTTTCCTTTAGTGCCTTTTGGGTGAGTGAGGAACAACAAAAGATTCAACACCTCAATGACCTTGGAAAGGTAGTCTTTGATTTTCTCAACATCAATAGCTACTCACTACTTTGCATAGGCTGTTATATCATGATCAATAGGGAGTTAACCAACAAAAATGTTAGTCATAGTAAATCCAGAGTGTTTATCATAGTAAATCTAGCGTGTTTATAGGAAATATTATCTGCACCCCTTTGCAACATATTTGTTGCTATGAGCGAAGTGTTTTAAGGTCAAATTAATTGGATAATGTTGTTGTTGTAAGCTAATCCTTTTGCACTTCATTAATCATGAAATAAGTGGGTCAGTTTAATCTTAGTCTTCAATCTGTGAGTGGATCAAGAGATAATTTATTTAGTATTGAAACTGTCTGTCACTTATTCTTGTTTTTATTTGATTGCTCTTATTATGTATCAGGAGAGGGTTAACTAACAATTTTGTTGGTTATATCCCACAAAAGAACAATAGAAAACGTCACTTGGTGGAGTATAATGGTCAGTTAGTGGCATCACAAACCTGACCATTGGTCAGTTATACCGAGACCGACATCATATGTGCAAAACTGCAAATACATGGCGTGAATACAATCTATGGGTATATATGAATTAGCAAATGGATCGTGCTTCTCGTTTTAGTTGTCCGAGCCTTGGGAAAATGCACGACAGGAACTCATGGATTTCCACATGAGCATGATAACCATGTATAAACAGAATGCCAGATTCCTCACAACTTACCATGGTGAGTACTGACCATTGAGAGAGAATGCATTTCGTTTCCTAAATAAATTTGTGTGGCAAGATCCACAGCTCTGCTGACAACATGGTTACCATTGCTCCGGTGACTGAATTGTGGCAACATGGCGTTCGTAACATGTTCTAAATGACTCAGTAACCCTGATATATGTTGAAGACTACATAATGGATATGCTTAATAATTTTTTTTTAGGTGCTCCATTTAAGCCAAGTAGTCGGAAAGCAGATAAAGAGGTTGAGTTTGCTCCGGTGAACTTGCATTTGCAAAGGATGTGGGTCCACAACAATGCTGCAAATTCAAGTGAGATAATTGATCCTGTTGATTACGATATTTTTACATTGATCGATCAATAAATTCCTGCCCTTTTTAATTATTTGACTTTAATTAATTTTTTTTTCTCAGGTGGGTGCTATGATATAATCACAATGGGTGCTTTCACTGCCTATGCACAGAGGTACAAGAATGGCGGTTTGCAAAGAATGATCAAAGAATTATCGGGTAACGAAGGAGGAAATTCAGGAAAAGACTGTGTTGCAGCAGGAGGGATTGATACAATAAATGAAATTCTCAACAGCATGACAATGTTGAAGAATGCAGTTTATGATCAGTGTGAAGTTTTATGTCGATCGGCTGTGCAGGGTGATGTTGCTGATCTCAACAGTGCTGCCAAGGCTTTGTCTGATAAGGTAAATGCTCTTGTCTTCTACTTGCTTTTCACTACAATGGGGAGAAAAAGTACCACAAGAGGTCACTGAGACCGCAGCAGATAAGTAGTGTGTGTTTGATGATGTCATCTATTCTGTGATGTCATCCATGTAACAATTATTAGTGACGTCATATCATTGTCGTTTTATGTGTTACGATCATAGTACCACCTGTTACGTTTTCTCCCCATTTGTTACAAAAAATCAATATATCAGGGAACAGACAATTCTCAATAAGCATGTGGCATGATAACATCACTCATTGCTATGACATATATATAACTTACCATGGCAATGTAAATAGTTGGTTGTATAAAACTAGAAAGTGTAGCATCAGTAACTCAACTGCGCAATTTGAGTTTTACTGTTCCATGTTCCGTGTTGGCAATCAAACAGGTTCTCAGTTGACATAGTAACTTGTTACATCCAATTACATGTTAAATCATCATGTTGAAGGATGTTATGGATGAATTAATTAATGATAATGAATGGCTGAGTTATTTACATGTGAACTAAAATTTGAAGATAAATCAAGAATGGTTGTACTCAGGAATTTTTCTTGTGATATCAAAAGCAAAAATTGAAGATGTCAAACTTGTGATTAAACTGAGCCACCTAAATTGTTTATTGCCACAGACTAGACAGCTGCTTCAGGTGTGTGATCACCACAAGATCGACCAAGGAGTTGCAGGTTATGAAGAGGCTAAACGTGAACCCAGAGCAGCATCTAGTGATATGAGCGGCAATCTGAAAGTCCCTCATAAAAATTCAAGAGATCCGTCACCGGAAACAACCTGGAAATGGAGCGGGACAAATTTTGTCAAGAGTCCTACGGAGGAACCTTGGGTAAGCTGGAGTGATTTGTTGCTCATAGATTTTTGATTTCAGCTATAATGATAATAATACGTTAGTTTGATCACTATCTGAGGATGTCAAATTATTTGTGGATACCCTTTGGGAATTAAATAATATAGTGTCTTACTTAGGATTCACTAATTACATGAAGCTTCTAAAGAAGAGTCCATTAAATATTCATGTCATATTGATCCACATATTGCAAAGAATTCTTTAAACTTGGTGTGTTCAATTTGCTAACCTCCCAAATGAAAAGTGTAAGAGTTGGAGTTACTATTGAAATGTCTCGGGGTAGTTGCACATTATGAGTAACTTCATGTAAACTTCAGTTTGCTGTGTTAATATATAAATCCGCTAATCTTAACTTCCATAAAGTTCTAGAATGAGTTTGCAACAACTGGCCCGATTGTATACGCTTTGATTTATCTTTAGTTTCATGTTGTTTTAATTGAAATGGTTGATTTTCTTTTGCATGACTTGTCTTGCACTTGTAAGGCCCCTGCAAAACTTGAATCGAAGGTGTGTATTTGACTCCTGTAGGTGTAAGATTTAATACCCAATGCGGTGACAATTGGTTTGCATTAACGTTCTCCAAAAAATTTTGCTGCTTTAGATTTTGTTGTTTCAAAGAAGTTACTAATGAATAACTAAATACACAATTGATGTCCAAACACATATCACTGCCTGCATTTCAAAAGGTGATGGTTTGGTGGTGGTACTTAGAACAAATTTGAATGAAATATAGACAATTAAGACTAATTTTGAGTTAATCTAAATTTTGTACACTGGACGACATTGAAATTCGCCACAACATTGAGATTCGCCACTTACAGTAAAGTGCAATAAACAATTACCATATGGTTGTCGGAGTGATAAAACATTGTCAATGATATAAACAATTAGTTTTGTAACAAATCATGAACTTGCAAGGTGTGTAATCATATTTTAGGATGTTGTGAATCTCGATGTTGTGACGAATTTCAATGTCGTCGAGTGTACAATATATTTTTTCTTGTTGATTGATGTTATTGCCAATGTAACTACGGGTTTCTGCAATTTTTTAAAAAGCATAATTAAATTATTAATCACTTATGAGGCTGCAAGTGTTTAAAAGATAGGCACGGGAAAATAACTTTCTCCTTAACATTTTTAGACTTAGGTTTTATGATGTCTTAACCTACAGTAGTACATCGTGAAGTGCTTTTCGTTGTGACTGAAGCAGTTGTATAATACCGTTCTTCTCTTGTATATTGTCTCTTAAAGTGGTACAGATGTACTGTGCAGTTTTGTCACTCATGTGTAATGGCTGCTAAATGGCATTCCGTAACTGTTGACAATATTTTGGTGTAAATTATGACATGTATCCATGAAGAATGATTGACTGGTTGCACGTTTGTAAAATATGGCTGATTATAAAATCTGCTAACTGGTAAATACTTCCATGATTCTTATAATATAATTAAATCATATGGTGTTGTGATGGGATATGTTGACAGATGGAAGGAGTGCACTCTGTGGAATTCTATGTTACTTCTGACGTCACATGTCGTATGCACCATGTTCTGTGTAAACGTCATGACCATTGTCCCATTTCTCACTCCTAAATGACACCAATCAGTTAATTACATATTCTTTTATTTACACAGGAACTTACAAGACTAAATACTGAAGCCGCTCTTGTCTGTGTTATATCGAAAGTGGAAGAACTGATTCAAGGCGGGAGTTCCGAGAACGACACGATTCCACAGACCAACTGGTTGGAAGAGATCAGCTCACCAGTCATCAAGTTCAAGTCATGTGTGGAAATGACCACGAAGAGAGTTGAAGCTAGTCTTACGATGCTCACAATACAGGTTTTGATACTTTTATATTGAGAAGAGAAAAAAAAGGAGAAGATTGATATAAGAATGGCATAATGCGCCTCATGGTGCCTGTCATGTAAAGATTGCATCTGGTTACTCTCATTAAGCAGAAGAAATAAAATATACAGTTAGTTTAAACTGATAAAAATTCACAACATCTATGAACAATTGTTGTTTTAACTTCCCAACACAAATATGTTTATTGTGCTAGCTTTTGTTTTAATAGATTAATATTGTATTCTTCATTTCAGAGTTGTAAAAATAACATTCACTGGATGCACAGAATTAAATACAGAAGAGATGTGGTGTTTGCCCAAGCTGTAAGTACTTAAAAATAATTACAATTTGCCCAAATGACCTGAATTGTTTCTGGCAGAATTGTTTGCATTATTTGTGTCTGAAATTTACAAGTTTTACATAATGTGAACATACTTATGGAGATTAATATTTTATTGCTATTCCCAATTAATGTTTCTAGTTAATTTTATGAATATGCCTAAACAGAACACTTTCAGTGATACTCAAGAATTGTCTCTTATTTTGAAAATGTTTACAAAAATTGGCTGTCTCAAAATGAAATATTTCATCATGCACATTTCAGCTAACGACGGCAGTTACTGGCTTTATGACCAAGCTGCTGGACAGTGTGAACGATGAGAAGTTCTTGAGGCAGATATCTCAGCTGGGTGTTCTGATGGAGTTTGAAAGTCTTCTCACATCTCACTCTGACGAGATGGGGATGTTGGAGGACCATGCAGTAGGTGTTGAAGATCTCTCTCATGTCGCCTTCAAAATCGTACAGCGTAAAAATGAAGAGGATGTCATGCCTACCATCCAAGGCAGCAGGTAAGAAATATCAATTATTTTGTAGCTTCTGATCCCTCTTTTACTTACAGAAAGTTGATTTTATGACATGAATTGTAACAGTGATGGTAACATTGCTTACATGGTCATAGTGGTGCTTTAATAGAGAACTAAGCACCTTTAGAACCGATCAATGCATCATTAATTGTGAAAATTATGTTAAAGATTATTGGAAGTTGTCTCACCCCATGCTTCTGCTTTACCATCAAACTACACTCGTTCTGTTTTTATGTGTAACTTATCAAGTCATTTAAGCACTGCTTCCATCTAACTTGTTACATCAATGACATCTAATGAACAATATAATAAATACAGGTGTGCGCATATATAACAATTACACTTTTGATTTATTGCCTAATCTAGCATGTTTCGGGATGGAATGTTTCCTGACTTCAACAGGTTTGTTACAGTTCAAAGAAAGTTCTAGTTCTCTACTTTCTTCTTTGGTAGTTCTAGAATTTTCATTGCTTCTTCCATTAAGCATGTTTAGTGGATTTTTTTCTGAATTTTTGTCGTATATGTCAGGGAAGAGAGTTTTGTACGGTATCAAAGTATTTCACTTTATGAATGTGGTTGTAAAGGGTTTTATCAGAGCCAAATTACTAAATTAGATGAAGTGTTTCCCTAACAGTGTTCGCATGGTCTGAAGTGTTGGTGCAAAATGTTTAAATTAAGAAGTTAATGCAGGAGAGACAGCTTTAATTACTTTAAAATGATAAGTGGTTCATTCAAGTATATCTGTAATTTGCCAAGCTGATGCAACATTTAATGTCGAAAATGACATCACATCTGAAACCCCATTGTGTCAGCATAATTTGTAGCATTTAACCATAATTTGTAGCATTTAACTTAGTTATGCTTTAGGACTGCAGTTGTCAGATTAAGTAGTATTTCGATATGCATGATGTGTTATGAAGTTCAGCTGTTGTATGAGTGGAGATAGCAGAGAGCTAAAGATCTCTGGAGATAGTATTAATTTTGTCAACTTTGCATGGAAATTAGTTCACTGGAGTACTTGCTCAGTCAGAATTAGATCACTGTTGCAATGGAGATGTTCAAAGTTAACATATCTGTTATGGTTTTGCATTTTAAGTTGCAAGTTAGAGGAGACCAGTGTGCAAGCTTGTAAAGGTGTAAGGGGCTGAAATTAGTTCACTTCACATTAATATATAGAAATGTCTGCAATAAATAAAACTGATAAAAGCACCAAATATAAGGGCACATCTAATTATTTTTTGCTAGTCTGACGACATATATATTGGCTTGCATTATGTATTTAAGTGCTGCTATATTTCACACAATTCACGTTTATGCATTGCTTCCAAGCAGTCCTGCATTTTGCCATAGCAGAGTTTTACAACATTAAAATGTAACATGTTCTAAAATGAGAAATATTTAATTTCAGAACTGGCTACTTCGTCAACATTCCTGTTGCTGAATCTAGTTTCCAAAAGCTACCTAAAGAAATCCAGCATGGCCATACAATCAGAATTGTCCCAGTTTTATTTTCTATAGGAATTAATGAACATGCATCGTTTGCTGAGAGGTGAGAAACATTTGATTACAAGTAGTACTAACTATTATTGTGGCCTCTACATGCACTGCCTTAGTAGTAGTCCTCAATAAGTCTTCGATAAGGGTATAGTGCAGTGTAGCGGACCCAAATGTATGGCCTTATTTGGCATCCATGAATGTTAAAATAATATCACTATTTTTAGCCCAAATTTGTTCTAGTACAGAAGAGGAATAATATTGGCGTAGTACAGCGGGGGGTTTGGGGGCAGCTGCCCCCAATAAAAGAAAAAAATTAAAATGTCTTGTCTTGAAAATGAAAAGAGCGGTTGTTTTTTGGGACATCATTCATTGAATTCAGTGATATGTGGTCATAGGCATGTCAAAAATGCTCGCTAAATAAGGTCATAAATTTGGGTCCGCTATACTGTACGTTTTTCTTTGATAATTTTGTAAATTTATTTTCTTTTATTGAATGTGTTTTCATCCAGGTTTGGTTCTGTAGCAGCGCAAGAGCAGGTTAACCTGGAGTCATTCAAAAGACTGAATTCGTATTGTGAAAAATATGTGGAAGTGCTCGGTGAACCAGGTGTGTAAATCATGCATGTTCTGAATTTGGTTGAGCGTAAATCGAGTATCATTTCAATATTTCTGCTGGGTTAATTTTTACAGAGAATCTTGGCAACCATGGTGGACTTATAATGGAGGCTGTGAGGCATTTGTCAATGAACGTGATGGCAAAAAAGTCTAAGAATGTTGAAGTTTTGCATCGAGCTGCAGATGTAAGTCATTTCAGAGAAATAAGCAAAATTTATCATTATTGTTGATGGTTACATGTAGTTACACGTATGCATCCCTTCTTAAGTTGATGTACTAGAACTGGGCCAGGGGGACCGTATCAGGGGTGCATGTTATGACTCAAGATTCAACCCCAAACTGCAAATGCCCAGTTTACACTATCACGAGTAAGAGAGACGAGTGACGACAGACGTCCAAGACGGACGATACGTGCTCACGCGTGCCTCTGGTAATTGCGTACAAATTAGCTCGGCAGAAGTCTGTCCGCTGCTCGACGACTGGTCCACACGTGAAGGAGGTCTGCCGAGCGTCTCCTGAGCGTTCCACGAGCTGTATAAGAGTGAACATGAGTGGATGGGGAGTGTACACGAATGGACAGCCTCCCCTGTTTTCCCGCGAATGAGCACGAGTGGCCACAACCGCTCCCCAAGTGACTCCCGTAAATAGGTAAAAAATTTTACTCGTGGAACGTCCGCCAAATTTTTCAACATGTTGTAAAATTTTTGCCATCTCCCCGGATATTCACGAGTGATCTGGAGGGATTACGAGCGTTCTACGGATAAGCACGAGTATCCGTATACATCACTCACCGATCGACTTACGTATGAACAAGGATAAGCACAAATAAAAAAATTTCACTCGTGACAGTGTGAACGCCCCTTTACTGAATCGTTGGTTAATTCCTCAACCTATTATGTCTTGAATGTATGGATTAAAGACACATATATATATGATACAGTCGCAGTCAACGAACTTCGCATAGTCAGCAACATGATCATAATTTATTAAAAGGCAGTGCTGGCAGTTATTGAATGAAATATATAACTTTTCTAAACAAATTTGTCACATGGAAGTCTCAGCGAGGGTTACAGAACAAGGAACACCTTGCACTACCTGTCAAAACAAGTGTTAAGTTGCTGACCGCACGAAATTAGCTGACCACGACTGTACTGTAACATCTTGAGTCAAATTATGTTTTCCAATAATTATCTCAATGGCCTGTAATGCTAAACTTCAATTTTCATTTATTATGCATTTTTAAAAGCCTATTCATGAAGTAACAAATGTCATGAATTGGCATTTTTACATCATTATATGTGCATTATTAATGGCCTAATCATCATATGATCATTGAAACAATAATGTCATTCGCAGGTATGTCGGCGGTTGAATGGAGTGAGGTTCTCTAGTTGTAAGAGTGGTAAAGACAGAACTGCCATGTCTGCCACTCTGGAACAAGTTCAAAATATGCTCCGAGACCATGACTTAGCATCTCATGCATTCAGCCATGCATTGGATTGCATGCGCAGGTGAGTCTGAAGTGTTAACTTCATCTGATGATTTAGTATAGAAACTAAAAACTGTTATTGACATACTTGATAAATGGGATGTATTTTGTTTTCAGTGAGGGTGTAAGGCGAGATAATACACTGAAAAATGCAGGAGTTCGAAGATATGCATTTAATTGTCTTCAACTTTTGTCTTTCCCAAAATTATATCGCCCTCCATCGGGTACTTTCGGAAATGCACAGTCCTAAAGTCGGACTTCCATGCCACCATTGTTGTACAACAAGAGCAGCTGAATTAACATGTATGAATGCTACAAATGACATTCTGAGAATTTTGCTTTGTTGAATTATATACAGTTTATTTAGTATTTATAACAAGATATTTGAAGATGTTTGTGAGCTTATTGATGCTTTTCTTTGTATTATTTCTGAACTTTCTGTATCTTTTTACAATTTCTGTACTTGCTGCATTATATCCTGTAGACTTATGTGAAGTTATCAAAAACAAGAATCTTTCCACAATCTTGTCAATTGTATAGCAGCACAAAGTGCCAAGTAGCGGTTACATATTCAGTTTAGGTTATTTAATAGCTTATAAATGGAAAAATGAAGGGAGAGTTTATGTTTAAAATATTATTCCAGTCATTATTCCTTTTCTATCTGTTTTGCAATCATGACGTATAGTCCAGACATTGCCTTACAAATTTTTCTGCCTTTCTTTCCTGGTGGAAGTGTGTTTCAGCAAGTCAAGTGCCCGGCCCAGTGGAAAAACTGTTATAATATGAATTAATATGCAAGCCACTCTGCTGATATGCTGTTGTACATCATAAGCTTTTATGCACTTGCCGCAAACCTCTTTTCTAAAGCAGTTACAGTGCCACAACTTTCTACTGTGCTGTCCAGAGAGTTTTATATCTCATGATATTTTACTTATGTAAAATAAGACTATCTTTGCACAATAATTTCTCGCATAACTTCATTGAATGTAAACCAGAGATATTTGTCAAAGTTTATAACTGTACCTTTGACTATTTTATGAAGTCAAATTATTTTTATTGTGTCCGGTAATTGCAGTTACTTTCCCGTAATTTATCAATATATCAGTGTTTCTCTCGTCAGTTTATACATGAGTAAAAATGTTTTATTATAGCATGTCTTGCTATTTATATGTTGCAACATAGTACACTTGAACATATGCTGGGCGCAGACCTTTCGTTCAAATAGCCGGCTGGGACAGTGGGACAGGTGTTGACATAATTGCTAACAAAAAGAGTTTCTGTCAAAAGTACAATTGTAAACACTGTGCTGTCACCTAACACGCCAGCGACCTAATTATGGACATTATATGCTAGTTTACCTTGTTAAACATAATAATTGGTTAACCTGACGATACTATGTCGATAGACTGAGTATAGACTTAAGCTTGTCTTAAAAATACAAAAGAAATGGATTCAAATTTTTTTAGTTAAGGCAATTGTTTTGAAGTGCCTGCTTGTCAGAACAAGAATTGCGTAAACTCAGCACATGAACATCTAATTATTCTGTAATTTCATTGTTAGACCTTTAACACCATAAGCCAGCCTATAGTGTATAAGAGAAATTGATTAATTTACTTTAGATGAGCAAACAAACAAAACATGGACATAATTAGGTCACTGAGCTTAGGTGACGACACCATGTAAATGCCAGCCTTTATTTTAAAGATTTTAAATGTACAGATTTTATTGTTAATATGAATGAGCATGATTTATTGATGTGAATATTATGTGCTGCGCAGTTTGGCACATCAGTTTTTACTAGCATATCATAAATGTATTGTACATATGTTGTACATAACATGTCAATGAGATAATATTACAGCTGTTAGAACTATGGTTGTATAATTATTATTTGTATCAAACATATATGGTGATGTAAATTATTGTTTAAAATGTCTTTACATAGAAGTGCACTAATATATATATTGAACCACATCTACTTACACAATTGCGATGTTCTAGGCTGTGATTGTAGTTTAAGCAATAGCTAGCTATAGCTGTCTGTTCTTAGTTTACATGTGATATTGTGTATTTTAAGTTACATTATTATTTCCAGTGTGGCCATACAGTAGAGCTTTTTCAATTTATGTTAATTTATTGTACATGTAATCATTGTTGTGTCAAATGGAGTATAATTCTGCAGCAGTTGTTCAATGTTCATGATCTTTATAAAATGAACTGCTTTTTGTAGCTGACCACTGCTGACGGGAAGCATTATTGAACATAATGAAAGATATTAGAAGTACGTAGAGGGCAAGGCAAGACAATGTTTTTCTTGTATTTCTGTTTGTGACGCAATGCATGATTGAATATTTTATATATATATATATACAACAACAACAAAAAACATGAGATTTGGAAAAACATTAGTATAAGTTTTGCCTCAAAATATTGTGATACACGGCAGATATTTGAAGCTTAGTTAGCCATTGGATTTAATAACTGTCCATGACAATGGGTGCCAATCATTTTGCATGTCACATTTGCCTCTGATTTAGCAAAGAACAAATTATCTAGTCAATGTTGTAACATAATTGGTTAATGTTAAGTCTAAGAATAAATTTCTTAACTTTTAATGGCAAAGTGTGTAGCTTTTTTTGGCCCAATGATGCAGTGTTTGGTTAATTACCTAGTCTTGATTACTACTGGTTGATGATAGTGTATGAGTGGTCTTAATCAGTACTTGAAATGAAGGTTTGAGATTGGTTGTCCCCTAGATAAATTAGGTGACACTTATTTCATTTTTAGCTTCTCGGGTTCGCCGATGTATGAAAAATGTATGGACAGAAAAATAAAATAGCATGTCCGAATGTTATTTAATATGAAATTTTATTTTTCATTTCCGACGACAGTTCAACTAAGAATTGCTCTAAGAGGATCCAAGAAGCTAAAGATGAATAAGTGTGGGGCGTTGTAAATTTATCATCTACATAAACATAGTAGGTGGGGGCCCAGCTCAGTGGTAGCACGCTGGGCTTCAACCACTTGGTCCCAGGTTCAATTCCCTGCCAAGCCTAAGTTGGATGGCTGTTTCATCCTCATCTCATTGTCATGGTCCCTGCTGTCCTCATTAGCCCAACAGGTGCAGAAATACAGGCCGTAAAGCCCACCACTCACTACATCAACATAGATAATTCTAACCAATTTTGGTTGTCCAGGCTTTATTTTTAGCAGGTTAGTTCAGACTCTTGATAAACAACTTCTCCAATATCTTGGTATATTGATTATTGGAAAGTAGCTTGAGGCACCGGTGATCACATTATCTAACATTTTTGTGTTGTTAGGTTGGTTGGAGAATCATATTAAGACAATGAGGTTGTAGGCAGTTTCGTGTGGGCTACAGCAGCTGAAATTGGTGCTACACTGGAATACAAACTTATGTATTAGATTGTTATGTATAGATTATTTCCAGTTGATGCTGTGACTGCATAAATTTTGTTCTCAAGTACCACTCTATGGAATATTAAACTGACATTTCGATACATTTTCTGTGACAGACTGAAACCACTTCATGCCGTTAATGTCAAATAAATACTGTTCATCAAACAACTGTCTGAGCTGTTATCTTTAAAGACTGTTCAAGTTAGAATGAAAACAAAAACGAGCAATGAAACACAGATTTTTCTTTTATTTCCCATTAGTTTTCCATTGTAAATTTGGAAATACAGCTTATGTCAAAAATGTAGTAGGCCTATGACAAGAAGTGTCGCCAATGCCTTCTAAGTTTCATGTTATCGCCATAACACCACAAAGAAAAAATATATACCGGCATAGGTGTTAGTAATGGAATGTTCTAATTTAACACTATCGAATACTTCAGTTACTACTGCTTCATGAAATTAAAATGAATTTCATGCAAAGATGATTCACATACAAATTCCAAGATAATCATGAATAACTGACTAATTTGTTGACACTAAAATACATGAAGACAAAGTAGTATCCAATATATATATTTTATCAACTTGCACTGCAATAAATTCATTAACCACTGGCAGAACAATATCTTGAGCAAAACCACCCAATTCTGGTAATAGTTTTCAGATTCGAAGACGCCCAGAAAAATTCAAGAAGAATTCAAGATCTCAATACTATGTAATATTTAAATCATCCAATGATTAAATACTTCCTCAATTTTGGCATATTTTTAACAATAACTCTTATCAAATCATATTCATCATGTTCATCACATACAATACTGCACCGACTAAAAAAATATCCCATAAACAATTTGTTACTCACTACCTACCTACATAACAACCAAGTAGCACTTTAACCATTTACACTTTACGATTTTGGCATGTGATCAACACTGCTGTGTACTCTTCACATTAAAGACAACAGCTACAATTTAAATTTTGGTAAATTTTGTTACTTCTACATGATTATGTCTGACATGCAATGTGCGTCATTTACAGAGATACCAATGAATATTCTAACGTAAATTTCTACTTAAAAGAGGAGCAATAATTCTGCAGTTATGAGAGAATTGGCCATTAGCCACCATATTTATGAGCTTTTAATTGTATTAAACCCAAAAATTTTATCACACACATTAATTAACAGTATCAGACTACATGAATTATAAGTTTGATATACCCAGCTGTAACCATACATCTATTTCACAGTACCATGTTGATGTTATTTACTGTGTCATACTTGATATGTCTAGCACATCGCAAAACGGACCATAACATTATATCTTCTATTTAGACCACAAGGATAGCTATAGATACAATATTTATATCCACAATTATTGGGAACTTACAAAATCAGAGCACAATTATTACGTTCACTTAGTATACTGAATATAATACAATAGTTACCATTTTAAAATGTTTATCAATAGTTAGTAATGCCATCTTGTAATAACCATAAAATATGGGACACATCATATGTTTTTCAGTTTGGCACAAGTCAGAAAAATACCATACTTTTCAAGATACTGTCACGATGTCTATTGTGCTAATTAAAGCGGTCTTATAAGGACTAATAGTTATAGTAATTCACAAGTAAAACAGAAATGTAGGACATATGATATATTAACCCATTCAAAAGAATTGCCTTGAGGAGTTAGGGTAAATTAGGCCATGCAATTCTTGTCCCATTATAAACAAAGCTCTGCTAACAGTAAAAATTTTATGGTTTAAAAATAAACTAATTAGTCCATAGTGCCCTTGATTTAAATAATTTCAAAGAGTGTCTAGTCATATTCCCTAGGAAACTGACAATTAATCTATCATCCAATCGGACAAAAATAGTTTCAGTCCAGTCATTTGCAATCTAATAATCTAATCAACCATTGTTCATCTGGGGGGAGTTGTAGAGGCACCGGATACGCTAAACCTAAAACATCAGGTAGATCCTATTTCTCATGCTTGCCTCAAGGCGGTGCCACTGGTACTTGATGCGGATGTACTGGGTGCAGCCGCGGAAAAAGATTAGGAATCCTGTAAAATGCAATTAAATAACTATCAATAAGACACAAACTGCTACACATCATGTAATTATGCAGAACAATATGAATAATTTTGCTTACCTAGCACAATCAGGAGCCACCATATCAATGAATCTCCTTCAGCGATTCCACTAGCCCAGTTGTTGTGCTGAAAGATTAATAAAACAGTATTTATTATACTATTTAATATTGAAATCAAACTGCTTATTTTCCTGGGCAGAAAATTAAATTTTAATGTAATAAATATTGAAGTTCAATTCTAGTTCTTATCATCACTGATTAATGATGTTCTTGCAGTAATTGTAGCTGAATGCAAGAAAGTGTAGTCAGTTAACTCCAGTTCATTGTTTTAAATTCCTGGTCTCCAATGTGTACATGCTATTTTGCTTAAAGCCAATTGTAGGCAATCACTGGTCTGTTGAGACGGTTTCCAAACAAAGTAGTTTGCTTTCTTGGCCTTAAATTGACTTTAAAAATCACCCAAGCGAGTAAACTGCGATGTCCTTGCTGCACCTAGTTGCATTCAACTGTAAAGGTATGGGTCACATATAACGGGACACTCTACTCACCTTGACAATAGCCACCCATTTGACCATGGACAATCCAAAACCAGAAATGGCACCAAAACGACCAGCCACAGTTTGTGTGACACAGACTGAGACCAGCAGCCCTATCCAGTTGAATAGGAATGCAACTGCAATGAAAAAATGATAAAACAATATAATACATGACACATATTTGATGTGACATTACCTTGGACCACGACATTATATTTGGCTCTTAGTATTTGTTTAGTTTTTTTTATTTAAAATGAAGAATATGAAGAAATAGAACACTTACTGATAAACATGCACAAAAACATTCCATCTGTACCCAGCTGCATGTCCGAAAATCTGTCAACTTCGCGAATGTTCTGAAAGCAGAATGCAAAGTTGTGAATACCAAAATGAGCACTGATATTATCACTTTCACTCTAACTATGTCCTACAATGATGTATTTTACGAGAGCAACTATACTTTTCTTACACCCATAGCTTCATTATTGGCCTGTTCCTGCTCCACCTGTTCAAGTTCTTCTTGTTTTGACCTCTCCGCTTCCTCATAAGTGGGAAGTTCAGTGGCAATTGTGTAAGATGGTGGCAATGTTGGGTGCTTCATTTCTGAAATTCAGTAATTTATATATTACAAGTCACTCAAAGGCATATACGTTTATTCGAGCTATGGCATTAGTAACAGCCAACTTTAAGTTAACAATTTGTATCAGATAGTTACATAAAATGTGCCACACAACTATTTCCATTTTGCTATGGATAGGAGATTATTGCAAATGACTATTGCACTAATAATTGACACATTAAAATGCACTAATTTTCATACTTACAAAACTTAAAGTAAAACCAAGCAACTTTGCTGATAGTAAAATTTGACAAACCTTTATCAGATGCAGGCTCCCAATAGAGAGTGTTCTCACCAGTTGGTGCTGCAACTAATTCTACTGGGACGGGTTCAGCAGCAACTGCCAAGGCTTCTCTCTCATCAACATCCTCGCTGGCCAGCTGCAATTTAACAATATTTACCATTTACTTTAAGTGTCATTGCCATTGTACATCACAACATAAGCTTAAAATCAGTTCAGTGAGGATTTCACAAGGGTATTTTCTCACTAAATTGATATAGAAATAACTTGGCTTGTTAGACGAAAGAAAAGCTAAAAATAGATCAGCACTGTTGCAATAAGCCAGACATAGTGTTTGCTTCTATATTGGGCCACCCCATCAAGAAGGGGATCAAGAAATATTAAAATCCATTGATAAAATACCCAAAACCTAAAATAAACACGTATAAACACGTATACACAATCGAGTATTGTTCACAAACGGAATTTGTAACACAGATATCTGTAATATGGGAGCACTTTTTTCCACTTTGAAGTCACATAACCAATGTTGAGCAAGTGATTATAGGCCACAGGCGCAGCCCCAAAGGGGCTTTTGTGGCTAGAGATTGGCCAGAACTAAATTCTACTGAAGTGCTTTTGTAAAATGACCAGAACGGAAGTGTGTTAAGGGCGCCGCCATCTTTGTTGTCCCAATTAATTGCGCGGTTAGATGCGCACTAAGTCAAAACTTCACCACTAACTTTTATTGATGACATCAGAGTATTGCCTTTGCCAATAAATATGAAAATGGCCTCAAAGTATTATAAATATGAAAATGGCATCTAAGTATAATTTTAGTAAATAACCCCAGCGGCCTCTCACGTACATTGCATTATCATATTAATGATTTTCTGCACTATCATCATGAAGCCTCTATGAAGTGGGCTAAACTACACCAACATTAATGTCATTATAAAGGATTTACAAGTTAAACTTGTTTAAAGCCAATACACAAGATGTCAACAACTCGGCAAAATGAATGCTAATTCAGCTGAACTCATTTAATTACATCAACAATATAACATAGATTCGGCTACACGCTATACTAATAAATGACAAATCACGTGATTATTGGAATCTGATATATCGAACAACGGAGAAGCCACAACTGGCACAAGCAACAATTATGGCTAATGTCTAAATTAGTAGATGTAGGTACACCCTGAGGCCTGACATGACATTTTTTCAACACCAGTTCAGTAATTTAAGGATCCTATTCACACTTACAACTTCATATCTAACTCTACGATCCATATTTTAGGTGATGTCACCCTCAGAACTGCTTCAATTTCTCAAATATTTCCCGTTTTCCTCTTCAACCAGTCCCAGTTTGTCAATAAGAAACAAAATGGCGACGGTATGTTAATGACGCCCCTTACAACATCTATAAAAACGAAACTTATGATAACATTATATAAAATTTAATAATGAATGAATATAAGCTAATCAGAAAATTTAAATAACATTTTAATTAAAAAAAAAAAACCCTCTGAAATAGCCAATAAAATCTTGCAAAAAAGCATTACATGTAAAGCCACATCATCATTTTTCTAAGGGGCCACAAGGCCATGTGCAGCGTCACCCGTTTTGTTTACAAGCAAGTGTCAAACTTGCTGAATGCATTAAAGCAGGTATGTGGTGAATAGAACTGAGTGTTGACGCTGTAAATGTTCAGATAAGTTAGATAAGATAAGTGGAGATGCAGCTGCAGCTCAAATTGCTGAAACACTTTTTCATTCATTCATTCATCCATGCTGTCAACCTGTCACTAAAGTCAATGAATGTTGGTTATGATGCCTTTGATGGCTCATTGAATAGGCTGAAAGGTTGTCATAGTTTTAGACCAATTTTATGCAATTCTTTGTTGACAACAAAATAACATTAAATCATAATTAATTCAATACATATATATATATATATTCCTTGTGAAAGTGTCAAAATTAAAGCAGCTAGCTGAACCTTTTCCAGTGCAGAGCCTGCCAGAGGTTACTTAGATTTATTTCAACTCTGTAAATTGTTGTCCTCTTGCAGTTAGGCAGGTTTTACCTCCTAAGTTGAAATTCTGAACTACACAATATTACTGTCATGTAGTAAATCACTAGATCTGCTTACATTGGCTTAGAAAACTTAAAAAAAAATTATCAATGACTATAAAGGTGTCTTCCATTATTGTCATAGAAGTACTAGAAAGAACTTTTTTTTTTCATCTATTGCATAATATCCTGACTATTTCAGAAATCCAAGTTGTTTAGTGGCTTACAATGGCAAGCCTTCTTCATAGAGCATGTACTCTTGCCAAAAACAGCCAAAACCTTTTGTTACCTGCTGCATCAAGGAGCCTTCACACTTTCAAAGAGAAACAGGACAGGTTTGGCAGCATCACCATTGATGTTGAAGAAATTCCCGAAGACCTCAGTAGGACTGACTTCAAAACTATGCTGCATGGTATGTATAGTAAATGTACCATTTTTAACCTTTTTTATTAACCTCTTCCATTTTTTTCCTTAAAGAACTTTGGCTTTTTTCGTTTTCTGATCTCTAGCTGTTACTAATTTATAAAATCATAACTAAATTCATTACAAACATATCAGTTTCATGACCAGGATTCATTTGGCTAATGTAGCTACAGAGTTCTTTCAATCTTTCTAGGTAATTCTAGCTCTAATTAAGTTTCATTTTTGCTTCAGGAGCACTGAGAGAATGGCAATCCCGCAGTTGCACAGCAGTTTGGATCAAGGTGCCTATCAGTCGCAGTGACCTGATTCCAGAGGCAGCAGATTTAGGCTTCACTTTTCATCATGCAGAGCATTACAGTTCAATGCTTTGCCAGTGGTTAGACAGCCAAAAAAGCAACAAACTTCCAAGATTTGCAACACATCAAGTTGGGGTTGCAGGTATGCATTTTCCCAAAATCAGAACAAGAACTAATGGATCCAATTAAAAACACTGTAAACATATTTTAGTAAACTTCAAGTGCAAAAAGTACCATAATATTATTGTATGATGTAATTCATGCTATTTACATTTAAATCCCCAACATCTGTAAAGGTAAACTCTGCTTTTCCATGTGGGCAATTTTTAACATGGTGTGGACTCAAGCATTATTGGCGAGGCTGGTCATATAAGCTTCAGACCCAGTCACATTAAGACATTAAACCCATGTCTACCTCTGGTTTTTTTCCCTTTACAGGAATAGTGATAAATGAGGAGACCAAGAAACTGCTGGTTGTTCAGGACAAGCACAAACCTGTAAGTGTAAGTGATGCCCAAAGCTAAGTCTCTTTCCTCAAGAAATTAGTAATACCATATATTGAATTTGCTGCTTAATGTCTTTCATCAGTGGGTGCTATGGAAATTCCCTGGTGGTCTTGCAGAGTTGGCAGAAGATTTGGGTAGGTTGTCTTCCCATGTTTTAATTCAATTCAATCAACTAAAGAAAATTGTGCTGAACTGATGTAGCATTTTATTTTGTTATGTTAATTCCAGGTGATGCAGCAAAACGGGAGGTTTTAGAAGAAACTGGAGTCCATACAGGTGAGAAAAGTAAAATTTTTGTTCGATAACACAATTTATGAAAACTGTAGCACTTTGCTATATTATATCCTGTAAGACCCTGACATCGAAATAGTTTTATTTTGTCTCATGTATGCCAATTGTACGGAGTCCCTAAGTAGACATGTCAACAAAAAAAAGTGTTCGCGTTCACTCATAATGTTTTCACGTTCCCTCACAATGTTTTTGTGTTCCCTAACAATGTTTTGGCATTCCCTTGCTATTTGATATTATCACGTTCTATCACCATCATAGCGTTCCCTAGCGATAAGGGCATTGCCTCACCAAGGGAATGCTTAACTTCACAAGGGAATGTCATGATCGTGAGTGACTGCGTTTTTTGCGAGGGCTCACTTTTATCCCGAGGGAACACGTTTTTTTTGCGAGGGAACACAAATTTTTGCGATGGAAAGCGAACATTTGCCAATTTTTTTTTTTTATTTTGCCTGACTGCTTAGGGGCTCTGTAAAATAGTTAAATATGGTCTAATAAATTATCAATTAATAAAAAAATTAAAAAAAGATATGCCATCTATCCAGTTAATTCTGCTGCTCTTTCAGAATTTCTGGGAATCATAGCATTTCGTCAACAGCACAATCAACCAGGAGCTTTTGGACGATCTGATCTTTATTTCTTGTGCCACATGCGACCTTTAACCTTTGACCTAATCCCTTGCCAAGATGAAATAGCAGCTTGTGATTGGATGAGTGTTGAACAACTCCGGGAAGAGACTAAGCAATCTAGCATAACACAGCAGCTTTTGAAAGTAGTGGATCATGGATTTTCAAAAGGTTTTGACAGAGTGCACCTGGATCAGCAACAGTTTGAATCAATTTATAAACAAGGACTAACTTTTAAGCTACATCACTGTAAACTGCTTGAAAAAGAATGAGACACTTCTTATGATTTTAATCTTTTACAGTATTGATCTGTAGGCAATTGACATTTCATGGTTTTACCAAAGCACAATTGTATTGTGATTGTAATTGACTCAGGGTATTTAAAGGTGCATACTGATGAACCAAAGTTACACTATACAATAACAGGTTTTAGCAAATGTTTGTTTTACTTGTCATAATAATGAGTTACAGCAAAATGTTGGTACCAAAATGCAATGAATGTACAAGGGATGAGATTTTGTAAATGTCTTTATGAACATTATAAAATAATTTATTTATGTTGTTGAAGTTGTCATGCTGCACGAGAAATTATACAGTTGTTCTGAATGGTTTAATATGAAAATAAATTACAAGTATTATAAATTACCCCGAGTGATTTCTTGATGTCAAGTCTTCAGTTTCGTTAAGGCTTCTTCGATAAATTCCACTATTGTCTCAACTTCAGCCATGGCTCCCAAACCTGAGATGGAGAAATATCTGAGAATGTTACAAGTCATACATGACAGTTTAATACATGTATATATGGAAAGTGGAAGTTATAATATGAAAAATGAGCTAAAATGTACATACATTTATGTGAAGAATTGTTGTCAATTGATAGACTAACTTTATCGACTGGGAAAAAAACTTCTAAATTTTTAAGATTTTTCTTTTTAATTTAAGCCAAGGGACTAGAACAACACTTACCAGAATCTCCACATGCAAGTTTCTTTGATACGACAGGTATTTCTCTGTAGCCGAAGCCTTTGATTTTATTGATTTGTTCATCTGTAAGCGGATGATGCCACATGAAAGTGTTCATTGCTGGGGCAAACAACAATGGCCGACTTACGTCCCATGCCCTCACGACACAAGTCTGCAATGGAGAGAGGACCTATTTATTGTGTGTTACACAGCTAGAATTTATTGACAATAATTTGACATTCTAGTCTCAATGCTACTGGGTCTGAAGCTTAGTCAGCTTATATGACTAGCTGCCAGAGCCGGGCAGACGTAATGAATATATGATAAGGCTTGGAGTCTACCATGTTACACATTTACCCCATGGGTGGGTTCTTTCACTTGCCTCAGCATAAACATAGGTACAAGGCACCTCCAATTTCACGTCTAATGTGATTGACATCCAGCTTGAATGTAGCTCATGCAGACTGCCCAGGCCAGGGATCGAACCAGGTCCTGCATGGGACCTTCAGCAGAGCTGGCCAATGTGGAATTGGCAGATGCCTTAACCATTAGGCCACCCAGCTGCTCTCATGATAGTTTTAATCCATAACATTTAGTTGGTCTTATATATGCACTTGAATATATATCTAATTAGCAGCTTTTGATAATTCATAATGCCTTTTATAAATAAAACATTTAAGTTACAAAATACTATCACCACTTGCAAAATTGATAAAAAAATTACCAAGAGATTATCACACATTCCATGAGCGATTTTTGCCAAGGTGTTGGCATCTAACGGAGCTATAACAAGGAGATCTGCCCATTTTCTCAGTTCAATGTGTAATACCGGGTCACCAATTTTCTGCCAAGCCTGAAATTGTAATTATAAAGGAAATCTATACAAACTTGTGCATTAAATTAGCAAACCGGACCTCTAAAACAAGGTGGTGCCTCAAATATTAAATAATTTTGGTAATTAAACAAACAACAGGCCACATACCAGCCATTCTTTTTCATCCAAATGAACAGGCACATTTAAAGATACAGCATCGAAGAAATGCAAAGCTCTCTCTGTGGGTATGAGCTGAATTTCCATCTGAAAGTAAGTTAATTAAACAGTTACAGCCATTTCTAACTCAAATGGTAGATGTAGGTGCCTACTGAAACTTTAGTGAGGGGTTGTTACATTTAAAAGGGTTGTTACATTTAAAGTGATTGAACATTACATTTAAAAGTGTGGGGTGGAGACGGACTGGATGATTTCTGAAAAGCAGGGGGAGGGGAGGGTGATTCTCCAAAAAGAGAAAAAGAGGGAGGGGAGGAGTTGACCAGTGATTTCTTACTATCTTAATTACGGATCTCGGTAGACTTTTAAAAATCATAAGCCACTGTGGCTACTCGTGTTATCAGACAGTTAGCCACATTTCTAACTTAGAAGCCAAATGTTTCAGAGCTCTTCATTTCTCCAAAAAAAAAAAAAAAAACGGGGGTAGTGGGGTGTTTGAAAATTGTCCTGTTCGACCCAAACCCACACTTTTAAATGAATGAATCTCGAGGGCTGAGTTTCGATTTGGAGAACTGGATGATGTCTGGATCAGTATGAGCCATCATTAAAGTTTCTACATGATATTTGTGCAAACATCTGTCTGTTTTGAAGGACAACAGGTAATTTAAATCACACACAAACTGTTTTTTATCATGAATATCATCTCTTACAGTGTGTAAACTGGCGCTTATAGTGTGATGTACTTGCTCAAATATTTGCTGTGTATCATTTGTGTAAAGAAATTGTATTCAATAAAAGTTACTTTCTCATTGATTTCATGTTATTGTGATGGGGTAATAATTTACCAGAAAGGAGGGGGGGGGGGGAACTACCCAATCTATCAATTTCAAGCACACAATTCTAGCATATTAGAAATTAAAAGAAATGATAGTATTTTTTATATATTTTTTTGCTTAGCGCACATTCATGAATGATTCGAGTCAAGTCTAATATTAACTTAAGAGCCAGTTTTTCTAAGATTCAGGCACTTAACCATTAGGGTGTGATATACCACATCTCAGATTTTGCCCAAAAATTTTTTTTTGGTAAATATTTGCTAAAAAGTGGGAAAAATCACATTTTTAGCCTTCATGCATATGAAGGAAGGGTCCTATACTATAACTTTAGATGAAAATTAGGATGGTACACTGGGGGCGCATGCCCACAGGGGGCGCTGTTTCCTGTAAAATAGTGAAACAGACCCTTTTTCAGGGCTCCCTCTCTCATTGCGCCCTAAGTCAAATTCAATGTAATCAACCAATTTATGTTCCAAAACATCTTTAGTTTCTGTGGTATAAGAATCACTGAGGTACTCCGGTCCATTACCTCTCTATAATTTTTTTATATGTACCATTAATGACGATTTTGCCGTTTTTCTGAAAATCACCAGGATGCTTTCAGAATGTGTCCTAAAAGTCTTGCAAGTTGTGTTTCTACAGGATTTTGATTGTGAGGAATACATTTGTTTGGAATGCTAAGAGTGCATGCCATTAGGGGGTGCCACAAGTATACAAAAATGAAAAAGAATCCTGTGTTTTATGTTTCGTGTGTTACTGCATTCATGCCAGTCATGGGATGTGGCGTGAAATCTTTCAAATAAATATTGCAATTTTGTGAGAGCTGTACCAGCATCATTTAATTCTGCATAATTTTGACACTTCATCCTTGCAGGACCTGTGAGGTGTCTGAGAATTTAAGGCAAATCCAATGACAGGCAATTTGTTATAGAGTGATCGCCAAAAAGGGCATTTAAAATCATATTTTACCATTTTCAGCGTTGAGTTAGTAAAATTGATGTTCAGAATTTCAGTTTCAGTACTAATGTTTTACACTTGTTAGTTTGGTTACACATTTTTATAGTTGATTTTAATAAATTTGATGTTCATTATATTAAAGACTCTGTACTAACTTTTTAAATGTATTGTACATTACGGCATTTCACAATCTATGGTTCCGCGTTTTGTTCCTTTTCTGTTTACCATTCATCTTACCGAAGAGACTTCATACTGAACGTAAGGTAAATTCATACCAGTGTTATATTACCTAAGAAATTTCATAATAACATATAGATTGAGATGGTATTAACAATTGTAAAAATAATGTAAAAAGATGCTAGCACAGTTGTAAAAATAAACAAAAGAAAAGTTGTAAAATTAAAAAAAAAAAACATAAAAGATGGTTGTAACAATTGTAAAAAATAACCTGAAAAGTTGGCTATCACAGTTGTAAAAAATATCTGAAGATCAATTTTAATGAGCTTCTTTCTGTATCAATGGGAAGTTTTATTTTGTGCTGAGTATAGTGCTCCTGTTATTACTCATGATAAATTTTTGGTTTTATCTTTAATAATAAAAGATACTTTAAACTTGTGGCCTTCTACACCTTTAATATTATTTCAGACTACTATGACTACTATCATGTTTCTTATGTTTTCAGAGCCTTGAGAATCTAAGAAGAGGAGAAAAAGAAGTTCCAATCATTATTAATGCCCAATTTTCATTGTTCTAATGACTGAGACATATCTCCCTTTTAAGAAAGTCAAACTGTGAAGCTTACATTAAAATTTGTCAGGTGCTGATGCCTTTCAAGGTTTATAATTGCTGGCATCATTTTAGGTCCAAGACCATGGTTGGCCTCATAGTAAGACCCACTATTTATTTCTAAATGTAATTTGATGTAATCAATGTCAATAATTTTCAGGTCCTAACAAAATGGCATCCCCTGATCCTGAATATGATAAATGCAAGTTTTTTACAACACTTCATGACTGTGGAGGTCACAAGAAAAGTAGAAAGACAGGTGTTTATAGCATGTCTCAGCTGAATGGCAAAGTGACTGATCACTTTCAAAATCTTGGACTGAAAGTCACTAAAGCAGGTTCAAAATTAACTGAAAAAGCCTTGATTGAAGGCCGATCAGGTACAGTACTCGAGGAACAGGACTTCATCTGTGCATATCATAGGTTCAAATTTGGCATTTACTGGAAACGTCCCAGCTTGTGTCAGCATCCAGACCATGAAAACCCTCATCCTAAGAAGAAGGCATGTACCACAAGACCTGCAACACTGGAAATGTCACAGGAAATAGAGCAGAAGTATCGGATATCCTTCTCGGTTGGTTCAAGTCTGTGTACAAAGCATAGGATTGCTGAAACAAAGCAGAGTATTAATGATGTTCAAAATGACAGCACTGATGAGGATGATAACCAAGAAACTGGAGGATGCAGAGATGATCAAAATGAATATGTATCACCACCTTCAGAGACGGCAGAAGGAAGCAGCAAAGAAAATCTAAATGCCTTCGTATCTTCTGTCATTGATAGTGAAATTGCAAGCCCAATGAAATTTCAAGTGAAGTCCCCTGTTGAAGAATTGGCTCCTTCAACAGTGCGCTATTTAGGTAGAAAATATAGACAGTACAAATCAGAATTCAAGAAGACACTGTGTGAAAAGATTGCTCCAGGACAGGGAGACGTTTTAGCCCGTAGATTGTCAAGCACAGATGATTCAGATGATGGAGAAGACGAGCCTGATGACTTTCTGAAAGCATTGATTGAAGCATACAATACTAGTCTGTCAGAAAAAGCACGTACTGCAATTTTGTCTCTCGTTCCAACAGACAAACTCACAAGGCAGCAAGTTATGAAAGCATTCAATTGCACAAAGTATCAGGTTGATAAAGCCAGGACACTTCGAAATACTTATGGTCCTGCTGGAGATGTTCCTGAAACAACACCCAGTAAACAAAAGCTAGATCTGAACAAGGCAGACCATTTCCTGGACTACCTATTTACCACAGGAGCCCTTCAGGATGTAGCATACGGCACAACAACCCTGAAATTTGATTCTGGTGAGAAACAAACTGTACCTCATGCAGTCCTAACAGCACTGAAAAGTCATGTAATCCAAGATTATCAGTCCTACTGCAGTGATGTAGACTATTCGCCGCTTTCTAGATCCTCCCTCTGGAAAATGCTTGGAGCAATAAAACCCAGCCAACGCAGAGCTCTAGCAGGCCTAGACAATACAACTGCAGATGGTCTTGAAGGTTTTGACGGTTTGGCTAAGATATTGCAGGACTTGGGCTTTGACGATGTCTCAACCATCAATCAGAAACTAGAAATGGGCAAACGCTATCTGAAAATGGGATATAAGTTGCATTGCTCAGACACAAGCGACTGTTCAACCCATTGCTGCTCATTTGCATTAAGCAACGAGGAGGACCCTGACTTTCAAAATGCTTGCGACCATACACATCAAATGTCGTGTCTAGACTGCTGCGACCTGATAAAGACTTTAGATACCATCCAGGAAAAGTCTGATGATAAGTGTGATCCTGAGCTTTCCTATGATGTCAAGCGGTTCATTGCAATGGTCCTTGAGTGGATGAGACACTCGCTCCGCAGTGTCAAGCAGGACAAGGCCAAGCAAGATGCCATGAAGTATCTGGACGATACTAGTCGTGCTCTTTGGTTGAAAGATTGGGCTCAGAAAATACTTCCCATGAGTTTCAGAGAGAAGCAAGCTGACTATTTTGGAAAAAAGGGGATGTCTCTTGCCATTGACGTCTTTTTCCAGAAAAATGAGGCCGGTCACTTGACGAAACTTGTGTATTTCACTATTCTCTTCCGCTGTGATCAGGATATGCTTTCAAGTTTGAATGTTGCTGATTTTGTGTTAAATCAGTACAAGCTGGACAATCCAGGCGTCAGAAAACTGTACATTAAGTCAGACAATGCCGGATGCTATGCTGCTGATTCCAGTTTGGAAGCTGAGTACAAAATCTGTGAAAAACATGGGACTGTCCTTGTAAGACACGATTTCAATGAACCCCAATGTGGAAAAGATCAAGCAGACAGAGAAAGTGCTATTGCCAGGAAACTCATGAGGGCCTATGTTGATGCTGGCCACAACATACTCAATGCTGAGGATGTTAAATCCGCCATCCAGTATAAAGGTGGAGTACCAAATGCTAAGGTAGCAATAATAGAGGTCAATAAAATTCAGTCTAGTGTCACAAAAGTGAAAATTCCAAACAGTCAATCACTTCATTCAGTTGAATTCACTGAGGATGGCATGCATGTTTGGCAGTACTATGAAACTGGGAGAGGGAAAGTGGTCGGATATTCAGATGCCGATTTTGTCTCTGGGGTTGAAGTGGTGTCTGCCTTTTCCACGCCGGGAAAAGATTTCCAACAGCCAGAAGCGATGAATCCAAAGCAACGCCATGACCGTTCCTATCAGCCTTTCATCTTCTGCACAGAATTTGGTTGCTCAGCAGCATTCACATCACAAGCTGGCCTTGATGAGCATTTAGCCTCTGGCAACCATTCATTTGTCAGTGTGAAAACAGGATTGGACAAGGTTAGAAAATCATATGCTGAGCGCATTCACACCACTGCAATGCTACACACAGCTGGTCATTCACAGTCAAATGAAATCACTTTTAGTGCTGACTCTGGTCTCCATGCCCCATTGGTCAGTGTTGAGGGGTGGGCGTTAAAGCCAAAACGCAAGGGAAGAAGGCTGACCACACACCAGAAAAACTTTGTTCTCGAGACATTTCTGCAAGGAGAGAGAACTGGCAGGAAGACAACGGCTGACAAAGTTGCATCCATGATGCGTACTGCGACTGATGGTCATGGTAGAAAGCTGTTCAGTCCAGAGGACTACTTGACCAAAGACCAGATAGTCTCCCAGTTCAGTCAGTTTGCCCAGAAAAAGAAGAGAGGAGAAACCCTCAAACCTGCAGTTGTGACTGGTGGAGCTTGTGATGCGGATGATGTTGACCAAGATAGTGATGAAGAGGGAGAAGATGGCATCAGAGATGACATAAATGTAAATACATATTTCCATGTGTTTTTTTTTTTAAATCATCCTAGTGAATATTTATGTGGCAGCCTTTTTCCTGCTTTCACCTACATATTTGCATTTGATATTCTCTTTGCAGGAGTCAGAAGTGGTTTCGAGACAGCGAGAATTAGTACAAGAGGTGATGGATGTCTTAGAGCCAGTGACAAATATGTACAACCCTGGAGACTATGTTGTTGTGAAGTGCGGGGCCAAAAAATATGCTGCTTGTATCCTCAGAAAAGATGGTGAACAATATGAAGTAAAATACATGAGAAAAAGAGGTAATTTGTATAAATTTTATACTTTATAGTCAATTAATTTTATTTATTTTGTTGCTGTTACTTTTCTGAATTAGGCAGAAAAGCCATTTACCATTTTATCTTTCATTCCAGCCTCTTTCTATGAATGGCTAGAAGAAACCTCCTGGCAGCAGTCAGACGACTTGCTCGAGAAACTAAAAACCCCTTCGATGGATCGGCGTGGTGACTTAATTTTTGGTGCAGATGATGTGGAAAAGCTTAAAAAGTTGTGATTGGCAATGCATTGAGCAGAGCAGTTAGTTGATAGACATGTAGACTGTGTAATGCCTGTTACAGATTAAAATCAGGCATAAAATGTTCAGCATGTGGTAAAAAAAAAAAAACGAATTAATATTATAGGCAGTAGTTACTGTCTATGTTTCATGTATTGTTTTGACAATAAATCTTTCTGTTTTCGTTGAATTATAGGAGAGCTGGCATTTTTATTTCATTTTTGTGTACTTGTGGCACCCCCTAATGGCATGCACTCTTAGCATTCCAAACAAATGTATTCCTCACAATCAAAATCCTGTAGAAACACAACTTGCAAGACTTTTAGGACACATTCTGAAAGCATCCTGGTGATTTTCAGAAAAACGGCAAAATCGTCATTAATGGTACATATAAAAAATTATAGAGAGGTAATGGACAGGAGTACCTCAGTGATTCTTATACCACAGAAACTAGAGATGTTTTGGAACATAAATTGGTTGATTACATTGAATTTGACTTAGGGCAATGAGAGAGGGAGCCCTGAAAAAGGGTCTGTTTCACTATTTTACAGGAAACAGCGCCCCCTGTGGGCATGCGCCCTCAGTGTACCATCCTAATTTTCATCTAAAGTTATAGTATAGGACCCTTCCTTCATATGCATGCACAAAACATTGAGGTACACTTAGGGCGCAAGCCACAATTGCCCTGGCAATGTGGCATAAAATGGTCGCAAGTAGTAACTTTGAGAGCCCCCTATTGTCTGCGCCCTAAGTCAACCCCCATTAATTTGATACCAAATGAAACCCTTGACCCCATATATTTAGCCATTCAAATATCACAGAGGTTCACTAAGGGCGCACTGAAAACATTGCATTTGAAATCCCGATTTTCACAGGAAACGTTTTTAGCCCTTATATTTCAAAGAGCCCCAAATAAAATTACCTAAAAGGTATGGGGGGCTAAAAATGTGATTTTTCCCACTTTTTAGCAAATATTTACCAGAAAAAAAATTTTGGGCAAAATCTGAGACGTGGTGTATCACACCCTGCCTGAATCTTAGAAAAACTGGCTCTTAAATAGTGCCAATGGTGTAGTAACATTATAGTGATTTGGTTTTTTATTATAAATATGTGGCAGTGAAATTTCTGTAGCTTTATTTCCATAACCCATTACTTCCAGAGGGCAGCACCTCCTAGTGCTCCCACCATTTAATAGTGTATTACATGGCCACCAGGTGAGTTCCCGCCAAAGGGATTAAAATCTCAGCAAGGTCATTTTTCACAGGCTAAGCCATTCACTTGCTAGCTGCTCTCCAGGCAGCATTGCTTTGGTCAACCTGTATGGCCACTGGTGTCAACTCTGTGCACTGACTGCATAGTTTCATGGGTTTTTTTCCTTGTTTTCATTGACTTCAATAAACCATTTTGACAACCCATCAAGAGTTGAGTTTCCTGAGAAACCCCTGCTGTAACAAATATATTGTGATTTATACCATATTTTTTTAGTTATAGAATAACATTTGTGTAGTTTAGTGGGGGGTTTGGGGGCGATAACAGGTGACATGATAGGACGTGTCAACTCAATGTGCCAAATTCTGCGAAATGCACCCCTTGCTCTGACTAGGAAAGCTTTTCTATCCCAGTGCAGTCACTTATATGGATGTCAGGCTTGGGAATTTTCTGACAAGCATGTGAGCAAGTAATCTTCACACCATGTGGAACCGATGTGTGAGAAAACTTCTTGGGAGTCCCATATCAAACGCATGTGAGATTTCTTCCAAATCTTATTGACTGTCCCCATCCATGGGATCTGATTAAAGTCAATGATGAACTCAGACAATGCCATAATTAGATATGTGGCTCAAAATGGCATAAACTGTGCCAACACAATAATTTCCAGCAACTTAAGCCACATACAGAGACATACTGAAATTTCAAAGAGTGACATGTTAAATTGCTAATCTAAAGTGTCATATTAAAAATGCAGCGAAAGTGACCTTGTGACAATTCCAGCGATTGAATTTGAGAGACAATTCTATTTAATTTATTTCTCATAATGAGAGACTCTTCTATTTAAATCAACTATATACTATGTAAATAATAATTGATTATTATTCTTTCTACATTGTGTCATATCAAGTACACCATTTATGTGTGTGATTAAAGATTATATATTAATAATAAAAATAATAATAAAAAGTATATATAGTCATTTGTTTGACATCATTCACTGAATCCAAACATATGACGTCACTAGTTTATATTAGACTTGAGCCGATGATTCATTTCACATTTCCATTTAATTTGGTCTCACAGCACGTGTCATGAAAGCAGTTAAGTTGCGATCGTCAACAAAGTTGTGAGGGGCAATAATGACATCCAGGGTATCAGCCGGATCCAAAACATTCTAACTCACAAGAACGATATTGATATATATATTAAAAGTCCCTCATAACGCCTCAACTACAATTTTCCTGTCAGAATGTGTGGGATCTGCCCCTGGATATCATTATTATTGCCCACAATTGCTGTCGGCTGCAACTGCACTGACAGGTGCAATTAAGAGAGCCTATATAAGTTTATGTGTTTGTAATTTCTAGTACATGTATTTTAGCTGAAATAATGTTAAATACAAAATATCTTAGAACAGCAAATTTGTACTCTCTTTTTGCTAACGAATCAGTAATGATCCATATTTCAGCAAAGAAAAAAAAATAATAATGCAAAAAAGGACTGACTGAAATTTAAAAAAAAATATTTTAAGTTTATTTCAGTGCCACATTCAGTGTCATTAAGTGCACTGCACGATGCTTCGCAGGCCCGCTGCTACTAGCTGACACAGTATGCAGGTAGGGGCTGCCATTAGCCGGGAGGGATTCCTCCCGGTAGCATGCGCATCCTAGGCTTTTAACATTGAAAATTCCTGGACCGGAACGTGTTCTCCAGTCTAAAAATAGCACAGCCAATCAGAAAATTCAGTGCTTGGCCAATCAGCCATGGGAGATGGACAGCACCGACCTGCCTATCGCGTTAACGCTTAGGCAGGTCCCAGCCAATGCACAATGCGTGCCACGCCACCTATAACCTTACACATGAGCTTACAAGCTCCATCTGGATTTACAAATGAGGTAGAACTCCAGGCACGTGCTCATGGAAGCTCCTGAACCAAGCATTCCAATCAAATAAAACCCACCCAGCAAGATCATGGTGATGTGCAAAGCTACGTTGTTTGAGCACGATTAGCGCTTCTCACACCTACATTATATATGCAGCTGAAATGAGAAATTGTTGTGTCATGCACTATATCTAGTTATATCACGCACAACTTCCATACAAAGTTACAAAAATCGTCACCATTCAAGGGATCATTTATCACATCATATGAGTTTGTCACCCTAAAATTACCTCAAATTTTGACTCCTGCAACATCTGGACGATCTTCGGTACTTTAACAGAGGCCACACTTCCAGTACAACAGAGTAAAACGTGATATTTTTGTTTTAACTTTCTAGGATCTTGCCCAGCCATTTTGCCAACGATTAATTAGTTCCTTTCTTATCCACCAGGTGGATACGTGCTTGCTCCAACTACGCCCCTAGCGGATAATGATATCACTAATGCGCACTGATATTGCAAAAGATGAGTCCAATAAATAGCTTAACATAAAATTATATATTGGACGACATCCTTAGCATATTCATATTCCATTGTGTTCTGAGTCATGTGAAACTATAGCCTGACTGTAATGATGACAAGAAAAAACATAGGCTGCACTGCAGCAAAACCCTCAGCGAATCCCAGCACACAGGCATCATTTTTCATTCCTCTGAAGCCGAACTAAGACGTTGAGTGTTTGAAATAAGCGTTGTACCCAGTTGTCCGAGACAACCATTTTGGCTAAGGGATCAATTATATAACCCTACTAATCTGCTGGATGACAAATACCTACCAATTTACTTATTGAGTCTTTAGTAGTGTTTGCGATCAACCTGAACAATCACGAGTAGGCCTACATAGCATGTTACACAATGGCAATAAGAGTCCAAGATGTCCTATATTTTTAATTCTGTGAATTAATTTCTTGTTGATAGCATTTCTCAGGTGTGAATATAATTACATCAATCCATCCTGTTCAGATTAAAGCCAAATGAGCATCAAAAGTACTGTATATGTTATTTACTTAGGTAAATTGAGTTAACGGTCATCTTGTAGGTCAACCATTTCCAGCACCTTGTCCAGCCATGGGGCTTGGTCTGGTCATCTTACTTTGACAGCCAATCCTGGCTGCCCACGTCAGTAATCTCCTTGGCTCCCTATATAACCAGGCCTCCTCTGCCTCTGGTCATTCGCTTCCTTTCTTGCCCCTGCACATCATTTCACTTCACGTGGATGATGTGAGCCTGAAACTTGAGCAGGTTTTCACTGACCTCATAGTTTGCTGTTCACACCTTACCAAGCTGTCATTCTGTTCTTCAAATACATCTGGAACCCTATTGTCTTCACCAGCTAAGCCAGCTAAGTCCGCAGAGTCCTCAGCTGCGCCACACAAATTTCTTTCTACATAATGCAACATGATAAGGTCAAAGCAGTTTTATGTCAAAAAACGAATAATCAAAATTATATCACAAGGATGTCAACATGATCTCACAGGTTGATACCAAATGTCGAGATTGCTGCGAGATCAATATGTGATTACAGATTGATCTCGCAGTGATCTCATAATTATCTCGTGTGTGATGAGATCAGCAATGAGATTGCTGTGAGATTGCTATGATATCAGATTCCTGACTGGGTTGGCTATAAGTCACGGTTGCAGTCATGGGCACCCGGCTTAGGCCAGTAGCAGCAGAAGCGTATTATTTGCAAACAGAGAAGGTGTTGCAGCAGTGAATTACACGCCCCATGGGCGCCCGCCCTAAGCAAGCCCGGGGTGAATACTATAATAAGAGGCTAATGACTACGCTGCTAATTACTCATTAGTCAGGATCTTTTGTAGTAGGTGACAAAGCTTATAAGGAGTGTCGCAACTCAGGATATCGAATTGGATTGATATATATATCCAGACAGTAGATGACCACTGTATATTGAATGAATAAATCAAGGCAAATATATGATAGTCACACATTTCATTGCCACAATACAATTGATGACATTGGTCACATGATATTTTCCCCTGCCCTTTTTGCATATATATACCACATGAGTTCCCAACTTACATTAATCACATTGACTATTATTATTAATCCAATTATTAAGAACATACATACATACCTGAATAAGATCCCTTGACTGCATCCTTGGTATATCTAATACTAATCTAATTAATACACTAATGTGCCCGAAGCACCCTCTCTACACAAATTCACAGGGACCCACACTGGTCAACCTGCTCTATCTAATAATGACTACATCCTGCTTAATCCTCTCCGCCACAAACAATTTGTGGAGTCTCTCCCCTCTCTGACTCGACTCCTCTCCATGACAAACTCTTCCTCTAACTCTCTATGACTAACTCTTCCTCTAAACTAAAACCTCGGGGCTCTCAAGCCAGCAACTGGCCATTGCCCTGGTAACCAAGAATGCAGCCAAGGCTTGCCTCTCAATACCCAAATAAGTTTCAGGGTAGTGTATCAAGCCGTTGCCAAGGTAACCATTGCTGCTTCTGGCTCCCTCTGGCAACAACCAGTCCACTGACATAAATAAATACTTATGACCCAGTGGTAGATAGTATTCCACAAAGCCACAATATAAGTTTAATATACATTCATAATATTGATTAATTTAGACAAATATGGTTTTATACAATTATACAATAGATATAGGTATAATTGACACTATTTGGCAACTCAGGTGATACAGCATTTAACATTATTCTGAAATATGTGATACATTTGTGTTTACGTACAATATTGACACAAAATTGGGATCGTAGGCATGCATCTCCTAGCATATCCTATGATAATACGGCCTGCCGGCCGAGATAGCAGGCTTAAGGCGCACGATCCATCGGCGCCCGCCTGGGTATCATACAGGGACTCATATAACAGCACCATGGGGCCAAATGAGCATGTATTTGTGAGGCCAGTTGAGTACCAAAATGTAAACTTTGGATCAGCCACCTCCCCCTCCTGGGGTTTTGATGACAGTACAAGGCTAATCAAATCACTCATCCCGAGGGGTTGAAATAGTGAGGAGTGTAGGTGAGAACCCTAACGTGAAATGGGTTCACTCTCCGCCCCGGGAGGGGGGGGGGGGGTGGGTTGCAAGCAATCCCACGCCTAGGCAAGGACATAATGTTCCTAGTAGTCCAGGGAGCTTTCAGGGCATCGACAGAGGCGACAGGAGCCGGGGGAATACCCCTAGTGGCTGCATGATATCGGCAGCAGTAGTAGACAGGCCCCCATCGCCATCCGTGAGAGGGAGCCAGGTCCACATATGATGAAGGAGCGACTTATGGACCACCGCAGCAGCGAGGTCAGCAGTAGTCGACCACCCTTATACCAGGAGTGTGCCCCGCTAGTAGGCAGACACCTAGCACAGTCTGGGACCGATCAGATGGAACGTCAACCATGGCCCAGTCATGGTGGCTTCAAAGCACCGGGAGCCCTATCCAGGGCACAGAACACATTAATCGTCGCACCCGTGATGCAGCGCTACTGAGTGAGTTATCAGAACCTGAGTGAATTGTTAAGTAATAACGTCAGTGAAGGGGATGAGTTTAAGAGTTATGTCGATAATTTCGGCAACGTAAACATTAGGTGCCAGCGCCCTCGCAAAGCTATTTCCAATTCTTTCAAATAGCTCGAGGCCTGGAGCCTATAAGAGATTTTGTTATGTAGTGTATATGGATATCAAGTGTTTAAAGAGATGGTCTCCTACAGATTATTCATGATTGCTATGTTCTACAGGTTCAAATTTCCAGGGGGAAATCTGCCAAGAGCCAGAAAGAGTGACCAAGGTACAAAAGACCAATCCCTCATGTACCAAGAAAATAAGTGCAAGGCAGGCAAAAATTGTCGACGAAAGCATACCTGTCTCGTGTGCGGAGGGCATGAGGGTTTCAGTACATGTACCATATGCGCCAACAGTAAAATTTATTTATAACCAATATTGGTTGCAGACGCTACCAAAAATTTGTAGTTCTGATGAGGCCGAGCTAATTTTTTATTTATTAACCGAAGGGGTCCAAATTGGTCGCCCACCGGCAGATAGAGTCATTGTAAATCCTAATTGGCCTTCAGCTCGCGAGTTCATGACACAAGTTGCTGAGGTCATTCAGGGTGACTTGGAAATGGGTAGACTGTATGGTCCGTTTGATGTCTCACCTTTTCAGCATTATGTATTATCTCCACTTGGGGGCTTCTGAAGAGGGATGGAGCCAAGGTGCGGGTAATCCATGAACTCTCTTACCCCGTGGTTGGTTCGGTTAACACTGGCATAGATCCAGACCAATATTCTCTGCAGTATGCATCTGTAGACGATGCGGTTGCCCTATGCGTTAAGCACATGTGAAATGCACCTTATCTCAACGTGACTAGCAAAATGTGCAACTAAGCTATATGAAGTAATACCATATAAAATGTTGTCAGGGTAAAGCCCCCTTCACACATAGCCGGATCAGACACCGGAGCATCCCGGAGTATCACTTCGGCATACTCCGTGTTATCTCCGGCTAAGTCCGGCTCAGTCCGGCGTCAACCTGGCATTCTCTACCACCCGTCTAGCTCTAGAAAGTCTGTAGTTGAAGATTCTGTCTTCAATGCTCATGTTCCTGTGAGGCAGAGGCTTCATCATCCAAGTCTGCAGTCCAAATGCATCCCCAACCATTAAGGCACTGGTTGGTCATCATTAGGCAGGCTATCTGGTTCAGGTAATCCAATGTTCCCACTTTCTAGAGCTTCCTTTAAGTCTGTCTGACTAAAAACTCCAGCATCTGAGCCTGATCCACTGGCACCAATGTCAACATAGAGGAACTTGTATTCAGCATATCCTTGTAGTTGTAGAAAAGGGATCCTGACTTCCTTGGACATATGATGGCAACGTGCTTCCCATCAATGGCGCCGACACAGTGGGGGAAGTTCCATCTGTTGTAGAATCCATTGGCAACTTCTTTCCAGGCTTCTGGGGTTACAGGACAACGCATCACTTCTGCTGAGTACTCGTCTATGATGGCCTGGCAGACTTCGATGACAAGGATAAAAATGGTATTGAAGGCTACCCTAAATCCATACTGAAGAGACATGTAGTTGTTGCCTGTACCCAGGTAGCGCAAGGTGATTGCCAGTTTCAATCCAGGTTCAAGGGCCCTCCTCCAAAATGTATCCTGCTTTGTAATCCTAGGTCCCACTCTGGCAAGAAATTCATGAAATAAGTCTGGCTCCATCCTCATGAAATTCTTGAAGCCACTTACATCTTCTGCAGTCAATTCAGCCATCAGTTTTTCATACTGCCCATAAAGAGGTCTTCTTAGAAGCCAAGGTCGCTCCCACATTCGCCTTCTTCTTCTTCTTCATGCTGCAGCACCAGCATTTTCTACTTCATCTTCATCACTTCTTCTGGTCCTCTCTGCATCTTCTTGCAGTTTTTTTTGTTCTTCTTGACGCAGAAGTATATCCTTTGCAGCAGTAAGTAGCTGCACTTGCATGTCTAGGAACTTTAGATCCAATTCGACCCTCTCTTGATGTGATAAAAAAGACATATCCAATTCTTCTGTAGCAGTAATATTCATACACCTTTGCAGTATGGAAGTCCAAAGCGGAATGATGGACATTAGGGCGCAGGCTGTTTAAATACCAATTTCAGAGCTATCCTTTTAAAACTGGGTAACTCCGTATTAAGATCGTGTAAAGACCGGTTATATCCGCGATGGCACCGTGTAAAATCCGGTTCACTCTGCGCTCTTCCGAGACAGTCGTGTTACCTCCGGCAACAACCGGGGACCTCTCCGTGTTGCACCGGGCACCGCCGTGTTTCAACCGTACATATTCGTGTAGCGACCGTATTCATCCGTGTAAGGACTGTGTTGCTTCTTGTTGACACCGTATAGCCATCGTGTAAACACCGCCAAACATTTCTTTTGTTGACATTTTCAGCTCTTGTTCCCAGACCACCCCGGAGTGAAAGAAATTTACTCCGGGACACTCTGGCGTGTGATCTGGCTATGTGTGAAGGGGGCTTAAGTGCTTTGAAGTTTGATAGCTTTTGATGAGTTCAGCTCCAGAAACAAAATGTAACACAATTGATATTTTTTATAAACAGCATGAAATGAATGATTATATGAAGTTTAAAAAAAGTGAAAATACTGTTATTGATACAATTTCATTCATATGGGGTAAATATTGATACATTGTAGTGTTTGTATTTTAATATTATATCTGAATTTCCTGGGTAGAGCATAGTGTTTGAGTGAAACGAAAGTGTTACGCCCGCCCGTCAGACGGACATTGATTAACCCTCTTCGAAATTTGTTCGCTGAGGGTTCAAACTGACCTAGTACCGCAGCCTCCTACCTTGGCCTCCTACACCAACTTAAAACTGACCGTGCATGAATTCATACAGATGGCGCTTTCAGTCAATAGACTGAAGCGTCATCTAGTGAAAATTACGGCTGCAAGAAATATGGCGTCAGATGACGGGACGACTGCCAACGTGGACGAAAATATTCTTTACGATCTAACAATCCACTCCGAATGGCCTCAAGAACCCGAAATAACTGTACGTGATACACTGGGGGACCATGGCAGTGACATTTCACAGACTGCCATGCGTTTTAAGATAGGAAATTGACGCAAGATTCATATTGAGTTGACCTCATCATGTCATGTATATGTACACACTAGTCGTACTATCTGCTCTAGAAACATTAGATTTAGGGTAATACTTCGCCAGGAGTTCCTACCGTTAATGTAACTACAGTTCTGTATTGGTTACTGGTTGTCTGCGAATTGCAATTATAACATGCATAGATCTGAAATAATACGCAATTATTGAATTAATAACAATAATGTAAGTTGTAACATATTGAAATATAGTTGTACAGTAGTATATATATATATATATGTATCCCTTCAGTGCCCTGCAAAAGATTCAAATTGATACAATGTGATTTTACGTGAATATTTAGTTTAAGTTCATTCACTGTGGCTGTCCAACTGGGTGGCAGACGAAACGGCTACATGCGAAAACGTCGACACCCAAAAGGTCTACAACCATAACGTCGACACCCAAAATGGCTACACGACTGTAACCAACGTCTACACCAATATTCGGGGACACTACCAAAACGTCAACATGCTTTTTCAGTACTTAACCATAACGTCTACAGTGCTTTTTTCCCCGTTGACAATGATACCAAAACGGCTACAGATTACCAAAACGCCTACAGACCAAAACGTCTACAGACCAAAATGTCTACAGACCAAAATGTCCAGAGACCTTGTAAAATAACTGTTAGCTACTGTTCTATTGAGGTGCCCCTTGTTGTCATCATGGAAAGTGCAGACGTTTTGGTGCATAAAAGTGTAGCCATTTTGGTGCATGAACGTGTAGCTGTTTTTGACATTGAATTTATGGCTGAAGTCGTTTTGGGCATCTTGTAGACATAGCTTGTAGCCGTTTTGACATAACCAATTGTGACGTTTTGGTCATCTGTTCATTGTAGCTGTTTTTGGCTGTAGCCGTTTTTGTGTGTAGCCGTTTTGACTGGCAGAGCTCATAGGGTTGTCATTGATATAAACTTTTTATTCAATATCGATATCAGTATTCAACTTTCGTTCCGTGTTTGATCATAACATAAGAACTCTTCCCACCACACTAATCACCAGGAATACAACCAAGTCATTTTGAAATTATCTATGCTCAGTTTGTTAAACCATATGTAACTTTGCAATTTGTCATGGCACATATTTTGTACAATACACATCCATTGAGGATAAGCAATATCGATATCAATAATATCTTGATTCATCAATATACATCATATCGATGACTACCATAGCTGGTTGTTTAGATGGACCATGCTATGCGACCGGCCTCTGAGCTTGTTAGATAAAAAATCTGTTGCTAGGCAGTGTTTCTGTTTAGTTCATTTTGACTGCTTGTAACGGGAAGCACAGTTGACCTCTATAGTGTAAGACAAGGTTACAGGGGCGGATGTAGAAGGGGTCAAGGGGATCCTTACCCCCTATTTTCTCAGGCAAAAATGCCCCTGGATCCTCCTAGCAGGACATCGCACCTCCTCGTACAAGTCTTATGCCTGACCCCCCCCCCCCCCCTCCTACCGTTTCCAAAAATCCTAGATCTGCCCCCAGGGTTACCAATAGAGAGAATGCATTAACAACATACCTGGCTCAGAAAATAGCCATGAAATACATTCCAGAAGCTGCCTTGTTGGCAGAGTATTTACTGGTTAACAATGCTTTATTATGCAGAATAAAGTTCCAAAAGAGAAGCTGCAAGTGTCCTTGGCAGGTCGAGTGAAATCCACTGCATATAGTAAGTTGAAATTTAGAAATTAGTGCTATTAAGTTGAAATCATGTTTGTCCCTCTTTTTGAAAGAACATTATTTTTGTGGTAAACAATTTAATTTGGTAAGGCAGTTTGTGAGATCGATAAGTGAATTATTATCCTTTTTACGCTTAGTTTCAACATGGACTGTTCTTCGAACACTGGGTGTTCAACCTACCACGACCAGCCCATGCAGCCTTCCTGCGGAATTGGTGAGGTTGGTGTCTGGCGAGATGAGTTGGCATTTTGCTGTAGCCAAGTAAGTTACTCCAACTGCCTGAGCAGTTTGAAAATATAAATTTTTCAGTTTTCCTTATGTAGTAATGTACCGATTTTTTTTTTTTAAAGAGATGGTCAGAATGTCGCCATTTTGCAAGAGCAAACTTTGGAAATCAGGTATGTATTAAAATTGTGTGTACATAAGTGGGGGTGTTAGGTTTGCTTGCATCTGAAGAGATGTAATGATAATGATTTGGTTCAAATAACTGGGTGCATTAATTGATTCTGGTGAACTGTAGGGAAAGGAACAGTGATTTAAAGGTGAACTCAGGGATTGAAGTAAGTCGAGAATGATCTTTCAGGTGAGGTTGAGGTTACCATTACTTTTTTTTCACAAAAACCAGTCCATTCGCGACAAAATGCGTCAAATTATTTGTTCACAACAGTTGCCACTAGGGGCGGTTACCACATCAATATTTATGGTAACCGGAAAGCGGGTTACCATTGTTGAACCTTATATCTATCCCTGTGAACTGGGCCTGTTTGTTTACAATGTATGACACAATTTACACCTCTAATAATCACTGTATTTGTGTTCCTTAATTTAGAGCTGCCAGAGATGAATATGCATCAGTTATCAGTAAATGCAGTGTTGGGAAGGACATTTATCCACAATGGCGACAAGTGGCCTGGAGTCTTGATGGGGATATGGTGGCTGTGTCAAACTCCAATGGGAAAGTCCAAGTCTTTGATATCATGGGCACTCCAATATGTACTCTGCCAAATGTGAGTTTTATACCTTATTAGTGGAGAATATATTGGTGTTTATTGCTGGTATTGATGACTGTTCAGTGTGGTGACATCATTAGACTTCAACACATTGTAATCTTTCAGGTTGTGTCTGAAGATCAGTCAGAGGTAAATTAAGTCTTTGAGGAACTTCAGTGTTACTTCACGATCTCTTCTGCCTGTCCTATTTCAGTATTGAAACTTTTGAAAACTGTAATTGGGTGGTGCAAACAATATGCAGTTGTTTGCATTGGATTCATTATATATGTTCATTGTATATCCAACTTAGAATTTGTTGCATTTAATGTTATTCCCAAAGAAACCTGTTTTTATCACCAAAAAAAAAGAAGATTAAATTAAGCGAACTTGGTGGCCTTTATTTGCTCTTCCTGTCCCACCCATTTATGGTGTTTTAAAGGTGCTCCATGCCTGTGGAATGTATTCAGTGCTAAAAATACTCATTTCTAGCAGTTCTTGCAAGAAACTTCTAATTCCTCTGCATTTAAGTGAGTATACCCCTACCTCTCCGTTTAGGCCACCTTAAGTTTCAGGCCAAAATGACCTTATTAGTGAAGTGACCTTTCTTTAGTAGGATTGAAAATCAGTGTCGACATGTTTTATGAACATTTCGGTCCAATCGGTGCTGCTTTGTATAAAAAAAGCAAGTGACTGAAAAAATGTTGACCTTGGTATTTGAATCCTGCTATAGCAAGGTTTTGAATGGACAAAAAAGAATTTGAACTATCATCAAATAAAGTCATGGCCTTCTGAATTCTATTTTTGTTACATGAGAGGCTCAGGTGTGTATAAAGTGAGAAATCAATGCATCCTTTGCAAGTCAAACTATTTCATTATGAGCTTGACTAATCCTGTGTTTCACGAATGCATCGTTGCATTTTGCCAATAGTTCTTCAACTCCAATCTTGTGTTCAACCAAGCTTTGCATTTTTAATTGCTTGTCTTATGCTTTGGATATTTTAGTTTGTGACGCTGTTCAGTTCTTCACGTTTGCTTGTGCATGTCATGTATATACGATACAACTTCTACAGTGTGGTCGTGCTGACTCATACAATTTTGCATTAGTTATTGGTTATTTTGTTGCATTTTGTTGCCTTTTCTGCAAAATTGTGCTATAAAACTAACAGTATTTAATTTTCTTCTCAAAGGTATTCGGTGCCATTCCTACCATTCCAGTCGACCTGAGTAACGCTGTGGTTAGTTTGATATTTCGCGAATGCAAGTTTGAGGGCGACTGGTAAGTATGGGAATAAAGGTTTTCTTTAGATAATCATTTTTTGTATTTTCAAAATTTAGGGAAGAAGCTCAATCTGTTGCTCCAGTGACCCACAGACATTAATTATATCACATAAATTAACTCCTGAATATGAAAATTTGGTTGATGTGTTTGTTTAAATACAAAATTATCATCATTATCAGGGAGTCCTTTCTATATTTCGACCATCAGTTTCTAGAGACTACATGAGAGTTACAAATTGCTAATTTCCATTAGCCGAATAAAGACTGCTGTTTTTTATGTTTTTACTGTTTGCATAATCCTGTCGTGGAATTAACAGACTGCAGTTTTTAATGTTTTCACAGTTAGCATAATCCTGTTGTGGAATTAACATTTTGTAACTTGTACAAATAATCTCATCATTTTCTGATGATGACCAGAAACTGATTGTCAAAATATGAAAATCTCACTATTTTGAGTTGCGTATTCATATGATATGAGTGTAATTAATCAGTGGCTGCTATGGAGTCAACCTTGTGATGGAACATCTCTAATGGGCTGTATTTTCATGATTCAGGTCAGCTGAGTTGACGGTGATTAACTACCAAGGTGGACTGAGAAGTTATGCCATCAGGTGAGGATTTGATGTATTGTAAAGATGCTTGGCCACAATAATTATCTTCGTATGTGTCCTACTGCTTTAACACCTGAATAATGAATCTATATTTATTTTCAGTCGAGATGGAGAATACAAACTATGTCATGAGTTTGTCTTCAGCGAGCACTATCCAAGAGGTGTTAGTGCAGCCGTTTATCACCATGGACACAGCCTCTTGTTGCTTGGAGGATGTGCTGATATGGATGCTACCAACCCAGAGCAGACCAATGTAAATGCTGCTATGCAACAAGGTATTACAGCTTGGAGAGTTCTTTCTGGTGTCCCCTACTATAAACTGGTCACGGACTACGAGCAAGACTTACTCTTGGTGGGTTTCTAAAATGATTAAATGAAGAATTGGTATTATTTGTACATGGTATGAATCTGCCATCATCTTGCGCCTTTCCTTTGTTAAGGGTCAGAATAAAGGTCTTTTCAAGAGGCTGCGACAGCTCTATCCATCATGGCAAACTGTTTTTCAAGTAAGTCGGTGGTGCAAGAAACTGTCTGTTTTTAATTTGGTTATTACTGCTTCATACAGTCTTCGCTATTGTTGTCAAGGCTGGATGTATACACGTCGTTACACATTTTTTCCTACGTGTAAACTTTGATCTTGTCTGAAAATATCAATAAAATATTGAATGTTGTGGCCATTTTCTGGTTGGAGGGTAGGAAGTTACAATGTTTCATGAGGATTTCTGAAAAAAAAAAAAAATTATAATAATTTATATTTTAAAAAAATCAGCTCATTCCTAACTATACTCATCTATGAAATTTGCATTTGATATTTCAGGAAGGAATTTACAAGTTAAGAATATCCACCAAGGGTGACCAAATGGCTGTGGTCCACTATTCTGGGTCGTATTCTGTCTGGGATCTTCCATCATTGCGACTGCGGAATTATTGGCCTTTGGAGCAACAGGTATATAATATGGCCTGAGGAGTATTTTTCTTATTTCTTGAATGTATTATCAAAGTTCCTGCCCTTTAGAACCGCAATTTATACGTGGTGTTGAATCTTTGTTATAGCCTGCCTATGATGCTGTCAATGAGGAAATAGCTGAAAATCCTAAGAAGAGGAAAGTGATGAAAGGTATGGGCTTTTTATGCTACGTTTAAATATGATAGGAATATGAATTTAAATGCTTAAGAGTTTAAATTTGGAGCGAGTAACCTGATATTCAGTTGATTTAATTTGTTTCTTCAAATGAGTTATTATTACACAACTGAAAGAAATTGTTAACCATTTCAGAGCATTTGTCAGCATTCAACTTGGTCGACTCCAACTGGTGGTCAAATGAAGCTGTAATTCTTGCTCGAGGCAATGGGGCAGTGACTGTTTCATCTGCAGAAACTTTAGCTAATCTCTTGGGCAAAAGTCCAGAGTGGTTTGAACCAAGCCCAAGGGTAACACCGGCAATAGAAGGAGGGTTTTTGGGATTAGAAGTAAGATTGCTATGCATTGTGGAAACTTATTAAACTGGGACAGGTCTGCTTTGAGACATTGACATTGAAATATCACGCTAAGTACAGTTTATCAAACTTATTTTCAGTGTGAATGCAAATACTCTTCCTTGAAAAGAAGACATGCCGAAGAAGAAAATGAACCAGAATATGAAGATAGTGAGGATGAACAGGAGGCAATGGCAATGGTCACCCGTGCAAGGAGATACACTCGCCAGGTCCTTTATTATGTCACTGACAGTGAAACATTCCAACCTCCTCGCAAAAAACCCAAGTATGTCATGACTGAAATTGATTGAAAGAAAGTTGTCATTCTGTATCAATATTTCTGGACATATAGAATAGAACATGTCTATTGTACACTAAGATATCCTGATTTTGTTGTAGGCTGGTAACTCGAACTTACAGACTGATTTGTCTGAAGTCGACTACGCCAGAAGAGCTTTACACCCGCAAGGTAGGTTTTATTTCACTAACATGCAAGTTAACCACTACGCAGGATTTTTGGAGGTTAAAATGCTTAACCTATTCATTCACGAGTTGTTCATCATCTGTGATTTAATTGGTTCTAGATTGATAGCGAAGAGTATGGTGAAGCTTTGCTGCTTGCCAAAACTTATGGCTTGGATTCTGATCTAGTGTATCAACGACAATGGAGGAAAACCCCAGTGTCAGTGGCTTCAATTCAGGACTATCTGGTATGTCTTAAAGAGTTATAAGTATGATTACAGTTGTTGCGTAGCTTTGATGAATGTTAAGTGCTTCAGAAATTGGAATTTTAGCAAATACTCTTCACCTGTGAGTTTAACAAAAAGCGTTATGATGTGAATAAATATATTGAAGACATATTCTTAATCGCTTCTTCTTACAGTCAAAGATCAGTAAACGTTCGTGGGTGCTTCATGAGTGTTTGGAAAGAGTGCCGGAAAATATTGATGCTATGCGAGAGCTTTTGCAATACGGACTTCGGGGGACTGATTTGGAGGCACTAATTGCAATTGGCAAGGGAGAGGATGGTGGCCGGTGAGTGATCAGCTTGACCTCTTTCTTGACTGCACTTGGAGCCTTGTGTACGCTTGTTTTGCTCAATTTTTAACTCTTTATTTTTGTAGGTTTATCTTGAGTGATACAGAAGATGCCTACGAACAAAGTTTGGACTCGTATGACCCAGACGCTGAAATTGATGCCAAAAAGAGAGAAACAGATCGTCGAGAGAGACTTCTGAAGGAGGTTGATTTTTCCAGGTAAGAAGTTTTTACTGTAATACCAATTTTTTATTTTTTTTATATAGTATAATCAAATTGGGAGTTTAATTAAGCCAAATCTGTATGGCCAATTAGGAATAGAGAATACTGGAACAATTTTTGCAATCTTATTATCCTGGTAATAATTACGTAGAATTGCTGAGGGCTGTTCCATTTTAAAGTGTGGCGGACCTGATGATTTTTGAAAAAGATGGGGAGGGGGTTCTCCAAAAGAGAAAAAGAGGGCGATTGGGGTGGTTGACCAGTATTTTCTTAATATATTAATTTAGCAAAAAAAAGGGGGGGGGGGGGTCTTCATAAAACAAAAAGCAGGTTGGGGGGTGATGTTCTCAAAATCTTCAGGTCTAGGTGAATACAATGGCCCGAATAGTTGGTTTTAAAATTTAGTGGTCTAATTTAATGAGGTGGTGTTAAAGGGTGTATATACTTTAAACAGGCATGGCCAAAATGACGGTTTAGTAAATACAGAAATACATTTACCAGCTTTTGGCCAATTGGTTATCTGCATTAGGCATTGACAGAGGATAAGATAATTTGTTATTTGTGAGATCACATTCTCTGCTGAGCAGGACAGCTGGAGGAATTGACCAATCACAGCCAACACAGCCGTCAAGATGTCATGTTCCACGTGTGATTAGTGAACATTCTATTCTACTTAATTAGTACAATGATTATAACTTCCAACAGTTTATGAAGTTTGTTTTTGTGCGCATGGTTTTTGTATGTAAATATATTGGAAATATGTCTTCTAGCTTGACACTGGAGCAGCGGGTCCTGTGCATGTCCAGGATGAAATTATTGCAGTATCATTGCCGTCTGGCTACATATGAGGTATTGTCATGTTATGAAAACTAAGATTATATTCAGATCTCATAGATCTGGCATTATTATATATCTTTTGACTCTTAAAGTCTTGTGACTTATGTAAACCTTAAAAGTTAAGAGTCAATGTTAAGGATGTATTACACCTGGCCAATGGTCACGGTTGAAGGTCATGAGACCAGAACCTCTTGGCCAATAGAGCACTGACAGGGAAGCCTGCAGTGTGCCAATGAGAAAAAGACAGGCAATGGCCGGCAAGAAAGAAAAGACACGGAGGAGCCCTAGAGCCCTCAGTTCTCGGTTTGGAGTGAATCCATTCCTAAATAAATATAGAGGCCACCCTCTCTGCCAAGCATACTACTGGACTTTGTCTTGACTCCATGTAACATCTATAAAACACTACAGTATGCCTTATTTTCAAAATTAAGGAAAATTTTGAGAGTTATTCGTTTCTTAGCTCAAGTCGCAATTATTTGCTGTTATAAATATTGATTGTCAACATTTGTGTCTCTCATTAGTGATTGATTTAACAATTTCAGGAAATCCTTGGAGGGTTGCATCATGCTGAGGAGCGATTTGATCCCAAATTCTTTGAGAACTTCCGAGCTGACAATATGGTTTCCATAGCAACTGATTATGCTAGGGTAGGTGGATTATTGGTGTACTGACTTTCAGAACTGTCTCACATTTAAACTAAATTGAGTAGATAGTGCTCATTTCTGTACAGCATTGATGACTATGTGGAATATTCTTGACAACTTGCAGAATGGTGATGAAGTGGCTCTTGATATTCTTCTGACATACCACACTGATGAGCTTGCCAAAGACAGGTAATTAGCGATGTTTCAGTTTACTCTATACAACTGTTATCATTTACTAATTTTGCATTAGAATATGGTATTAATTTTGCAGATTTTGCTTTGTAATTGTTCATGGGTCACAATACCTATTGTTATTTCTTGTTTCAGACTAGCCATCTTGGCCAATTTTCCAGAAACCATGTCACCTGATGAGTATAAATTCTTGCTGCCAGTCGTGAAGTGAGTTGTTACTGTCTTGTGACTTTTGTCTTGGTATTTTTGCTGGTCGCTGTAATGCTTATATATGCTGATTGAATAATAATTTTTTCCAGAGATGGAAAAGTTGTTCCATTGGATGGGCATCGATGTGGAGAATTGGACTGGTGTGAGCTACCTGAGTGCAGGTGAGTTGCATCTTCTTTTCAATTTATTACTTACATTATGTAGTTGGAAGATAACATTATTTATCTTAATTTTCATTTGCTGTGCCTGTGGTATAACTTTAATATTTCCATTACAGAGAGGCTGTTGAAACAGACCCTCAGGATCCTGGTGCCTTTTTGTATGAGCAGAATGCAGCATATGAGAAATTTAGGTAAGTCTCAACCTATAAAGACTTTGTGCAACTGTTTCGTTAATACTTCTGAGACAATATTCATCACAGGTGATGTAAATACTGTGTGTCCTGTTACAAATTTATGAATGACTTTTATTGAACAGGAAAGCTGAAGTAACCAAGGACCTTGTCAGTAAATGGTACAGCGTTCGAGCACGAGAAATTGAATTTTTGTCAAGAAATGTCGACTTCGCGAGCCTCCTTGTTAGGATTGGCATTGAGAATAGAGTTAAGGTAAATTGGAGTAATGGTTGCTTGTATTATTATAAATCTTGGATGTTATTTAACAGACAAATGAAAATTCAGAGAAGCATCCAATGAATCTTATCACATTTAATTTCAGAATCTGCAAAAATTGAAATATGACTTGGAAACCATGGAAACGGTCGTTTATCAGTGCTACGTTGATGACAATTTCACCTTTGAGGAATTTGAAAAGATGGCTGATATTGAAAAATTAAAATTCATGATGAGCAAGGTGACTGTTGCACAAAGCAATACCAGTATGATTGCTTTTTCTTGAAGTTCTATAGTTTCTAAACCACATTTCTTTGTGTTATTCAGTCTAACAATGAGATGTACCCGAAAAACATCCATCGATGGCTGGTGCCGTTCTTGAACAGTTGTGAAAGCCGAGAGAGAGGAAGTTACAACAAACTACTGAGGGAATATATGGTTGGCATGGCAGAGGATGATTTGACACGATGCAGAAAAGTTTTTGAAGCATCAAAAGCTGATGTAAGTCAAAGTCGTACAAATATTATAGCAGTTGAACTGTGGCCCAAGTAGCGATTCCTACATTGAATTGTGAATTTTATACTGGATGAAGGGTGTCCCCTTTTTCTCTACCAAGCAGAATGTTTTATTCATTGAACTGTTAAATGTGTCTCTCTTCTTCAACCTTTGTTAAAGAAGTCATGTAAACAAGAATCTAGTCCATTTTAAGTTATTCAAAATAGGTGATTACTAAAAGTGAGTTACTGTATGCCCAGTAGAGATTCATGTTTGAAGGTGTGATTCATATTACATGTCTTTAAAAAATTTGGCACAGCTGCATATGAACAACTGTAATGTGGTCCTATTATTTCACATTGCCGCTAATTTGACATGGAATATTGATTGAAATGGTAATGAATCTAATGACTGTCTACGTTTTATCTTTCAGGCTCAAAATCCAGTTATAAAAGGACACAATGAAGCATTGTCTCTTTCCTTGGATTGTGTTTACGCTTGTCAAAAGTAAGATATATTTAGATTTTTTTTGGAGAGACCTGAAAAAAACTGATTTTATATATAGCATGTTTGTCATATGCATTTTTTTCTTTCACAGGGAAAATCAGCTTGGCAATGCATTTGGGATAGTAGGGTGTCTACCTCAGAGGGATTATGGGTAAGTGACATTATACAGTGTATCTCTGAGAACCCGTTTTCGTCAAGTTGTCATTGTGACTTAAACCTTTTTGTCTGTATTACAGAGTTACTGCCCAAGAAAATGAGGAACTCTTTGACAAAATAGATGAACTAGAGGCATTTTTAGGGTAAGGAAATTAATAACACGACTTCAACTTCAACTGCAAATTTAATTCAGTTTCTTCTGATAACATGTATACAGTATGACAACGTACTTTTCAGGGCTGCTGAAATATTGGAAAGCAATGGTCTACCTCAAACAATATCCTATATCAGGGATAGTCGAGTAAGTGATTGATAAATTGTTTGTATTTCCTACTGTCCTTTTTATTGATTGTCCCAGCGGTGATTTTGTGCATTTCAATTTTCAGAATGATCAAGAAAAAACTGCGCAGCTCTTCCGAAAGTTGACTCGCACTGCTGGAAGAAAGTATGTTATTATGTGCAATTGGTTTTTTTTTTGTGCTCATTAATCTCCGGCCTATGAATAATTTTGATGTCAAGAATATCTTGGAAATTACTTTGTCACTCAAACTTGCTTGGCTGATGTTTGTGAATTTGTTTTCAAAATGTGTCTCGGTGAGATGCATCTGTTATGTTAGTTGGGATACTTATGTCTTTTCTGTTTCTCTGACAGGACACCACCGTTAGGTGAAACAGCTTGGAGAAATTTGCTGTGCAATCTGTTAGACTTGAGAGAAAAAGTGTATAGATGTGTGCCTTCGAACACTTGTTATGAGGTGCATTATTATGTTTCTAATATATTTGCTCTACAAGAATATTTTAATATAACGTGGAAAGTTGTTTGTTAACTTTGTACAAAACTCATTTAAATATAATTTAAACCGAATGTTAGTTCTCGATCAATATTGGATTATATATTGTAATTTCCTCTTGACAGATATTCACGGAAAGCCTCTTGTGTTCTGGTCGCCATGTCAACATCAAATTGGCGAGTGACTTCCTTGAGAGTAAACTGGAACACCATGAGGTCCCTATCACTCACAAAGTGCAGTTCCCACAAGCCGTACAGCTGGTCCTGTCTGCTGCTCGCGAGTATTTTGACTCATCCGGTAATCTGACTGATCCCTGTATGGAGCTGGCAAAGTAAGTGTTGGGACATAAGTGATACAGACGTAGATTTATACATGATTCAGGAACATGTAGGAACCTATATCATCCTGTATGAGCCTTCTTTAGCTAGGCCAGTAATTAGAGTGGGCCTGAGAGCGTCTTGGGCTGGTGAGGGCCTCGTTTGCATAAAAATGGTGGGCCCCTGTAATGCCTTTTCAAAAATCTAATATTGTGAGATGTGGTTCAGCAATGGTTGCTTGTAATGTGGCATTTGTGGTGTGATTTTAAACTAAATAAATAGTCCATTGATAATGTTGCAGGGAGGTAATAGGACTTATTAAACAAGACCAAACTGAGATTGCAGAAGAACTAGACTTGATCGAGTCGCTGACATTGCTTGATGGGTTCGCAGTTCAAATGCTACCAGTGCAAGGTATGTCAAGATTGTGGAAGATGAGCTTTATCATATACATACATGATACATTTGTCAAAATAACATAAAACATGTATTAAATCTACTTCTACTCACTCTTCCTAAATTCGGAATAGTTAGTAGATTATTTACCACATGACCTCGACTTAAAATATCCCTTATGATACTGTTTGATTCATACTGTGTTATTTATTCACAGTGAGAATGTGTGAAGATCGTTTAGACCTCATAATAAAAGCATTGGAAGCAAAGCCTGTCACCTACAGGAACTCTCAAAGGGTATCTAATTGTTCCATACTTCTATTCTTTAAACATTATTTCCTCAAAATTTTTGATCAAACAAGCATGTTATGGGTTCAGTGTGTTACTTGTTTGTGAATTTCAGCTTCTCAAACTGGCGAAATTGTTACGGGTGTGTGGAAGTGACAGCAAAGAGAGGGAAGGAAAAGTTCTTCAACTTGTCGCTCAATATGCTTTGAAGGTAATAACAAATTTTATGTTTGGTAGTATATAATAGGTATGATTTAGTTATTGGTTTGTTATTTTTTGAAGCTGACCTTCATGAACTTAATGAACTTAGAAAATTAAAGTTTATAATTGCATTAACTATGGACAGGTTCAGTACATTCAATGATTTATATTTTCACACTTCTTCATATACAATTTTCTTTCTGAAACAGAGTAATGATTTCAAAGTTGCACAAGAGAGTTGCAAGCGAATGATTGAAATAGGCTTTTCTACGAGCTGGATGGAATGCAAAATGCTAGCAGAGCAAGAAGGATTCAGTGACATACATGCCAAGTGAGTGAAAGGTTCATAGTCGTATTGGAAGGAGACAGCATTGTTATTATGCGCTTGCTTATGAATTCTATCCTGCATTTCAGAGCTGATCTACTGTGTTTTGCGGTGACCCATTGCAGTGCTGAGATGATTGAACCAATACTGAGAGCAAAGTGCCTGTTGGAAACAAAGGTATGGCATCATAATGTAATATATTATGAAGTATGACTAAGGTGGTCTGATGACTCTGTAAATATGTTTTATTTACATTGAGAATAGTTTTGAGACCAACAAAGTGATCATAAAATCGAGGTAATCCTGATATTTGATATTCGCCATTACACATGGGCCAGCTCTGCTGAAGGTCCTGGGTTCAATCCCCGGCCTGGGCACTCTTCATGAGCTACATCCCATGCAGCTGGAAGTCGATCGCATGACATGTTAAATTGGGGGTGCCTTGTACTTGGTGTCTATGCTGAGGCAAGTAAACGACCCCACCCATGGGGTAAATGTGTAACATGGTGTGGAATCCAAGCCTTATAATCTCATCATTTTGTCAGTCTCTGGTCATATAAGCTTCATACCAAGTAGCATTGAGACATTAGACATGAGATTTCTACTGTGTATTCACGTCAGCTGTAGCTATCCTGATGGAATGATTTGATTATACTTAGGAGTTGTTCTTTACACAAGTTTTTCTTTCTTTACACAGATCCTGTATGACAGAATCCACAGACAAGTCGAAGACAGAGACAGCGCAAGTCCTATTGAGAATCCAATGTCTGCGAAGGGGGCACTGCATCACACTAAAGAAATTCTTACATCCACAACAAAAAACACTAAAGCAATGCTGTCAACTGTGACTGACAAAGTTAGTATCTTGTTCAGTGGTGTCTTTACATGGGGGTAAAATATTGAATTAGTAACTAATTCTGTAAGTTATATTTTGTCTTACCATGGACATTTTTTGCATTAGAAATGGTGGAAGAAGACTTTGAGAAGCTTGAACCGGGATCGTCATTATTCCACAAACTCGTACGAAGCCCAAGAGGTGGACAATGATGACTTTGAGAATCAAGGCATCCACCCGTTTTATGAGTCTGTCATTCCTGATGCATTTCTGAACACTGTAAGTACTGGAAATACTTGATAGACAGTCAAACCTGTCATAACAGCGTCCTGTATTGAGCAGCCCCCTGCTGTAAATGGCCAATACATTCAAACTCTCCCAGACTGAATTTTCTTGTTTCACCTTTCTATTGAACAGTCGCTATTTTTAAAACTGCCAAATTTATCCTTTCCCTCTGGTGACGCTTAACACAGGTTTGACTGAATTTGAGCACCACATGATTGATGCAGGTGTTGCTTTATTCATATCATTGATTCATCAGTTACAGTTACACGAAAAAAAAAAAACAAGCTGATGCCAAGTGGCATATATAGCTCATACAATAAATGTAATAATTATCTATATTACAATGGTGGTGAACACGTAATGGTACATATATTTTTGTGACCTATTACATGTCGGTAAAATTCATTCATTCATACATGAACTTTTGTTTCTAATGACCATAACTTAAGGTGACTTCAGAGAGTACTCCATGTTGAAATAGATTTTTATCTTTTTGAATGCCCATATTTTTGGTATTTATGAACTCCTCAATCCCAGAGCTTTGTAGTTTTAGATTTATTTTTGCTCATGTGCATTTTTCTGATAGTGTCTTTGCCAATTTCAGGGAGAAGCAGACTACTGTAACATGAGACTTCCCCGCTTGCATGCTGGCTCCTTAGATTTAAGTGAAGCGGTTTTACGAGCAAGAAAATTAGAGCAGACTGTTACAGAAGGAGACTCTGAGGGACCACCTGAGCAAGTCTTACTTCAACTCGCTCAGGATTCTCTCTCTAAGGACACCCTACTTGGATTGGCATATCTACTCAGCTTACCAAAGGTAAGAGATTGGTTTCAGATGAATAAGGTTGTGATATATCCAGTAGATATAGAAGAATAGGCTAGAATATACTTTATTAAACCCTTCGAGTAGCTCAATTGCTTGCATTACAATTCTGAAAAAAACGTACATTTGGTGTCATTCAGTGTAGTTAGATATTTTGAGTAAAAATACCTGGCAAGAACGAAGCTTGTGGCATGGTGTATCATGCAATAGAGTATATTGTGAATTTTCAATTTTCCTGACACTATGGCATTTCAACCGGAAGTCTGAATAATCGCCCGGTTTTCTCATCTATTTGTAACAAATATTAATTTTGAATCAAACAAGATGTCATTTACTTAAGTTATTATTTTCAATCATGACTTATCTTCTCGGTTAAAAGCCGTGATTAATTATAAAATTGTTACTTTATACATTCATAGGCTTTGGATGCTGAGCAGTTCTTGAGCAAGAACCCCCACACTGCCATCTCCCTCCAGATAGCCGCTTATTACTTCGCCCTTCAGATCTACACTCGCATTATGCCTATGAGCCAGACGGAAAAACATCCTGTGTATGCGGCGGACCCAACAGATGTAATCAACACAGTGGCAAAGAAGATCACCGAATTGCCGGAATCTAAGTGGCCAAATTATGTGAAGAAACTGGTGCCACAGTTGAAGAAATACCAAGACCTGCTGATGGATTATACTCAAGCGAAGGTTTTACAAGGCCTTGGAAGAGGTAGGATATTAAAACTCTCTTGTTATAGTAATTGATTGAGTTATGTAGACAATTGTTTACGGACCAAAGATTGCAATGATTGTCATTACTTGTATTTTGTGGCCGTCACCATTCTATAGCTTTAGAATTTTCAGTTTTGTACACATGTCAACCGATCTGCTTATTATGATAACCCCCAATGGCTTGCTTTTTAACCACAGGTGTTGATGTCGGACGATTCACAAAAGATGATGACTACAAGAGGGAAACCATTCTTGGCCTGGCTATGTACGTCAAATTAGCTCTGTCCCACGGAGTGGGGAGAGCTTTTGTTAGTACATCAATCTCGCGAGATGATGTCGCCTTCGCGCGATGACGTCGCCTTCGCGCAAAAACGTTCAGCGTGTGATAACACAACTTACATGGCGTCTTCCGCTACATCCCGTGGTTTAACGCTACATATTCCCCTTGTACAGGCTGCTTTTGCTTGTCATCGTGTTTCGTGGCTCCATTATCCTACAAACACGCATTTTCTGCCAACCTGTGGGCTTTCCACTTTTGCGTAGTCTCGCCATAGCGTGAGAGCGTTGTATGACGTCATGGCGGGAATCAAGGGAATTCCCAATGGGCCTTTGCCGCCTAGTACACCATGTATCCCTTTGTCCGTACCATGCCTTAATATTTACGCACATTATGTTGTCTTCCTCCAAGTTCCAATTCCTCATTTATGCTGCCAGTGTGCGTTCTTTCCCATATTCCCGTGCCCGCCTAATTCCCTCCACGCCCGCCAGGGGCGCTGCAATCACACTACCAGCAGGCTACATTGTGGGCTAGGTGCGTCATTCTGCCACAAAACCCTCATCCCATGTGCATTCTAGTTGTTCCTTGTTATGTTTCCTCTCATTTGACAGTAACCTATTGAAGGAAGTACTCTAAATTCTATAGCTTCAGAATCCAATTTGTTTTTCTAGGACATTAGAGCCAAGTGTGTTTGACATCGCCTTAAGTTTAGCTGAAAGATACAAGTTGTCTCTATGGGAAGTGTACATGACACACCTGGAGTATCTGTTTGACTCATGGTAAGTCTTTTTTGTAGTTAGTAGAATTAAAAGCTTTATGTCAATGGAAATGGTAGGCTGTTACTGTAATCTTTATTCTGTTTGTATTAATACTTTTTTGTTCGATATCCACTTCAGCGAACGCACAAGTGACATTGAACAGCGTGCAAGGGAACTGGCACTTATTGGTACGCTTCACAAAAAACCAACAGAATTCCGAGAGCGTATGTTCAAATACGTGTACCCCTCACTAGATGGCATCACTCATGGCAGACTGATATACTTTTACACCCTCCTCAGCAACATTCCTATAGAGAAAGAAAACATGTCAGCTGATGATCATGTGAAATTGCTTAAAAAGATTAAGAACTCTGCGCATGGTAAGAAAATTAGTGTGTGTGATCTTGTATCACCAGTTTCTTGTTTGGTCGGCTTCGTGAACACAGAAGACATGCCTCAATTGTTTTATATGTTTTAGGTCTTGATTACAAGAAATTAATGAGTGGGGAACACCGACCTTTAGATGTAATCCGACCTGCTCTGAACACCGGAAATATTCATGTGATATCAAAACTTGCGTCCAAGATACCTGATTCAGTAAGTTTTGAAATTTCCATCACTTTTGCAATCTTTTTGGCAAACGAAAAAAAAAAAAGGTTGGCTTTTGGAAAACCTTTTCATTGTCTCTTTAATTCCCAATTGCAGAAAGGAGGATTCCTAGACCCCAGTCTTGTCTTTTGTGCCTGGGCGACTAACGTCTTCTGGAATGGAGAAACAGCCAAGCAAACCGAGCCCCAAACAGAGGTATGGTTATTTCAAAATTATGGTAAATTGTATTGTCTGAGTGATTAATTTTTTAGTTGCTCACTAAGATGTTTTTCATGTGGCCTTTTTTTTTCCACACAGTCTGAATGGCTTCATCGATATGACCAGTGTGGCGATTATGTTCAAAAAATGTGGCCATCACATTTCCTTGACTTCGTTGATGGCATTGTGTTCACTCGAGATTCCATTAAGAAGGTTGGTAAATCATAATTGATTCTGTACCTGTTGGTCTTTCATTCATTTCTTTGCTTTGTGTTATTGTACCATAATCATAATGTCTTTTATCCATAGCTTGGTTATGGTGCAAGAGGTAATGTCCTGAAGAAAGCGTTGAAATTTACTCGTCAACAGTCCGGCAAAAAGAAGAGGATTGATGATGCAGGGTCAGTATTGTCCAGTTTGTCAATTAATTGAGTGGTTTGTTAGCTATAAGTCTCAAATGTACTCCTTTTTATACTAATCCACTTTCGTTTATTTCAGATGTGAAACCAAATGGCCACAAGCTGCAGAAATCCTGCAGCAATGGTCAACGCATTTAGAAAAAAGCAATTGTGCAACGATGCAAGTATTCCGAGATTCTGGTGAAGAAGACCTTGAGAAATATGCCATGAAATTTGACCTCAGTAAAAACGAAAGAGAAAAGGTATGGTATTTGTGCACTGATTTGTCAAACTGGACAAGGAAGTGTCAAAACTTTCGTTTAGACCTCTGGAATTTGTACATTTGCAAGTTTACAAGTCTTCTCAATAATAAACCATTTATTCATTATTGACATTCTTTTTTCTTTTTTCAGGTTGAAAGTCTTCTTATGGAAGTTCTTGTCGATGGTCAACTACCTGATGTGGTTCAACAAATTTTAGATATCAATCCATTGAATGGATGGACCCCCAGAACTGCCTTGATTGAAGCAATCCAGCTGTGCGTTGCTACCCTTGGGTAAGATCTTCAAGTTATTTGATGACTCAATAACAGTTTCATTAAAAGTCATACATCAAGTAAAGTTGTGTATTATATAATTACCAAAAACACAACTGTTTTGATTTATATTACAGAAACCCTGCAAATAAGCCTGAAATATTTGGTAAGAGAGATGCAATTGAAATTCTCCGAGCACTGGTGCAGGTCACCAGTGAGCATAAAAAGCATGGGTAAGTGACATGTTTATTATTGTGGATAAGAAATTGGGTTACTGTATTTTTTTTATCGACTTATTTGAAAAAAAAGTGTCGCATAATATTTTTTGTTATTTTTCAGTGGAGATTTGATTGGTCTTGAAGATGTCATGAGTCAGGTCCGACCATTCTGTGCCGACAGTACAAAACCAGTGCAGGACCGACTTGATGCCTTACAAATTGTTGAGAGGGTTAGTTTTCATTTTATTTTTAATTGCCTAGACATTGTGAGACTAACTCGGTCCTAACTGAAAAAGAAAATTGGGAGGGGGGATTTATTTATTATTTTATTATGTCACACTTATATAGCACCCAACCAGTAAAAACTGCTCTCAGGTGCTGTACATGTAAAATTTGTAAAAAGTTAAATAGACACAAGATTAACATAAAATCGAGTTTGATAAAAAGTCAATAGAAGAGAAATCGATTGCAGAGTTTCATGAGTGCATTGAATTTGGCCAAACTGTGTTACTTATTCACCAGGTGGCTGCTTGGTTAGTCTGATTGTGATCCCCTAGAGGATATTCATAGGTTTTTTTTTTCCTCAAAACTAATAAAATGCTGTATTAAGGTGTCAGTCATGATTGAAATTGATTCATAATGTTACGTTTCCTATAAATAAGGCATAATACTATGATTTATTGCTTAGGTGTGAATCCGAATTGTAGCTAATTTTCAGTCTTTATTCTGACCTTGTTCACTTGTAATTGGTGCTTGTGATGGTCATAGGAGCCTCTTGTTAAATTGGTGGTCCCTTGTACTCAGTGTCTATGCTGAGGTAAGTAAAACATCCCACCCATGGGGTAAATGTGTAGCATGGGTGCACTCCTTCTCTCTCTCACCTCATCAATCAATCCTCGTTAGCGACAAGAACTTGCCTTATAGGGCTGCACTTCCTATATCTGTCTATCTATCTTGTGTTTTTACATGGGTTACATGTCTACAGCTCTGTGAGTAAGTGTATTACCATGACCCAGCGATGATATCTTCAAATTATCCAGTCTCTATAGGTCTCCATATACCCTGGTTCTTGTTTAACTATGATAGTATTAGATAGATAGATAGATACTTTATTTTCATCAAAATTTAAACATACATGGGTATTAAGACATTTCATTATGACACAAATATTTCGATGAGGGGGATGCACAAGAGTTTCATGGAAACTATGTTTAATTGTGCATCCCCGCAATATTATTATACTAAATAATTAACAAAATTTATATATAATAATAAAAATAATACAAAAATTATCTAAATATAATTTATTACATGTAAATTTAAAAAAGACATAAATGATATAAAGAGAAGAAGAACCTGCTGTCAGTTCTGCTTAGCAGACTGTTGTTCCCTAAAAGACCTAGCAAAAGCTTTTATATTATTTTTTAATTTCAAAGATGGTGATACATCTAACCAAAGACCTGGTGCCTTCCCCAAAAAACTATTATTGTTCTTGATATATAAGTAAAGCTTTACAGAAATCGACGGAAAACATTTGTCAACCTCTGTTGATGCCAAACTGTGCTATTAGTAATAAATACTTTACAGGCATTTATTTTGACATACTGAATCATTGATGGTTATGTTACATGCGTAACCGGTAGATATATATCTATATGACTGAAAATGTGGTCAGTGTGTTCGTTTTCTGCATAAACACATTTGTATGCATGTGAGGTATTCATCAAATGCAGTATGTACTATACAAATATTGATCTGTGTGAGGTATCCTTACAGATCCCGTAGTGGTGATTGCAGTATTGTCTGAGACCTTCACTTCGTGGGCATGCGCTGGTAATCAGTGGTGAATGAGACATGATGATTTTGGATTTTAACAATGCAGTAATAACAGGAAACAGAGATTAACTTGTTTAATTATTGTATCCTATTCTGAGCCTAGCAGGCATATTTGATGAAGCAATTATTTAAATTTTTTATGGTACATTTTTATTTGGCTGCCTTCTGGGCAAATAATGGTCTAAATTCAATCAAATACTGATGCTCGTAACAATCCAACACAACAAACATGGCGGCAAAATTACTTGTTATCAGAACCTTTTCCCAAGCAGAAGATTCTATTCTATTCTATGTCATCTGAGCGCTGGCTAAAGCCTTTTAAATATTGTACTCATCTGAGCTCATCTGGTGCATTAATTATTTGTGGCGTTATAACTTGACGCCTTTATAAGTTTGTTGACCGCCTGTGATTAAAAAAATCTGCCAAGTCAGTGAGATGTCTGTTGCTGAGCTTGGCACAATTTACTGATACAGACAGATAGCTACAAGTCAATTTGATGTCCATCAGATTGTGAGTCGAGTGACAGTATTGTTCAGTATATAGTAAATGCATTGAGTCTCGCAAAAGGGCAATTTTGAGGTCCTGGTGAGGGATGGTTGTTAAGGCAACACAATGGACATCCCTATGTGACTTGACAGACAAGTCTGGGCTTAATGGATTCTTCGTAGCGGCCATTCAATGACGGCAATTTCGGGGACCCAGGGCTCAATTAATGGAGCTCATGGCGTAATAAACTTGTGGGTTAATTGCTGTCCCCTGCCATGGACCATGCACCTCACCTGAATGAGCTGTCTGATTCCACTAGGCTTTGGGAGTCCTGTGATCTCATTAATTTTTCATGCAGTACTTGCTGCAGCAATGGAAATGCAAGCGTTTTATGTGCGATTAATGGACACTGCATGAGAAGTAACTAGGGAGAACATGTTTGCAGAAACTCGGGCCTGAGTGGAGCTAAATAATTGATTAGCTGTCCCATTATACTCAATCTGTCAAAGCTTTATGCAGATTATTCTAAACAAGTGAATTTTAAACATGTTTTTAATGGTTGTCTGTGCAAGAATGTTAACTTTTTAATGGTTGTCCGTGAAGCTCAAGTGACTGATGTCACCTTTTAGGAAGCTGAAGCAGACTCTTTTGAGAAAAAAGTAATGATACGCATACAGAGTATACACTATGAATTACAGAGTCAGAATCATTGGTTTAAATTGAAAAGTGTTTGTGATTGTGGCAATGCTAAACAGTATTATAATAAGACCCAATGGTTATGTGGTATAAGATCATACCATTTTGACAATGCAGGATGTTGATATTGACGACTTATGCACTCCAATTTGTGTGTACTAATTGGCAAAGTAGCTAATATTATTGTTAATATATGTACTAGTATAATCTATATTCATACTAATTTAGAATGTAAAATGAAATTAGAGGTAATTTGAAATAAATTAGAAAAAGTACAAATTATGCGTACTCAGTTACTCATAATGGCTGAGTGTAAGGGAAATGGTAATTGTGTTGCCAATAAAATATACTGAACTTAAGTTCTAGAACTGGAAAGCTTTGATTTGTGCTTGATGTTAGCTTTTGTCAAGCATAGCGATTATTCTGTTGCAGAGTTTTGAACTCGGTGGTGAAGATCTTTCCCTATTAACTCTGTATCGAACTGATGCTATAGTGAAGACTACCTGGCCTCAAATACAAGTGAGTCACTTTGGACAACATAATCTGCTTCAATTTATCAATTGATGACTTGGACATTAAAGACTCTTACTTTATTGAATTTCCTAAACTATTATGTCAATAAGTAAATCATAGTTCAAGTTAATTGTATCCAAGAAAATCGGATACAATTTTGCCATATAAGGCCACATTAATTAGTACAATACAAATGACAAAAAGAATAATATAAATATAATTATAGTCATCAAGGTTTTTCTTGCTGATATCTGGTTGTGTAGCATTGTCGTTCTGTTCCATGTTTAACAACAGCATGATTTTATTGTGATGATTAGATCATGTACACATATATGTGAAATAACTTACTGAAGCATACCTCTGGCATTGGTGGTTCTCATTCTAACAGATAACCCAAGAACAAGTAAAGACAGCAGATGGAAGAGCGCAGGTCTTCAAGAACCTATTGGTGGACAGCGAGACGCTTGACCACTATCTCTCATTGGCCAAGCTACTAAGAGTATGGCCTGTGCAGGAGACCAAGTAAGATCTTAGAATATTTCTGTTGCTTGTGGGTAGGCTGTATTGGCCCCTAAGAATTTTGCAATTTTCAGCACTTAGTGATAGCTATTTTCATTGAATCATATGTAATTCAGAGATGATCCAACCAAAAACCCTTGGTATCAACTGGTCAGTGGATTGGTCAGGTTGTCTAAAGAAGAAGCAGAAACTCACACTGTCGAGTTTGTGGCAGATCTGCAGAACTCACCACAACCATTACCTCAGCAGGTGAGAAAATGTCTACAAATTACAATCCAAAGAAATTAATACACTAAATAATACCTTGCAATGTAGTGTTGATGATAATTATGAAGCTAAAGTCAGTGTTAGCCTAGTTTCCTGATAAATATTGATATATTGATATTAAATCAAGTTAATAGTTGAGGTAAAGTCATTGTTTTTTCTTTCAGGTTATTCAAGCTCTGTTTGATTTCTTGAAAGACCAAGAATTACCAGTCTGTGCCATCAAATGTCTTCTAATCAGCAATTCGGTAGAGCTTCATGAACAAGCTATCAGTGAATTAAAAAGTCACACAGAGGTAGGGCGTTAAATTTTAATATGATCAGTTTTCACTTGGAATAACAAAACGGATATGTGCACAAACTATAGATGTGCCATTGACACTGCATGATTGATAATTAATGGCATGTTAGGAAATTTTTGACCATACAGGATTTTGCAAAAGTTAAGACTATCATCATTAAGGGCAAGCTTATTCTGTTTAGTACTAAATGTACCTGCCTGTCCTGGTCACAAAGAGGGATGTAAAAAATGATTCTATAATCAAAGTGCTTGCCTTAAAATCTAGAAATTGTGCAAATTATTGTGCGAGTGATGTTGAGAAATTGTGGAGATGTGCATCTATCTCCGATTCTATCTGAATTGTGAATATGCAGAGACAATTAAATATTTAACTGATAATTCTCTACTGTCAATTCCAGGCCACAGAAGATGAGGAACTGCTGCTGTTAGTACTCCAGCGCCATCTAGTAGCTAGCCTGGTGGAAAGTGCGTATTACCCGAAATTAGTGTCGTTTGTCATAGCACAACAAGAAGCGCATGACGAAGAGACATATTACTTCAATCCGAAAGAGATTGCCAACCAACTCATGGAAGCTGGCTACATAGCACATGCGGGCTCACTGTTGGCTCATACAAGAGGCCTGAATCCGGCACTGAGCACATTCAACACAGCTATGAATATAGTTTCTTCTTTGTTTGGGAGATAAGTCAAAATATTATAATTAACAATTAAACCAATGGTGCTGATGTTAGATGCCCAAATGGACAAATATATATATATATATATATATATATATATCAATTAGGAATGGTTGAATTTAAGCAAATTCTTTGTTTATTATTGCTGAATTACTTTTTGAGTTTAAGGAATGTTATCTTTTGATTCAACTTATAAATCACTTTTATGATATATTAAATGTAATATCTGCATGTAGTTATTTCAGTGATTGCAATTATCAAGTTTCTTGAATTCAGTAATAGAAAGTTATCATGAGCTACAATTTGAGACAACAAGAATGGAATACAAGAATGTAGTCAGCTAATGCGTTTGAATGTTTATTAGGTGATATATTTCTTTTGAATGATGGATTTATTTATCTGCATGAGAATGCCAACTCTATCAACTATATTAAAGATATATTCCTGGAATAAACCTTTCCCAAAGTAAAAGTTTGTGTACTTCTAATTATAGCACTATAAAACAAGACAGCATGTGTATTTTATCATTTATGAAGTATATGTAATAATCGGAAAATGCCGACTTGTGAATTTCATTTGATGATCGGTGTCATTATGTTTACTACTTTTTTTTAATACTGAGAGTAAGGTTCCTTTATTAAAATGCTACAATTCCACAGCATGTGAATGACATCAAATTTAATTTGGCAGACATATTTGTGTCACTACATTTACTGAAATATATGGTCTAAAATCCATTTGTTTGGAAATTAGAAGAAAATGTTCAGCCTCAATAGCACGTGAATTTCATCAAATTCTCCGTTAGGGGAACTAGGATTTTGGTAGTTTTTAAAACGCAAATATGCTGTTCTGAAGTCCTGTATTTGTTCGTGTCCTGTCAGTATGAACTGAAAATCTTTCATCATCAAAATATACCCAGAAAAAATTTCACTACAATACTGAGACCTAAACTGATTCAGTGGGAGTCGTCCGCTCTCCCCCATGTCCTGTTCACTGTAATTCTGTGTCATAACATTTGATTGGGAATGGATCAAACTAGTGTAGCCCAGCAGAAAATGGTTAGCATGTGATTTTCATCAAATTCTCATTGGAGGGAATAAAGATTTGAATAATATAAGTGATAAAAATAAGTTTTCCTCAAGGTCCTGTATTCTCATGTATTTGTTGTTCAGTTCCCTGTCCTGTCACATTGTCAGGTCAAGGTGAACTTGAGAAGTGTTGGTATTATCATGCTCATCAAGATCATCTGATGTATTGATTGGGAGAGTGGCTATAATTGGGCAATTTGGCTCCAAATTGACAAAATAACTTTCTACTAAGGAGACCCAAAACTGGTGTGTTCACTGCATTTATTAAAAATGCTAAGCCCTCCTAGCATGTGAATTTCATATTTCTTCAGTGCACATGTCCTAGAGATATATGCCAACTATAGAACGACAACTGCAATTGAACAATGTTGAATTTGAATAGGATTCACAAGTGGTCACTTGAAAATGGCTTCCAAGTTCTCTAAACAGAAGACAGTTTGTATGCCTTTCTGTTACTTATGATCTAACCATCCAGATCCATCACTAATAATCGACAACTGTCAAATAAAAGTTGTGAATGAAACAAAATTTTTGGGTGTACTTCTTGACTCCAAATTGTCTTTCATTCCTGAAGGCAAAGTGCCTGAAATCAATTAACCTCCTTAAAGTAGTGAGCAATATATATATATAATTGGGGTGGGGACACAACGGTCCTCCGTCTCTATCATGCAATTACTCGTTCTTGACTTGATTATGGTTCTGTGGTATATGGCTCTGCCAGACCATCTTATCTAAAATTCCTGAATTCTGTTCATCATCAAGGGTTGCGACTAAGCTTAAGAGCTTTTCGTACATCTCCTGTAGAGAGCTTATATGTACTGGCAGGGGAACCTCCACTTTCCCTTCGTCGTATCAAGTTGTCCATGCAATACATACTAAAAGTAGCTTCAACTCCAACAAATCCAACTTATGATGTAATATTTCATCCAAAGTACATGCATCATTATGAATCTCGTTCAAACGCCATTCGACCACTGGGATTACGCATGAAATTCTATCTTGAGGCTGCAAAAATTGATACTACAATCATTGCCGAGACGGAAGTACCACCCACTCCGCCATGGATTCTCCCAGTCCCTAAAGTTATACTGGACTTGGCAGAGCTTAAGAAAAGCGAAACCAATCCTGTAGACTATCAAAACCTATTTTATACTATAAGGTTTAAATATGAATCATACAAATTTCTATACACAGATAGCTCAAAAATGGAAAGACGAGTAGGCTGTGCAGTCACCTCTTATAAAACCGTTATAGCTGAATGTCGTCTTCCAGACCACTGCTCAATGTACACTGCAAAATTAACGGGCTATTTACCTTGCCTTAAAAAACATCGAGGACTCAGAATCAAATCATTATGTTATCTGTTCTGATTCCAAATCTGCTCTTCAAGCACTCCAAAATAAACAACTTGATAACCCTGGGATCTTAGATGTTCTTATTAAGTATTTTCATCTTCATGAATACAAAGACATTGTATTCTGCTGGATTCCTGGACATGCTGGCATTGAAGGGAATGGAAAAGCAGACCTGGCAGCAAAAAGGGCTCTTACAAAAGAGATAACTGATTTTACTATCCCATACACTGATTTTAAAACGACTACACAATCTTTTATCATGTCTCGCTGGCAAAGACCATGGAATGAATGTAATTACAACAAGTTGCATTCAATCTTACCTTGCATTCAAAATAAAATACCTAGTAGGTTCAATACTCGCAAAGATCAAGGCATATATCACAGATGCCTCCTAGGACATTCAAGACTTACGCATTCACACCTTTTAGTCAATGAACCGGCACCGGTATGCCAGAGTTGTCGGTGCCCCCTAACGATCAAACATATTTTATTAGATTGCACCCACTTACAACGCATTAGAAGACCTTTGTTTCAAGCTAATACCTTACAACATGTCTTTACCAGATATCCAATGCAGACAATTATTGATTTTTTAAATGCTTCTACTACCAAATATAGATAATCAATCTTAACCTAGAGAGCCTCTACATAGCCCACTCAGGTGCTGATGAGGCGTTAAACAATAACACACACACACACACACACACACACATGATACCTAGCATAGGTTCAGTAAACTGCTCTAGGAATATTTTTATTTTACGTAAAACAGTTCTTGATTTACAGTTTATATCCAGTTTGATGTCTGAGATATAAATGTTGATTGTATGAATTCAAGGCAAAAAGAATGGCACCTGGTTCTTCCATCTGATCTTGGATTAACATAGAGTAGCTCCTGAGATTAATCTACTGAATAATTTATTAATTAAATGACATTTGACTAGTTCATGTAATTGTCTCAATTTCTATTCCTACTGCATTTTGTATCCCAGTGGTGGAAGAGGCAATTAACAAAATATTAGTTTGAATATACCTGACCTTATGTAAGTTGGATAGCTGTTTCTCCTTCGTCTCATTGCCATGGTCTCTGTCTGTCCTAATTAGCCCAACTGGTGCAGAAATACAGGACCTAAAGCCCTAATCACACACGCACACCTGACCTTATGTTGTGGTATTCGCACATTTTGGGAGCGGAATGTGTTGGCTGTCATTTAGATGGAGCTCATTTCCAACCATTTCTGGTATAATTCACATATACAATTAACAATCTCATTGATGCACTGTGGACAGGGGAAGATAAGTTCATGGAATTGTAACCTCTACAGTTACATGATCAGGTTTTGCCCCATTGTCTCTCATCCATATAAGTCACACATTACTATAATTTGCAGCCCTCTGAAAAATGCAACGTCTTTGTTTAATTTGGGTATCTCATTGAACAACATTTTGCCACATCTTAGGCTTCAATAATTTTAGGGTCTGTATGGATGTGTATGTAATGCTCGTTTGCTTAATATTTACAAGTCTCAATGTGTGAAGCAATATCTGATAATTTCTGATTAGTTATTTAGGAGTTTTTCACAATCTCACACCTAATACCAGGTACAGATAATTCATTTCTGCTTCACTTATTTTCTACTAGTAAAGAAGTAAAACACCAAAATGATTATATTCTCACTTCTGGCCATGGGTTTTAATCATTTCTGAATATCTATGCAACTGGTGATTATTATGCTCATTGTGCACCTGTGTCCTCTCAACCAAGAAGCATATTTTCGTGTTCGACTGCTGGCCACAAGCTTCAAAGTCTTTTTGAAACTTTCATAAAAAGTGAAGGCAAAGAATGCGTTTAGTGTAATGTGTGCAGGGCAATTTGTTATGGTTTATGCAAGAGAAGTGGGAACATGCAACGTGAAGAGAGATAGAATCTTGAAGTCCACCTGGGCCCCTATTCACACACTGATTACCCTCCTAATGACCCTGTTAACTAGCAACCTTTTCGCCCCTTACCCACTAAGTTCTTGTTTTTTCTGAGGCTAGTGTCAGAAGTCATCCCAGTGCCTTTGGCGCGGTGTTTCGGTGCCATGGTGCACGAAGTTCTTCAAACCCATTCGGTGAAAAGCAGAGAAGCACTGAATAAAAAAAGAAGAAGAGAGAAGTGAAACCCATTGCATGATGTGGTTCAGTTTTCTAAAGACCAAATGCAAACTATTTTATTTTATTTATATTTTTTCCCCCACTTTTTCTAAGTAAAATGATGATAAATTAAGCATCTTGTTGGTCAGCCTAAAAGGGCCAACCCATCCATTGACAGAAGTCATGTTTATTTCTTGGTGCTAATTGCAATACTGCATGCTCCAAAATGTGTGCATAGCTAATATATAATATATATACATTTTTATTGACACGCAAAATATCAAATTGATACATGTGTCAGCGTGACTAAATAATGAATGGCAAAAAATATTTATCTATTAAATGTAGCAAACTCTGATCTAGATATAAAAGAAAATGACTGAAAATACATTAATAATACATTTTATTTATCTACTAGAACAGCAAATACATAGTACACTAAATCAGTGATGATATAAACATGGAGCCACTCTTGGCACAATTACACAAACATGAAAGTTGCGTTTAATTTGAAAGTCTCTTGAGAATAAAACAACGGTGGGGGTAATTGAACATGAAGGTAATTTAAATCGTTTTTCTAGATTTAATGATGTTAGGATATTTTATGAGCAAATAGTAAAGGTTTTATGAAGGGTAAGGCGAACTGCTATTGAATTTTTTTTTCTCGTATTTTGTAACATGCTGTTCAAATTTTGTTGATAACTACTTCAATAAATACATCAAATGTAAAGTAAATCGGCGAGAGTCCTGTGAGGTAGATAGATAGATACTTTATTTTCATCGAAATTTAAACATACATGGTTATTAAGACATTTCATTATGACACAAATATTTCGATGAGGGGGATGCACAAGAGTTTCGTGGAAACTATGTTTAATTGTGCATCCCCGCAATATTATTATACTAAATAATTAACAAAAGTTATATATAATAATAAAAATAATAAAAAAATTATCTAAATATAATTTATTACATGTAAATTTAAAAAAGACATAAATGATATAAAGAGAAGAAGAGGCTCTTCATGAAATTGGGTTAATCTGACATCTTCAATTAAATTGTCTACGACAGATATATCCTTTTATTCAGTATGAAACGGAACGTCAACTGCCTTCATCTGTAGCCTTGTCCTGGCTCTTTTTGCATCTGCAAGCTACTGTTGAGTGTTCATATGGTTGATCAACCATGTCAGGGCATACTACTTGCCATATTATTGGTGGTGGTTCGTTTTGTTTCTAGATCATAGACTAGGCCTTCTGGACATACTTCTTGATGGTGATACCTTGTTCTTCCGAGTTTGTGCTGAAGTCTGGGGACAGGTAATCTTCTATATATGGTTATTGTCTGACCTACTGTATTTATTGGCCAGATAAAAACATGCTGAGGTGCACCTGTCGCTTGCTGAATAATGGCAGGCGCAGTTACAGAGTCAGGTAGAGGCTATCTTATCCCAGATAGAAGTTTTGGTTGAGTAGCAGGCAGTGGAAGAACCAGGGAGGCATAGGGCTCAGGAAGGGGCTTAGAAGTTAGGAAGTTTGGGAAGCAAGAGATGTTCCTTCATGACTGAAGTCTGAGGATGGGTATTCTTCTGTATCCTGTTACGGCCTGGCCTGCTGTATCTGGGGACACAGCTGTGTGTGATGACGAGCGCAGTAACAGGGTCAGGCTGAGACGCTGTTGTTGCTGATGGAGCCCACTGTTCAGGGATTGCTTGCTGCAGAACCGTTACGGTCATTTCTCATAGTTTGGCTGTGTGGTTGTGCCACTCATGCTAGGCGCTTTTGTTGATGTCATGTAGCTGGATGTTAGAGTTTCTAATGACAGTGGACAGTTCATCAACAGCTTGAGTGTTGCCGTAATCCCTGCAAATGAGACTCAATAAATATTGTTGTGCATTTTAATTTGACTAATTTGGGATGGGATTCATTGAACTTAGTAATGAGAGGCTCCATGTATATGTTGGCATCAGGCCTTTGTGCTGGACCAACATTCGCTCCCAACAAGCATCAGAAATGAAACAGAAATGAATGCGTAAACATTTTTTTACGTGAAAAAGTCCAGTCCAGTCTGAATGTAGCAAACATGGGTTCACAATGCATTAGTTCATTGCAATGAATCATTGTTAACTAAATCACAAATACTGCAGTGACCACTTGTTGTCACAAACATTTCAACCTTATTTGGTAGTTTTAAGAAACTACAATACAAAGGCACTCAGTTTTATCAAGTTTTAATTTATAAATTGATACTAAATTCATGAAAAGTCAACATTTCACTTACTTAAAACACTTAAAGCTAATTTTGTGGCTGGTTTAGCACTTCTGATGAGATCAGTGTCAATCTCAACATTGTGGCAACACTGCTCTTCAAGGTGTCCTTTTTCACAGAAAGTAGGACGTGATTTCACTGCCAATCTGATTTATAAAGTGGTTTCATTGCTATTCTGATTTATAAAGTTGCACCATGCTGAAGACTCATCGCAGCCAGCCAGCATTGCCATGTGGTAGGATGCAGCCTTTGCTAGCCTGCTGCCCATTAACTGCCTATTACATCATTATTTGGGAAAAAATAAAACAGCATTACCATCTGTGTTTTAATGCTTGAACGCTGTCAATCTGAATTCATGTTTGAAAGGAAGCAATAACAAGTATTGCTAGACTAGTATTTCTATTAATTGGCATAAGTATCACTTCTCATGCTTTTAAAATTGGTAATGTCATTGGTGTTTCTTTAAAATGAGCATTAAATGTATCCGTTCAGGTGCAGATAAAACGACTCCAGACTGACCGTTCCTCTTGTGACACCTGTAGGGTTGGCAGTGTAACACCTCTCTTCACCAGTGATCGTGGGCGGGGGCCTAGCTCAGAGGTAGCGCTCTGGGCTTCCAACCGCTGGGTCCCAGGTTCGATTCCCGGTCGAGCCTAAGTTGAATAGCTGTTTCATCCTTCGTCTCATTGCCATGGTTCCTGCCTGTCCCAATTAGCCCAACTGGTGCAGAAATACAGGATGTAAGGCCCTAATCACACACACACACACAATTCACCAGTGGTGCTGTACTGGAAAGACGAGTAGGCTGTGCAGTCACTTCTTATATAGAACATCGAGGACTCAGAATCAGATCGTTATGTTATCTGTTCTGATTCCAAATCTGCTCTTCAACAAATCCAAAATAAACAACTTGATAACCCTGGGATCTTAGATGTTCTTATTAAGTATTTCTATCTTCACGAATACAAAGACATAGTATTCTGCTGGATTCCTGGACACGCTGGCATTGAAGGGAATGAAAAAGCAGACCTGGCAGCAAAAAGGGCTCTTAGAAAAGAGATAACTGATTTTACCATTCCATACACTGATTTTAAAATGACTATAAAATCTTTTATCATGTCTTGCTGGCAAAGACCATGGAATGAATGTAATAACAACAAGTTGCATTCAATCTTACCTTGCATTCAAAATAAAATACCTAGTAGGTTCAATACTCGCAAAGATCAAGGCATATATCACAGATGCCTCATAGGACATTCAAGACTTACACATTTACACCTTTTAGTCAATGAACCGGCACCGGTATGCCAGAGTTGTCGGTGCCCCCTAACAATCAAACATATTTTATTAGATTGCAGCCACTTACAATGCTTTAGAAGACCTTTGTTTCAAGCTAATACCTTACAACATCTCTTTACCAGATATCCAACCCAGACAATTATTGATTTTTTATATGCTTCTGGTTTCTACTACCAAATATAGTTAATCAATCTTAACCTAGAGAGCCTCTACATAGCCCACTCAGGTGCTGATGAGGCGTTAAACAATAACTCACACACACACAGTGGTGCTGTACAGCTGGTATCAAATTGAAATATTGTGTGATTGTAAAAGTACAGAAAATCATAGACTGCTCCACATACTGCAGCAGCAAACCCCCAGCAAAATGCATAGTTCATCATAGAGGGACTAATGGCATCGATCCCTAACTTATCTGTATCACATTTACTTTAGTCCATGAACCTACAGTTATCAATTTTTTAGCACAATTATAGCAGGTGTAGGTAACAACTGGTATTTTGGGACAGGCAATGACTGTCCATGATATTGGCGATAAAGAATATGTTTGCCTGTAGTTATCAGAATATTTTATACCTTGACATAATACGTGCAACATTACTTTACTTAGCCATTTATGCACACTAGTCGATGTCCCTATTCTTCTGGGCAAGCTTACTCAGTTTCCGCAGGCAGACGTATGAAACCATTGGCTGGGACCATTACTTTGTCTCAGCATATACACAAAGTACAAGACACATGCAATGTAATGTCTGACACAATCAACATCCAGCTGGGATTCAGTACATAAAGTGTACCCAGGCAGGTCTGGCATTAAATCCATAGTCGTTCATGAATTTATTTCAAAATGACTACTGCACAATTTCTCCAACGAATATGTGATACTATCTGATAGAACTGTTATCTGTCCTACCCACTATTCATTCCTACCACTAAAAGAATGTTAATTTTTCAGCACAATATCCAAGTCCTCAGAACGAAGTGGGCAATGGTTGCAGTATGCTGTCTGTATCCAGCCTTACTACAGAACAACAGGTGGTGGAGGTGACTCTTCAAAGGCGACATGCTGGGCAAGCCCAGACAGTGATGCCTTGGTGTTCACTCCAGTCTGTGAGGGCAGGGGCCTAGCTCAGAGGTAGCACTCTGGGCTTCCAACCGCTGGGTCCCAGGTTCGATTCCCGGTCAAGCCTAAGTGGGATGGCTGTTTCATCCTTCGTCTCATTGCCATGGTCTCTGCCTGTCCTAATTAGCCCAACTGGTGCAGAAATACAGGACGTAAAGCCCAAATCACGCACACACACTCCAGTCTGTGAGGTAGAACATGATATTGGCAATCCATCTCTCCGCATGCTGTTCCTCAAGCTGCCTCTGCAATTGTGTAGCACTGTTGCACTGGAGCGCAAAAGTGTGATGACTTTCATGTCTCAGGGATATCTGTATTGAAGAAATGTAATTTAGTTGGCTTATTGCATTTTCATGCTGATGAGGCATTAAACAATAACACACACACACATTGCATTTTCATAATTCAAATTTTATTTGGGGAGGCAGTTGTTTAATCTTGGAATATATATTTCAAACTCATGGTTCACTTCCAACCGCTGGGTCCCGGGTTCGATTCCCGGTCGAGCCTAAGTTGGATGGCTGTTTCATCCTTCGTCTCTTTGCCATGGTCTCTGCCTGTCATAATTAGCCCAACTGGTGCAGAAATACCGGACGTAAAGCCCAAATCACACACACACACTCCTTCGTCTCATTGCCATGGTCCCTGCCTTTCCTAATTAGCCCAACTGGTGCAAAAATACAGGACGTAAAGCCCTAATCACAAACAAACAGACAAGTTCATCTATAACAAGCACTGCATTGCGCTGTTATGGCTCACAAGTTTTCGAGCTGGCAATCATCTGCAATCCTCAGCAGCACATCATAAAGCTTGAAGTGGGGTTGGTAAAATGGTGTAGTCACGCAAAGACCTCGAGCTTGGAAGCATGAGCACACCTGATGCTCTAAGGCATTCATAAGCTGCAGGGGGACTTAAGCTTCAGTTATTTCTAGCAGACTGCCCTCCTCAAACTTCCCCCCATTGAGAATTTTTGTGAAGTCCTCAGACAGCTCCTTGGACGCACTTGTGGACTAATGCTGAAGCTGTAGCATCATCTCCTCTGTTGCCTTCAGTTTCTTCTTCAGAGCTCGTCTTTCACACTGCAAATAGCTCAGCTTCGAGTTCTTTTGAACATCTGTAAGGAAATCATTCCTTGTCGTAGGTGCGCTATGTTCCTGCAACATAATAAAAGTTTTTTTAATTACAGTAAATACAAGATAAATTCAGTGGTATTTCGAATCTTGGTTCTATTTCAGTAAATATTGTGCAATCTGATGATGGATGATCCTAAGTTTTAACTGAAATTACACCAAAAGTTTTAAGAAAAATTTAAAGTTTTTCTTTTATACCTGTTGGTCTTGGTTTTCGTTTTCTCGACTCCGAATCTTTCGCAAAGAAGACCTGTAAGTTTTGCAGACATCACACAGACCATCCACAACCAAACCATGACATTTCAAGTGTCGTATTATGTTGCCATTACTTCTAGCCTCTTGTCCATCTGGTCCTCTGAAAGTCACATCTTCTTGTGAATATTGTCTCCTCTGCTGCACAAGATCTTGGAATCCATCATTTCCAGGGCACAACTGCATCTGACTTAGTAATGCAATAACCATCTCTGCAGACTGTAGGTTATTTTCGAGGCCATGGTGTTAGGAAATATTGCTCTGTCCAACACCATGTGAGCAGTCACCTTGAGCAGTGAATGTACCATAGCACAATACTTCATTGGAAGCACTGTTCATTTTCCAAAGTGTCAATATAGATTCCGAGATAGTGCTAAATAGTCCGGCATTCATTGCCTTTTGTTTGAGAACTTCTAAATTAACTGTCACATTACACACTTCACAGGGGCTTGAGTGAGGCCTGAAGTTGTGCAGCTCAATATTCAAAGTTGCATCTTTCTTGTGCTTTCTTTTTTGTGTTTTCCATCTGAAATAATATAAAGGTCAGTATTAACTCAGCTGTCAGTAAAATAACCATTTACTCATCTTCCCCATAGTCTTGACCAACAACTCTCTACTTGTTGTTGACTAAAATTAATGTGATTACCTTATAATGCACACTACAAAACTTTCTGAGCATCACGTAACCGCTGGGTCCCGGGTTCGATTCCCGGTCGAGCCTAAGTTGGATGGCTGTTTCATCCTTCGTCTCATTGCCATGGTCTCTGCCTGTCCTAATTAGCCCAATTGGTGCAAAAATACAGGACGTAAAGGCCTTATCACCCACCCACCCTGAGCATCACGTTAATATTAAAATGTAATACAACTCTGCATTAATCCCGTTCAGTTTCAGGCGGCAAGCATCACACACGAACGGAGGATAAATATCGGGGTCATCTTTTGAAACATCAATGTTGAATGCCTTATTTATAGATAATGCTGAGCAGAGCTTCTGTGCTCTTATCCTGTTTGAGCTGGGAACCTATGAAGGCAGCACATCTGACGGAATTCTAAAGCCACCACTTGAAGGTGACACCTTGGTACTTTCAAACTGCACAATGTACATCCCCAAAACCTCTGTTACTTACTGTGTCATTTTTTTTTTCATTTCAGTTAGTAAAACAATTAAAGACAACTTGCCATTAAATCTGGGAGAGACTGAAATAAAGTTGTCAATTCCCCTCAACTTTGAGCTCCAGGCCCTCACATGCAAAAATCAGTTAGGTTTGGGGTAGTCTGCTCATGTTGGGTACGTGGGACAGGGCCTGCAGTGACTGATCCCGAAGGCTGCGATATCCCTCTTTATCCGTTTCTCGCAGAACAGGTGCATCCCTCAGGATCTCAGTGGTGTTGAGGCACTGCCTGGCATCTCAGATATCATTGATGGAGGTCCAGAAGGAGGCAGTGAGGAAGGTCCAGCTACTGATGCGGGTGGCCAATTCTTCTCTGGACTTAATATCGACTGGCTGTAGTGCAGCTGGTGATGAGGCCCAGGAGGAGGAGGAGGAGGAGGAGGAAGAAGAGCGAAGTACTGGTGCTGCTGCTGGGGTTGCTGCCGCTGGATTTTTGCTCGCTGTATATTGCCTTTAAGTTGCAAAAACATTGGCAGCAGTTGGGCATGCAGCTCATCAAAGTACTCGGGATCCAGCGTCATGCACTCAGCAACGATAAAGTCACCAAGCACCCGGATTCTTCTTTTTGTCAGATCCTTTGGAGGAGGACCAACCATTTGCTGTATGGTTGCCTGCAGCACTCCTGATGATGATTTTGCAAGATCAACAAGTTGATCTTTCCCACTTTGCTGCTGCTCAGGTTCCTTTCTCCTTTTCTTGTAGGGGCTGCCCTTGGATCGCCTGGCAGGAGGGGCATCTATGGAAATATCCGGATCAGAATGATCATGGGGCTCAGATTCCTCCGCTGCAGCGGAGCTGTCCTCCAGTTCGCAGAGTTTCTTTTTTGTCTTGGCAATCTGCTTTTCAAGAACATTGCTGCCCTGGCGACTCGGAATTCTGGTGATATGGTCCACCAGGAAACCAAAATTAGCACATATCCATTGTTCCTTCTCTGTAGGATTCCGCTTGGCAGTACCGGATGGCCCCTGCTTCACTAGTTTTCATGCACTGGTCCTCATAGACTCCAGCCAGGTCTTCAGTTGAAATCCGTTGCAGGGAACACTCAGTTTGGCAGCCATGTCATTCAGGAGGGCCATCTTTCTGCCTGAATCTTTATATTCTTTTAATGTCCAATCATAAAAGATTGGATTGTCCCGATACCAGTAGGCGACATCCTGTTTGTCACTGGCTGGCAGGAACAGCTTTTCCTGCTTCTTCCGAGCACCAGTTGCAGGCACATTTGCAGCAGATGAGCGAGCAGGCAAAGGATCAGGCTTAGGAGCAGGTGAAGGATCAGGCACAGGAGAAGGTGCAGGCTTAGGAGCAGGCGCAGGAACACGAGATCGAGCAGCAGCACGAGCCGGAGCACGAACACACACAGGAGCACGAACAGGAGCACTAGCAGCAGTGGACTCATCAGTGCTGCCAGCATCTGATGAGGTCTTCCGAGCACCAGTTGCAGCACTCTTCTTCATCATCTTTTCTGATCCTGAAGATGCATCCTCATCGCTGGGTAGATGTAAGGAAGACGCCATAGACGAAGGCGACTTTTCTGCATCCAAATCAGTAAGAATTGCAGCAGGGATCCTGGGTCTAGTCTTTTTCATCGGCATGATAAAAAAAATTCTGGAGCGGTGTATTGGTCTTCTCTGTTTGATAGCAAGATGCTGAATGATCTCATAGCCACTGATCAATCTTTATATAGTGCCTGGATAGCGTACCCCGCTGTGATGACATCATAAACCCAGTTCGCATTGCATCACTAGCTCTAGCGCAAGCATATTGGATCAACAGCCGGCGACACTGGGCAAACTCGACGGGTTACTTATCGAAGCCGTCAAGTCACCCGTAGAACCCGTTGACTTACCCATAGAACCCCTGAACAAGCCACCGGGTTTACTACGGGTAAAATTAGGCACGGATAACTCGCCGGGTTCTACGGGTGACTCGACGGGTTCTACGGGTAACCCGCCGGCTTCCACGGGTAATCCGCCGGCTTCCACGGGTAATCCGACTTTTTGGACACCCGGGAGTTTGCTACGGGTGAGCCATGCAAGTTGGATGGCTGTTTCATCCTTCGTCTCATTGCCATGGGTCTGCCTGTCCTAATTAGCCCAACTGGTGCAGAAATACAGGACGTTAAGCCCTAATCACCCACCCACCCTACTGCTCGTCGGGGCGGGGGCCTAGCTCAGAGGTAGCGCTCTGGGCAAGCTCTGAGCAAGCCTATTCTTTGTCAATCTTGACACGACTGTCTCTTCCGATGGTGACTTCATTCCCTGGCCAATCAGGTCAACTTGCTTGGCAGCCTTCAAAAGTCTCAAATCTGTCTGGCTCCATTGAAATGGACATTGGCCATACGGCTCATGAAGACATCGTACAAGGGATGAGCCTCCGTTGTTACACAGGTTGCAAACCGTCTCTTGAAATACCAGATGTGAAAACGGATGACAAGATCTGGCCAAGCAGCAAAGGATTTACGCAGAAATAGTTCTGGCAGCAGTCGCGGTCGATGTACAAGATGTCAGGTGGTTGGACTCAAGCTGTGGCGTATCTGTTGACAAGTTATTGAATCATTGGTTCCCAGGCCATGATCCTCGCATGCCGGCTAAAAAAGGACTTGCCCGTGCTCGTTGCTGACATTTGTTGCCCATGCTGCAATTTCTTGGGCATGGCCAGCCAGTTTCTTTATGAACTGAAACAAAGGGAAAATGATGTAAAAATTGGCATATGTACTGACTGTCACAATGGCAATGTGATATTATGGATATAACTATAGGCATATAGTTCCAACAGAGTTTTCCGAAAACATAGTAAAATAATTTGCCTGACAATGCACAACATGAATAGTGTAAGAGGAGGCAAACAACAAGTGCAAATATAGCAGCAACTAAGTTGTCTATGCTGAGGCGAGGAAAAGACCCCTTCAAGTCTCATCATAGCATCTGCCTATAGCAGTTGGACACATATGCTGATTAAACTTCATGTCCAGTGGCATTGAGATATTGTGTGATTGTAAAAGTACTGAAAATCATAGGCTGCTCCACATACTGCAGCAGCAAATCCTCAGCAAAATACGAAGTTTGTCATAGGGGCACTAATGGCATTGATCCCTGACTTATCTGTATCACATTTACTTTAGTCCATGAACCTAATCAATTTTTTAGCACAATTACAGCAGGTGTAGGTAACAACTGGTATTTTGGGACAGCCAGTGATGGTACATAATATTGGCAATAAAGAATATGTTTGCCTGTAGTGACAACTGAAAAGTACTTCAACTGTAAATCAGTATTTTCAAAGTTATCAGAATATTGTATGCCAGCACATACCCATATTGACATAATATGTGTGACATTACTGTACTTAGCCATTTATGCACACTAGTCAATGTCCCTATTCTACTGGGCAAGCTTACTCAGCTTCCACAGGCAGACATACTGTTGAGATGATTAAGTTCAGTCCAAACCTTTGGGTGGGACCCTTACCTTGTCTCAGCATATACACCAAGTACAAGGCAAATGCAATGTAACTTCGGACTCAATCAACATCAAGCTGGGATTCAGCACACAAAGAGTGCCCAGGCAGGTCTGGGATTAAACCTACACTCATTCATGAACTTATTTCAAAATACCTAAATGTGTGATGGTACCGATACTATCTGATAGTACTGTTATCTGTCCAACTCTTCATTCCTACTACTAAAAGCATGTTGGTGCTGATGAGGTGTGAAACAATAACACACACATAACAAATAACACCAAATGCATGTTAACTTTTCAGCACAATATCGAAAACTTTTGACAATTGTTTGTGGTGAGAACAATAACCAGAAAAGTTTGAGGTATTTACCTTCTCGGTTGAATCCATCTTCAGGACTTTGCTGAATGTGGAGGTAATCAAGGCCTTTACGTCCTTAGGACAAAGTAGGCAATCGTTGCAGTGCGCTGTCTGTATCCAGCCATACTTCGGAACAACAGGAAGTGGAGGTGAAGCCCAGACTGTGATGCCTTGGCGAATTCTTCAGTCTGTGAGGTAGTGCATGATATTGGCAATCCATCTCTCCACATGCTGTTCCTCAAGCTGCCTCTGCAACTGTGTAGCACTGTTGCACTGTAGCGCAAAAGTGTGATGACTTTCATGTCTCAGGCATATCTGTATTGAAGAAATGTAATTTAGTTGGTTTATTGCATTTTCATAATTCACATTTTATAGGGGGAGGCAGTAATTAAAGCAAAGTTGACAGACTGATAATATTTGCAAAATGCAGGTAATTCAAATTCGCCACCAAAGTAACGAGTCATTAATTTTCACTGCAGATGCAGTGTGTGGTGTGGGTGCCTGTGGTGTTGGTATCAGTGGTGTTGGTGCCTGTGGTTTTGGTGCCAGTGGTGTTGGTGCCTGTGGTTCTGACTATGGCCTTCTTGTGGCTGTGCTCTTCCTTCCTGTTCCTCAACTGCTTCAGCATGTCACAGCAGTTCCTCATCCACAATCTCAGGTGGGGTTAAGATAACCTGCCAGGACATCATGAGCTGTAAAGTTGGGGATGTCTCCAATTCGCAAACTGCATGTTTGGTAGGGCCTGCAGTGACTGATCCTAAAGACTCCAGACTCAAGAAATTGTATTCACTTAGCATATAACAAAATAGTTACAATAAGTGGGGTGGCTTCATAAAGACAAATTTTGTCACTTGCATGATGCCACCCCAGGATTAATAGAGAGACCATGATTTCTTGATGATGATGCATGATATGTATACATATAGTTTGATGAGTGGGACCTTGATTTAGTAGGATGATGATGAAGAAGAAACTGTATAACAAAAAAAAGCAATACATTTTGTAAGGGATTTATGCCCCCCAACTTAGCTGCAGGGGCAAAGTACCATGGTATACTATAATCAGACTTATATGTGTCTAATAGAAAGTGTTTGGTATATTTAGTAAAGCCAGGAAGACAGTGTGTATCTATTTTTTCTTTATGCAAAGTGGGATATTATTATAAATATACGGAATGCGGAACTCCTTCGTCTCATTGTCATGGTCCCTGCCTGTCCTAATTAGCCCAACTGGTGCAGAAATACAGGACGTAAAGCCCTAATCCACCCACCCCACCCACGGAATGCGGAACCTAATACTATTTTTTACGAAGGCATGTCTACTTACAGGTATCCTTAAGTCTCTCGCATGTCTTGTATCATAATTATGTACTTCACTATTTCTGACAAACAATGAGGACATGAAATACATCGGTAACATTTGATTTTCTACCTTGTACATAAATTTGTAATGCTGAACTAGATATATTTCACTTAATTTGAGGAGGGAGAAATACTTGAAAAGAGTCAGTGTGTGCATTGTATTTAGCATTTGAGATGACTCTAACAGAACGCTTTTGTAGTTTGAACAGTCGCTCGGACACAGAACCCCAGACTGTTATCGCATAAGTAAGGTAGGGCAAAATCAGTGAACTATATATAGTTTTAGGTACATCATAAGGCAGGAAGTTTTTTAATCTAGATATTATTCCATTTGCCTTGGCTACTTTTTTGGATATTTGATTTAGATGAGGCTACCATGTTAAGTGTTTATCTAATATTATTTCAAGATACTTAAATTCATAAACAAATTCTATTTGCGTCCCCCCAATATTAAGATCAATTTCATTAACTCTTTTTTGTACTGGATGGAACAACATGGCTTTAGTTTTATTTTCATTTAATGACAATTTGTATGATTTAAACCATTTACATATATTATCCAGTTCATAGTTTAAAGTAATATTAGGATTTTGGTCTGAGATAGAGGTTTCTAGAGCAGTAAATAGTGCCATATCATCTGCATGTATAACTGGCTTAAAAAGAGTACATGCTTGAATTAGATCATTTAGATAAATAATAAAAAGTAGTGGACCTAACATGGAACCTTGGGGAACCCCTGTTTTAATAATTCATCTGTCTGAGACGAAATCATTGTATTGGACAACTTGACTTTTATTACTTAAATATGTTTCAAATAGTTTTAATGCAATATCCCTTACGCCATAATGTTTTAATTTATTAAGAAGAATTTGGTGGTCCAGTGTATCAAAAGCCTTTGAGAGATCTAAAAAATGCTAAGAGAAGTTTGTTTTCTGTCCATGGCACATGTTATTCTATCAACTAGTTCCAAAGCTGCCATTTCTGTTGAGTGTTGACTTCTAAATCCATAATGTTTTTCATAGAAAATTTTATTTTCAGTAAAATAGTTAAAGAGTTGTTTATGTATGATCCTCTCAAAGACTTTTGATATGCTGGGTATAATTGAGATAGGACGGTAAATTTCTAGCAGATAATCTTCACCCTTTTTATAAATTGGGAGTACTTTGGCAGTTTTTAGTTTATCTGGGAATGTTCCTGTGTTTAGTCAGGCCTTAGACACCGGACTAACAGTAGGAATTGTAGCAATAGACTTGTCGAAAGCATTTGATTGTATGGCACATGGCCTCCTCCTTACCAAATTGAATGCGTATGGCTTTAGTACACGCTCGTGCAGTTTACTTAAATCATATTTAGTCACCAGAAAACAAAGGGTAAAAATAGATACTTTTTCAGATTGGGTTACTAACATTAAAGGAGTGCCACAAGGATCAATATTAGGGCCTTTACTGTTTTAATATATTCCTTAATGATTTGCTTTACGAAAATATCAACTCAAAAATGTACAATTATGCAGATGATAACACCCTTAGCTATACAAACCAAGATATAAATGTTATAAAATCTAAACTCGAAACAGACTGTATGACAGCAATAAACTGGTTCACTCAAACTTCCTGAAGGCAAATGCAGATAAATTCCAGCTGATGTTCCTAAATCGTCATATGACAAACATAGACATATCCATACAAATAAACAATTTTGATATACAAGCATCAACTTCAGTTAGCATCCTAGGTGTAGAATTTGACCAGAAGTTAAACTATAACTCTCATATAGATGGTATATGTAATCAGACAAGCAAACAAATTAATGCTCTGAAAAGAATAAAACAATGCCTAAACCGACAATGTAAAATCATACTCTATAACAGCTACATAGGCAGTAACTTTAATTACTGCCCAGTTGTTTGGATGTTTACGAACAAAACAACAACAGACAAGCTTGAAAAAACAAATAAGAGAGCTCTTCGCTTTGTAGAAAATGATAATGACTCTTCCTATGAGACTCTCTGTATGCAAGAAAGACAGCTAAATATTCATAAAAGATGCATTAAATCTGTAGCTGTATTAATGTTCAAAGTAAAATCAAGATTAGCTCCATCATATATACTAGACTTATTCACAAACAGATAGAATTGCCCTATAATGTTAGAGACAATGATAGTTTCACACTCCCAAATTTCAATACAATAACCTACAAAAAGAAAAGCGTAAAGTATTATGGTGCAAAACTATGGTCAAATATACCGGCTGAAATCAGAAGTTCTCTCTCACTCAGCAGCTTCAAGTTTGCTGTTACTGGCTGGCTAGGTGATGTAAATGATCTGAACAATATTTTAATTTAGCGTAGAATGTTCTTGTAACAGGTGCTGTTGTGTAACCAACACTGGTGCTACACTCCAAAGACACACTCTGGGCTTCCAACCGCTGGGTCCCGGGTTCGATTTCCGGTCGAGCCTAAGTTGGATGGCTGTTTCATCCTTCGTCTCATTGCCATGGTCTCTGCCTGTCCTAATTAGCCCATCAGGTGCAGAAATACAGGACGTAAAGCCCTAATCACCCACCCACACTCCAAAGACACTGTATTTAACCTTGGTGCTGAAACTGTAGAGCCATGTAACATTATTGATAGTAGAAATTTTTAGATGCTCTCTTTATTTTTACTTTATTTGAAAATTTGTATTCTTGGTACTATATTGTTTTGTAGAATAGGTCGTACAGAAGCATTTTGCTTGAGTCATTATTATGTCATGATTGTATTTTAATTGTATGTATTATTTTGACTCTGATCAAAAACGACATTAAATAAAATTTTACTACTACTACTACTAGTGTCTGATTTATTATTAAAGTTAGTGGTTTGATGATTTCAGATTTAATGTGTTTAAGCAATTTATTTGATATATTATCTACTCCATTACTGGTTTTTGGTTTTCAATTCATCAATAGTCTTTAGTACATTATCCTCATTCACATTTTTAAAGGTTATGTTGGAGATGGAAGGATTAGTTAAGTAATTATTAAATGACATATTAGGAGACTGAGTAATTTTACTGGCTAGTGTTGGTCCTATGTTTACAAATACTTATTAAATTCATTGGAAATTTTCAGGGAATCATTGTGTGGTATATCATCTATTAAGAAATAAGTAGGATATTCAGTATCATTTGCAGAAGATGCTATCACTTGCTTTATTGTGTCCCAAGTTTTCTTTATGTTGTTTTTATATTTATTGAAAGATGTTTGGAAATACTGTTGTTTAGCAGTTCTTATCATTTGTTTTAAGATTCTGTTATATGTCTTTAGATTTATCTTGAGTGTTTCATAAATGCTATCTGTTGCCATTGTGTCTTTCAATCTTTTATACAATTTATCCCTAAATTTTATTGAATGTATTATACCTTTTGTGATCCAATATGGACTTTTTGTGCTTATACTTATGATATTTAACTAATTTCACAGGAATATGATTGTTGATAGAGGTTACCAATAAGTTATCTAATATATTGTAATTTTGATTTGGGTCATTGTGATATCCTTGGTTAAACTTTCCTATTGTACAGGTAAGTTTTAGCTCATGAAGAAACATCCATTTGGTTGCAGTAATGCTACCTCATGGTCAGCAGAAAGCCAAGTTTCTTGCAAACAGATGACTGAGAATGGACTCTCAGTGTTACTATAATAATCAATATAAACCTGTAGTTGGTCAAATTTTGCCGATAAAGATTAACAGTTTAAGCTTATTAAGTTAAATAAATTTTTCTTATCATTTAGTACCTTAATAGCATCTTCATTGCTGTAGTAGGGAGACTGTACAAATAAATCTGGGATTCCTTCATCAAGGTCATCATCATCATACTCCAGGTGAAGTAAATCAAGCAATGAGCTGGTCATTATGTATCAATGGGTTGAATTTATATGATCCTGTGACATTGATAAACCAACAGATTTATAAAGTTGATTATTGGATGAATTGTAAATGATTGGGCAACACTTAATGAAATATTCAACAGAATTAAACAAACTAAGATGGTGTGATTTGCTGTTAATTGAATCAGGAAACAGAGATATACACAAGGGATTTTTGAAATCGAGATGGTTGAGAATGATTGTAATTAAATCAGCAATAAGATATACATGAACTTCAAGCTGAAATGAGTGATATGAGAATGACTGATAGGCATTTAGATAATGTTTATGAAAATGAAAATGTGCATTGGAGATTTGTGAGTCTTGCATAAAAAGTCTTTGATATAAATTATCAATGATGTGTGTTATGAGCATTTTTACCAACAGAGAGTTTGTGATATTTTTCTGGATCTTTCTAGTAATGTCAGAATTCCCTGGATAAATATAGCAGTGTCCTTGTGACAGACATACAATTTAAAGTTTAGATTAATATAGCAGAATCCACACATATTTATCAGTCTATGCAAAGATAATATTCTCTAGAGTCAAGATGATATGCAAACAATGCATGTTATGGTCATATAAATACGTATCTCAGGCAATTAGAGTTAACATTCCATATTTCAGTGACTGCAAGGTAATATATTTCAATCAATGAGAGTCAGTATGTTCCAATATAATATGGAATTTAGTAGCAGTTTCAATTTGGAAAAGCATGATTATATAGGAATTTACTGTTAATGAGAGTTAATGTTCCAACATAACACAGATTGCAGCATTAATTGTTTCAGTTCATATTTATCATTCATTGTTCATTTCATCTCGTATTTTGGTCAGTATTTGTCCCATCCAATTCTTTCCAATCCACTTGGATGTATCAGTTGCAGTTGGGGAGGAGATTTTGATACCAGTCCCATATAAGTGGTCAGGTGGTGCTTCCCCAATTCGGCGTGTGCCTGTGTTAAGTAGAGCTTGTTTGTTAACTGTGTATTTCTCTTTATTTACACGTTTCAGGATATTGTAGGCCTTCTGATCCCAGAGTGGTATTCGATACGCATTGACCTTTTTGCCAAGCAAGTTAATTTTGTAGGGGTCAGTTTCCTTTAAGATGTTTAAGGCAGTACTGTTGTCACCAAAAAGGAGGGCCTTAGCATACTGGAAGTACTGCTCATTGCAACAGTAAGTTTGTCCTTCTATTGTGACATTAGATGCATGGAAGTTGCTGAAAACACTGTTTAGAGAATAAAACACAACAGTGTCATTGTTGCATTTCACAGCTCTCTTCTTAATGCTGTGACATCTCTCTTAAATCCATTTCTTGGAGAACAGGTGCATACCTATCCTAATTGCTGATATTCTGGTGGTTCAGGGCCAGAGTGGTCAAACTGTCCCCAGGAAAGTCACTCATAATAGTGTCCAATGTGGTCTGGACATCATTTATTAATTGAGTCTTGCTGAGACAGAAGGTCTTATGGCTCTTGACTTTCTCCTCACTGCCCAGTTAAGTGTAGGCCAGACAGATAGATGTGTACTGATAAAGGTGTACCAATATTACGATCGGGTATCCGTATCGGCCCATACTGAGCCTCGAATATCGGTTGGGTGGATTGGCTTTAAAAGGTGCCAATACCAAGTACCAGCCACGCCCCCTCAGCAGCACCACCTCCTATGGCCTGAGTGAACCGCATCACATTCCAGCCTCAGCAGGTTGCGTGATTGCATGACCTGGAGAGATTGTAGTGAGATTGTGAAAAACCCCAAGAATGAGGTAAGATCTTGGTTGTCATAGTGCGTGTCGCATATTGCTATCGGACCTATTGTTTGGGACCAGTGAAACGTGGATACAAATTTTCATTAATGTATGTATATTAATATATATATATTGAACTCGTTATTCATGCAGTTTGGTTTGCAGTTAGCTTTATTGTGTCGTTATGATTAGGAGAGATATGACTTCATATTATACCGAACATTCATTATGGTGCTGATTGCAATACTTGCAAAGATCAAGGAATATATCAGATGCCTCATAGAACATTCCGGTATGCCAGAGTTGTCGGTGCCCTCTTACAATCAAACATATTTTATTGGATTGCATCCACTTACAATGCATTAGAAGACCTTTGTTTCATGCTACTACCTTACAACATCTCTTTACAAGATATCCAACGCAGACAATTATTGATTTTTTACATGCTTCTGGTTTCTACCACCAAATATAGATAATTAATCTTAACCTAGAGAGCCTCTACATAGCCCACTCAGGTGCTGATGAGGTGTTAAACAATAACACACACACGCACACCTGGTGCTGATTGCAATTGATTGGGTTCCACGGAACATAAAAGATGTGAAATTGTTATTCTAAACACTAAGTAATGATACAGGTCAATTGACTAAGTAATAGTGGCTACATAGCCCAACAGGTGCTGATGAGGCGTTAAACACAATCAGAAATACACACTGAGTAATAGTGGGGGGGGGGGGGGGGGGACCTGCGAATGCATATCGTGGGTGGCTTACAAAAACAACTGTTATCATTGTAAAAATGGACGAGGGCATAGCTCAGAGGTAGCGATTTGTGGGCTTCCAACCGCTGGGTCCCGGTTTAATTCCCGGTCGGCCTAAGTTGGATGGCTGTTTCATCCCTCATCTCATTGCCATGGTCCCTGCCTGTCCTAATTAGCCCATCAGGTGCAGAAATACAGGACGTAAAGCCCTAATCACACACACATCATTGTAAAGATCGGTATCAGTATCAGCCGATACGAGGGAGCAGTATTCCTGGATCGGTACACCTCTACTCACAGGGCGAGACCTCTACATAGCCCACTCAGCTGCTGATGAGGCGTTAAACAAATACACACACACACACACACACTAACAGGGCGGGGGCTTAGCTCAGAGGTAGCGCTCTGGGTTTCCAACTGCTGGGTCCCGGGTTCGATTCCCGGTCGAGCCTAAGTTGGATGGCTGTTTCATCCTTCGTCTCATTGCCATGATCTCTGCCTGTCCTAATTAGCCCAACTGGTGCAGAAATACAAGACATAAAGCCCTAATTACAAACACACACACATAGCCCAACAGGTGCTGATTAGACATTAAACACAATCAGACATACACACTAAGTAATGGTAGGGGGGGGGGCTGCGAATGCGTATGGTGGGTGGCTTAGAAGAACAACTGTTATCATTGTAAAGATCGGTATCAGTATCAGCCGATACGAGGGAGCAGTATTCCTGGATCGGTACACCTCTACTCACAGGGCGGGACCTCTACATAGCCCACTCAGGTGCTGATGAGGCGTTAAACAATAACACACACACACACACTGACAGGGTGGGGGCCTAGCTCAGAGGTAGCACTCTGGGCTTCCAACCGCTGAGTCCCGGGTTTGATTCCCGGTCGAGCCTAAGTTGGATGGCTGTTTCATCCTTCGTCTCATTGCCATGGTCTCTGCCTGTCCTAATTAGCCCAACTGGTGCAGAAATACAGGACGTAAAGCCCTAATCACACACACACACACATACATACACACACACCTCTACTGACAAGGTGAGAGAGCCATTATTGTGCAGGTCAAAACCATGAGCCCAATTAATCAGTCCATAAAATCTCCCACAATCGTGTCCAGTCTGACACAACAGTAGTAGGTTTATGGGTTCGCAATCTGTATTGAAAAACATTAACAGAACAGGACAAGATACGGTAAAATGAAAAATTCAAATAATTTCATCAAAGACATCCAAGATCACAGAAAGTCAAAAATTTTGACAGTTTGACATAACCTTTAACTTAACCCCTGACCTTCGGGCATCTCCCTGTCACTCAAATAGAGGGTTGAAAGGGAAAAGGGTAGACTTTTTTACCCCTCAAGAAGCAGCCCCTTGGGTGACACTTTTACCCCATTCTTTTAAACAATTAATGTTCACTTAAATGATATTTATTACAACTGATTGGAAATTGAACTTAAGAGAGCTTGAAGGGTGTATTCCTGCTATTAATTGTGATATTAAGATCATTAGATTTACAATATTTCAAAACTGTGAATAAAATTAAAAATATCCTAGAATAACTATGTTATTATCATAAGATATGTGCATCTTGTCCAAGTGTGCTATCATTTGTTAGTTAATATAGTAGTGTGCATATATATCAATTATGAGGTTTACTAAAAGGTTTGACCAAATTTCTCTCATTTACTGTTATTTTCATATCAAAGGAGCAAAACCCCTTCTTGAGAAATTGATACCATGTGACATAGCCCCCCTAGAAAGGAAGGGTGAAGATTTCTAGATAGCTGAGGGATTTACAGTGAAACCTTTCATGTAAGAATATCCAATATTAAAATCCCCTCAATATTAAGACCCCTTTGCAAAACTATAACCATGATGTAAAAATATCCCGGAATTACAACCTCCATGATAATAAGTCCACTTCAAACCATTTCAGTGATTACCTAGAGTGAAAACATAACTGGGGTTCCACTGTAGTTAAAATATGTGTAAGCTGCAGGGACCTGCATTCTTATTAGACTGTGTGTGTGTTTCCATCAGTGTAGGTGGTTGTGTACATCAAACATAAAGGATATCATATTAGGAATTTTGAGATTTAATGCAAGTTTAAGAGTTCATGTACTGGAAGGTAAGTTTATTTGTCATTTATGATATTTGCATGTCAAAGACAAAGCTAAATGGTTTGCAATTCATATACATACTGATACATGAAAGAAGGAAGTTTTCTGTTACAGTATAGCTCAGTATATCCAAGATTTAAGAAATAAAAACCAACTGTTTGGTTCTGTGCATATAATGACAAGAATCAAGAACTACAGAGCTCTCTAGTTCCTGATTGATAGTTTTGAGAGGTGTGCAGTATTTACACCATTCTCTTGAAAAATTTATATTAAAATAATTCAGGTAGCATATATATGATAATTGATCAGAAGTTTAGCCTAGGGCTGATTAAAGACCAAAGGGAATATTGTGGAACCTAATGATTAAGTTCATATTTTAATTTGTGTTCCCTGTGCACTATGCAAGATTCTAAAACTGAGCCTAAATCATGATATTAAGATCACTACTTCAGGGGTTCCAAGGGGTGGAGTCTTCTCTGTATATAATATGATATGATATGATATGATATGATATGATTACTAAGGGTGAGCATAACATGGATTCCACTGTAGCTAAATATTGGTCCCATTCTCTGAGCTCCAGCACTGACCTGCATTCATTCATTCATTCAGCATTTGTTCAGACTGCTTTGAAGAAACATACATGTATGTTTCTTTCAAGCAGTGTCCATCAGTGCAGACATTTGTATCAAACATATATACATATATATAGGATTTACTGGAATGTACAATACCCCCACAATGAACTTTTTACTGAATATTGCCAAAAATATTATCTTTAAAATGATTTAGGTTCCAGGTTGGTGCATGTTGTCATACATTGACAATTTGACATTGAATTTAATGAAAATTGTGTTTTTTTCAGAAATTTGTATCCCATTTTCTTTGAAACTGCATTTGTAAACCATATTTCATTCATGGTACTAATAAAACCCATATAGAAGAACTCATTTTTAAAATTTCAGCCTTCTACATGAAATATTGTTCTCGGTATAGCCATTCAAAAATGGTGTTTCTCAAAAACGACCAAAATGAAAAAGCTATTTCAAGGAGACAGAATATTATGGAAATTCAACCTGTACCTCTCAAAGTTTGTCTGGCAAAAGTAATGGGGCCAAATCTAAAGCATATCCATTTTAGAGGTCTTAACTTGAATAGTTTTTAAGATATAATAATTTAAAAACTGCATTTCATATGACATTGCCAAAATATTTTCTTTGAAACTGCATTTGTAAACCATATTTCATTCATGGTACTAATAAAACCCATATAGAAGAACTCATTTTTAAAATTTCAGCCTTCTACATGAAATATTGTTCTTGGTATAGCCATTCAAAAATGGTGTTTCTCAAAAACGACCAAAATGAAAAAGCTATTTCAAGGAGACAGAATATTATGGAAATTCAACCTGTACCTCTCAAAGTTTGTCTGGCAAAAGTAATGGGGCCAAATCTAAAGCATATCCATTTTAGAGGTCTTAACTTGAATAGTTTTTAAGATATAATAATTTAAAAACTGCATTTCATATGACATTACCAAAATGAGTGCAAAAAACGGCTAAATCTTAAACTCTTCTATGATTTTTCTAGTCAAAACGAGAAAATGTATTGATCTTAAATTTTGCACACCTCCTATAAACTAATGTAGCTTTGCCTCAGAATTTTTTAAGGCAAATCTGAGATGGTGAGGTGGAAAAATGTTCAGAAATATTTTTGAATTGACACGGAATGACTCAAATTTAATTAAGTTCATATTTTAATTTGTGTTCCCTGTGCACTATGCAAGATTCTAAAACTGAGTCTAAAACATGATATTAGGATTACTACTTCAGTAGTTCCAAGGGGTGGATGGATCCCCTATGTATATCATATCATATCATATCATTATAAATAATATAGTGTCTTTCCTATGGTAAAGATAGTAGGTGAATTATTTATAATTATTACACAGTTTAATACCCTCATTCTAACATTATTATGAATTAAGCTATACAATTAAAATATCCAAAACATCCAAGATTATCTTAAACCCAGACTAACCATTAAATAATGAACTTTGACAGATCCATTACAAATGTCATGACCTTTGACATGTCTATAATTGATTCCAGGTTAGATCTTGAAAGGGGTAAAACCAAATACCTTGTTTCTAAAACAGGTGTGAAATAATGTGGATAAAATTTGCATTAATCATATTTAAGTGCTTAAGGTCCTTGGTCATATTGAAACTCAAAATCCAATAAGATATCAGGAATTCAAAGATTTGTAAACCAACTACAACTGTATACAAACAAATACTTTTCACTGCATTCAACTATGAGAAAGTATGAAAGGCAGAGTGATAATTATCAGGGTCTATTAATACCAAACCTTTGAGTTACCACATGTATGTCTCAAGGACATGATCCCTGTTATCACACAATACACTTTCATATCATATAAAGACAATTTCATATGTTTTTGTTTAACACGAACAAGAATACATCATGATAAAATACTTAACAATTTTAGAACTTTGCAACAAACTTAAAACAATTTTAGAACTTTGCAACACACTTAAAACATTTACAAACTACAAAAATTGTCATAGTTTTACAACACTGAACATATGTCAAACTTCACAAATACATTAAAACTTGAACCAAAAATTATAACTGCACACTTCTTGAGACACCCCATCAATCAACTCTCAATAGGGGCAAGAACTTGCCTTAGAGGGCTACACTTTCCATATCTATCTATCTATCTTTGTTTCTCATTTAAATCACAAAACTAAACACAAATCATATTTACAAATTATTTACAATTTTTTACCAAAATTACAATCTATTATGTTACTTACACTAGAAAAATAAGAGATTTGTTGACTTATTCAAGATATTTGACCAATAAAACCAAAAAAACTAAGACTAAGATCTGAAATCTCCCTTTAACTAACCATAGATAACCAATTATTTGACTGATCTTAAACTGCACTGTCCTTGTAATCTCAGTCTTATTAATTGGTTCTTCCAAATATATCTTAAATGATTACCCCATTATCAGCAACTAAAATATACAGACATCCATAAACATAAATTTAAGTACTTATTACCCAAAGTGAAACTTCAACACAAAACTAGAAAATAGCCATAGTTAAAATCTTCTTATAACTCCTTTTTAAATTGTCATAGGTAACCTAATTTTACTGATAATTATTTCACACTAACCCTAATTATGTAACTTCCATCTATCTACGGTCATCTTGTAATGTTAACCATCATGTTTTTCTAGGTTAATCCCTAATTATTTGTCTGAAAATGTTCAAATCTGTTCATACAGTGACAAGTATCCCTATTGCATGCAGATGTTTTTCAGGAACAACATGATCAAAGTAATGAATTACCAGACATTTTTTGTTAATGCATCAAATTTGTTTAATGTATTTCAATATAAGAGACTTCAGTTTCATGGAAGATAGTCACAATTTAAGTTTGTTACAAACAACCTGATCTGATCTTGTCACATTATTTGTTTTAGCAGAAAGCATATGATCATGTGACTTGAACAAAACAAGAATAAAGTATAGTTTAGCTTTTTACTTTCCTATGTTGACTTATACCATGTCTCCATTCTTATACTAAATTGGTAAAATACTGATAGCACCACTGTAAAATCACTCCAAGACATTGACAAAACACAAACTACTAGATAAATTCATATTACAGCTAGAAAATACATGTTTAATTATATAATTAGGACGTGCTTAATGGATATTCACAAGCTTATAGTAATAAAACTGCTGCAAGAAATCACACTTATGCAATGGCTCCGACATATGAATATCGTAAATTATACACTATTTGGATAATTGATTACAAGAATAAGGGATTATCCTTAATAGGAGTCAGTTTGTTTTTAATACTTTGCTAGTTTTGAACTTCTTGATGTAGCAAAATCTCAAGGACTGTATAGGTAAAGTCCATAAAATCATATATAATGCAATAAGAGTTTTAGTCAGTGACTTCAAAAGAATACAATGACACTTACAAATTACAAAAGTCATGTGTGAAATAACAATCTATTTGTTTAATTTCCTTCAGAGTTTATGGTAAAATATTGATTTTTACTTTCAGATTCATGATATTATGCTTTATGTGCACTACTGACTGACTATTTGATAAGCACAAGCTACAAAATATTCATGTTATGAATTATATGAGAAAAATAACTGCTTATACAAAGAGTATGTTAAGCAAGTTGCACACATAGAACATCCCTGAATGCAATATCACACACACTCAATTTCCATGGCATGATGTTATATTTGATATTAGAAACAAGCAAACATTTTGTTTGAAGCTTATTAGTCCCTATTCTATTCAACATTGATGCTTAGAATCATTACCATTGATTACTTAGCTAGCAAATTGGTTCCACTAAATGATTTTAACTTTATTTATTGGACCAAGTAGTGACTTAGATGTTGGAATGTGTAGCAAAGTGTTACAACTTAAATATAAGTTTGCATGTTATCTGTGATCTAAACCATAAAAATTATGATTTTGAATAAAGTATCATTTAAATTCAGCTTTTATTTCAGCAATGTATGATTATCATGGTTCATACTAACTAATGAATCTTTCTATTAATCATTTATTGTTTATCAGACCAGAGCTCAGTTTTCTAAGTTAATTGATACCATAATTTCCTACAAAAGTGTGTGGAGAGAGCATTTATTGACACTGTTATTACCAATCCATAACTTCATTTAGTATCCTTAGGAGTGGTACATGAGTCTTTTCTTATCTTATGCATATCCAATACCTCAACTTGACTTGTATGAAAAGACAGAATCTATAATAGGAATGTATTGTGCCAACTTATTCTCAAGCACTCTGACAGATAATAATAATAATTGTAGAAATCCTCCATAAACAATAAAAAAACTTTTAATAAAATTGAATATGATCCAAAACTTTTACCACACAGTCGAAATGTTTAAATTTAACCAGTTCATAATATGTTTTGCATGTATGTTATTATATTTAACACCACAAAAAACAAGCAAAAGGTTGTTTGAAACACAGACATTTGCCAAAATATATGACATTGCTCAGTGATGACACACTTATACTTTAACTAATACCAAGGCTACTGGCTGCCTTAATTGGCTTCTCATCTCAAGAGGAAGCTATGTCATTTGCAATAGCCAATCAGAATGTAGCTGAATACATTAGGAAGTGCCCTGAGCTTGATGGCAATTATTTTGCTAGTTTACCAGTTAGACTTAAATACAAACAAATTAGCTTAATATCGTATAGGCTGGCTTATGGCATTGAATGTCTAACAGTGAAATTGCATATCAATTTGTTTTGTTTGCATTGAATACACTCAATTCTTAAACAAAGATTACTCAGTTAGGTCACTTAATTGGCTTAAAGCTGACAGCACACTGTGCTTGGGAGATATTGACCAATCAGGAAGCACCATCATGTGTGTAGATGGTGAAATATGAAAATAAGGTGCCATAAGAGATAAGAATTGAACATTTCCCAGCGTACAGGCAAGGAATTCCTTGTATATAAGTGGTAAATTCCCATTAATAATGGAAGTTATCGCTTAGAATAAGAAGGAAAATTATTTTTGTGTATAATATAGCCTTTTTTGATGTGTAATATGATGTTATTGACTGAAACGGGCTACATCCTTGAAGACAGTTGCACAGGGGGAGTAAAAGTTGTTCTTGAAAAAGTCAGTAGCTTTGGACTTATAGTATACTAGCTTGCTAAGGGCTGTCATAATGGCAAACGCCTGTGTTTGAAACCTTTCACATTAACATATTAGCTAAGTTTCAGAAAAGTATCATTAAGTTAATGCGAATTAATTTATTAAAAGTTTTTGATTTTAAGTTGGGTTGTAAAGTTTCACTTTGAATCCTCCAATTAAAGAAGTATATTTTGTTACTACACAAGATTATTTTCACAAACACTAACTCATTTATATGAAGAACACTTTTTCTAGATCTATAGCAGAGAATATTTCTTAAACTAGTTTGCATTATGCAGTAAATGTGGAACAAAGTATCATTGAGGATGCTTTTACTATAAATTTTGCACTTAATTGTGATACTCATACTTTTTTTATAACATTAGGAAACAAAGTTATCATGTGATAAACAATAAATAACAGAAAGATGAACTTACATAAAACTGAGTCCAATGATATACATTTATTCAAAATCATAATTCTCATGGTAACCATATGTTAAGATCATGAATTTATGCACAAATAATATGTAAACTTGAATCGAAGTTGTGCACTTTTACACATATTTCCTTATGTGAGACACTGCTTAGTACAATAAAATAAAGTCCAAATAATTTTTGCATGACATATTTGTTATCTAGATAATACTTTCTAGGGATTGGTGTTGAATCAAATAATTAGGAGTCTGAAAGGTTTCAAACACAGGCGTTTGCCATTATGACAGCCCTTAGCAACCTAGTATACTATAAGTCCAAAGCTACTGACTTTTTCAAGAACAACTTTTACTCCTCCTGTGCAACTGTCTTCAAGGATGTAGCCCGTTTCAGTCAATAACATCATATTACACATCAAAAAAGGCTATATTATACACAAAAATAATTTTCCTTCTTATTCTAAGCGATAACTTCCATTATTAATGGGTATTTACCACTTATATACAAGGAATTCCTTGCCTGTACGCTGGGAAATGTTCAATTCTTATCTCTTATGGCACCTTATTTTCATATTTCACCATCTACACACATGATGGTGCTTCCTGATTGGTCAATATCTCCCAAGCACAGTGTGCTGTCAGCTTTAAGCCAATTAAGTGACCTAACTGAGTAATCTTTGTTTAAGAATTGAGTGTATTCAATGCAAACAAAACAAATTGATATGCAATTTCACTGTTAGACATTCAATGTCATAAGCCAGCCTATATGATATTAAGCTAATTTGTTTGTATTTAAGTCTAACTGGTAAACTAGCAAAATAATTGCCATCAAGCTCAGGGCACTTCCTAATGTATTCAGCTACATTCTGATTGGCTATTGCAAATGACATAGCTTCCTCTTGAGATGAGAAGCCAATTAAGGCAGCCAGTAGCCTTGGTATTAGTTAAAGTATAAGTGTGTCATCACTGAGCAATGTCATATATTTTGGCAAATGTCTGTGTTTCAAACAACCTTTTGCTTGTTTTTTGTGGTGTTAAATATAATAACATACATGCAAAACATATTATGAACTGGTTAAATTTAAACATTTCGACTGTGTGGTAAAAGTTTTGGATCATATTCAATTTGATTAAAAGTTTTTTTATTGTTTATGGAGGATTTCTACAATTATTATTATTATCTGTCAGAGTGCTTGAGATTAAGTTGGCACAATACATTCCTATTATAGATTCTGTCTTTTCATACAAGTCAAGTTGAGGTATTGGATATGCATAAGATAAGAAAAGACTCATGTACCACTCCTAAGGATACTAAATGAAGTTATGGATTGGTAATAACAGTGTCAATAAATGCTGTCTCCACACACTTTTGTAGGAAATTATGGTATCAATTAACTTAGAAAACTGAGCTCTGGTCTGATAAACAATAAATAATTAATAGAAAGATTCATTAGTTAGTATGAACCATGATAATCATACATTGCTGAAATAAAAGCTGAATTTAAATGATACTTTATTCAAAATCATAATTTTTATGGTTTAGATCACAGATAACATGCAAACTTATATTTAAGTTGTAACACTTTGCTACACATTCCAACATCTAAGTCACTACTTGGTCCAATAAATAAAGTTAAAATCATTTAGTGGAACCAATTTGCTAGCTAAGTAATCAATGGTAATGATTCTAAGCATCAATGTTGAATAGAATAGGGACTAATAAGCTTCAAACAAAATGTTTGCTTGTTTCTAATATCAAATATAACATCATGCCATGGAAATTGAGTGTGTGTGATATTGCATTCAGGGATGTTCTATGTGTGCAACTTGCTTAACATACTCTTTGTATAAGCAGTTATTTTTCTCATATAATTCATAACATGAATATTTTGTAGCTTGTGCTTATCAAATAGTCAGTCAGTAGTGCACATAAAGCATAATATCATGAATCTGAAAGTAAAAATCAATATTTTACCATAAACTCTGAAGGAAATTAAACAAATAGATTGTTATTTCACACATGACTTTTGTAATTTGTAAGTGTCATTGTATTCTTTTGAAGTCACTGACTAAAACTCTTATTGCATTATATATGATTTTATGGACTTTACCTATACAGTCCTTGAGATTTTGCTACATCAAGAAGTTCAAAACTAGCAAAGTATTAAAAACAAACTGACTCCTATTAAGGATAATCCCTTATTCTTGTAATCAATTATCCAAATAGTGTATAATTTACGATATTCATATGTCGGAGCCATTGCATAAGTGTGATTTCTTGCAGCAGTTTTATTACTATAAGCTTGTGAATATCCATTAAGCACGTCCTAATTATATAATTAAACATGTATTTTCTAGCTGTAATATGAATTTATCTAGTAGTTTGTGTTTTGTCAATGTCTTGGAGTGATTTTACAGTGGTGCTATCAGTATTTTACCAATTTAGTATAAGAATGGAGACATGGTATCAAGTCAACATAGGAAAGTAAAAAGCTAAACTATACTTTATTCTTGTTTTGTTCAAGTCACATGATCATATGCTTTCTGCTAAAACAAATAATGTGACAAGATCAGATCAGGTTGTTTGTAACAAACTTAAATTGTGACTATCTTCCATGAAACTGAAGTCTCTTATATTGAAATACATTAAACAAATTTGATGCATTAACAAAAAATGTCTGGTAATTCATTACTTTGATCATGTTGTTCCTGAAAAACATCTGCATGCAATAGGGATACTTGTCACTGTATGAACAGATTTGAACATTTTCAGACAAATAATTAGGGATTAACCTAGAAAAACATGATGGTTAACATTACAAGATGACCGTAGATAGATGGAAGTTACATAATTAGGGTTAGTGTGAAATAATTATCAGTAAAATTAGGTTACCTATGACAATTTAAAAAGGAGTTATAAGAAGATTTTAACTATGGCTATTTTCTAGTTTTGTGTTGAAGTTTCACTTTGGGTAATAAGTACTTAAATTTATGTTTATGGATGTCTGTATATTTTAGTTGCTGATAATGGGGTAATCATTTAAGATATATTTGGAAGAACCAATTAATAAGACTGAGATTACAAGGACAGTGCAGTTTAAGATCAGTCAAATAATTGGTTATCTATGGTTAGTTAAAGGGAGATTTCAGATCTTAGTCTTAGTTTTTTTGGTTTTATTGGTCAAATATCTTGAATAAGTCAACAAATCTCTTATTTTTCTAGTGTAAGTAACATAATAGATTGTAATTTTGGTAAAAAATTGTAAATAATTTGTAAATATGATTTGTGTTTAGTTTTGTGATTTAAATGAGAAACAAAGATAGATAGATAGATATGGAAAGTGTAGCCCTCTAAGGCAAGTTCTTGCCCCTATTGAGAGTTGATTGATGGGGTGTCTCAAGAAGTGTGCAGTTATAATTTTTGGTTCAAGTTTTAATGTATTTGTGAAGTTTGACATATGTTCAGTGTTGTAAAACTATGACAATTTTTGTAGTTTGTAAATGTTTTAAGTGTGTTGCAAAGTTCTAAAATTGTTTTAAGTTTGTTGCAAAGTTCTAAAATTGTTAAGTATTTTATCATGATGTATTCTTGTTCGTGTTAAACAAAAACATATGAAATTGTCTTTATATGATATGAAAGTGTATTGTGTGATAACAGGGATCATGTCCTTGAGACATACATGTGGTAACTCAAAGGTTTGGTATTAATAGACCCTGATAATTACCACTCTGCCTTTCATACTTTCTCATAGTTGAATGCAGTGAAAAGTATTTGTTTGTATACAGTTGTAGTTGGTTTACAAATCTTTGAATTCCTGATATCTTATTGGATTTTGAGTTTCAATATGACCAAGGACCTTAAGCACTTAAATATGATTAATGCAAATTTTATCCACATTATTTCACACCTGTTTTAGAAACAAGGTATTTGGTTTTACCCCTTTCAAGATCTAACCTGGAATCAATTATAGACATGTCAAAGGTCATGACATTTGTAATGGATCTGTCAAAGTTCATTATTTAATGGTTAGTCTGGGTTTAAGATAATCTTGGATGTTTTGGATATTTTAATTGTATAGCTTAATTCATAATAATGTTAGAATGAGGGTATTAAACTGTGTAATAATTATAAATAATTCACCTACTATCTTTACCATAGGAAAGACACTATATTATTTATAATGATATGATATGATATGATATGATATACATAGGGGATCCATCCACCCCTTGGAACTACTGAAGTAGTAATCCTAATATCATGTTTTAGACTCAGTTTTAGAATCTTGCATAGTGCACAGGGAACACAAATTAAAATATGAACTTAATTAAATTTGAGTCATTCCGTGTCAATTCAAAAATATTTCTGAAAATTTTTCCACCTCACCATCTCAGATTTGCCTTAAAAAATTCTGAGGCAAAGCTACATTAGTTTATAGGAGGTGTGCAAAATTTAAGATCAATACATTTTCTCGTTTTGACTAGAAAAATCATAGAAGAGTTTAAGATTTAGCCGTTTTTTTGCACTCATTTTGGTAATGTCATATGAAATGCAGTTTTTAAATTATTATATCTTAAAAACTATTCAAGTTAAGACCTCTAAAATGGATATGCTTTAGATTTGGCCCCATTACTTTTGCCAGACAAACTTTGAGAGGTACAGGTTGAATTTCCATAATATTCTGTCTCCTTGAAATAGCTTTTTCATTTTGGTCGTTTTTGAGAAACACCATTTTTGAATGGCTATACCAAGAACAATATTTCATGTAGAAGGCTGAAATTTTAAAAATGAGTTCTTCTATATGGGTTTTATTAGTACCATGAATGAAATATGGTTTACAAATGCAGTTTCAAAGAAAATATTTTGGCAATGTCATATGAAATGCAGTTTTTAAATTATTATATCTTAAAAACTATTCAAGTTAAGACCTCTAAAATGGATATGCTTTAGATTTGGCCCCATTACTTTTGCCAGACAAACTTTGAGAGGCACAGGTTGAATTTCCATAATATTCTGTCTGCTTGAAATAGCTTTTTCATTTTGGTCGTTTTTGAGAAACACCATTTTTGAATGGCTATACCGAGAACAATATTTCATGTAGAAGGCTGAAATTTTAAAAATGAGTTCTTCTATATGGGTTTTATTAGTACCATGAATGAAATATGGTTTACAAATGCAGTTTCAAAGAAAATATTTTGGCAATGTCATATGAAATGCAGTTTTTAAATTATTATATCTTAAAAACTATTCAAGTTAAGACCTCTAAAATGGATATGCTTTAGATTTGGCCCCATTACTTTTGCCAGACAAACTTTGAGAGGTACAGGTTGAATTTCCATAATATTCTGTCTCCTTGAAATAGCTTTTTCATTTTGGTCGTTTTTGAGAAACACTATTTTTGAATGGCTATACCAAGAACAATATTTCATGTAGAAGGCTGAAATTTTAAAAATGAGTTCTTCTATATGGGTTTTATTAGTACCATGAATGAAATATGGTTTACAAATGCAGTTTCAAAGAAAATGGGATACAAATTTCTGAAAAAAACACAATTTTCATTAAATTCAATGTCAAATTGTCAATGTATGACAACATGCACCAACCTGGAACCTAAATCATTTTAAAGATAATATTTTTGGCAATATTCAGTAAAAAGTTCATTGTGGGGGTATTGTACATTCCAGTAAATCCTATATATATGTATATATGTTTGATACAAATGTCTGCACTGATGGACACTGCTTGAAAGAAACATACATGTATGTTTCTTCAAAGCAGTCTGAACAAATGCTGAATGAATGAATGAATGCAGGTCAGTGCTGGAGCTCAGAGAATGGTACCAATATTTAGCTACAGTGGAATCCATGTTATGCTCACCCTTAGTAATCATATCATATCATATCATATCATATCATATCATATCATATCATATTATATACAGAGAAGACTCCACCCCTTGGAACCCCTGAAGTAGTGATCTTAATATCATGATTTAGGCTCAGTTTTAGAATCTTGCATAGTGCACAGGGAACACAAATTAAAATATGAACTTAATCATTAGGTTCCACAATATTCCCTTTGGTCTTTAATCAGCCCTAGGCTAAACTTCTGATCAATTATCATATATATGCTACCTGAATTATTTTAATATAAATTTTTCAAGAGAATGGTGTAAATACTGCACACCTCTCAAAAATATCAATCAGGAACTAGAGAGCTCTGTAGTTCTTGATTCTTGTCATTATATGCACAGAACCAAACAGTTGGTTTTTATTTCTTAAATCTTGGATATACTGAGCTATACTGTAACAGAAAACTTCCTTCTTTCATGTATCAGTATGTATATGAATTGCAAACCATTTAGCTTTGTCTTTGACATGCAAATATCATAAATGACAAATAAACTTACCTTCCAGTACATGAACTCTTAAACTTGCATTAAATCTCAAAATTCCTAATATGATATCCTTTATGTTTGATGTACACAACCACCTACACTGATGGAAACACACACACAGTCTAATAAGAATGCAGGTCACTGCAGCTTACACATATTTTAACTACAGTGGAACCCCAGTTATGTTTTCACTCTAGGTAATCACTGAAATGGTTTGAAGTGGACTTATTATCATGGAGGTTGTAATTCCGGGATATTTTTACATCATGGTTATAGTTTTGCAAAGGGGTCTTAATATTGAGGGGATTTTAATATTGGATATTCTTACATGAAAGGTTTCACTGTAAATCCCTCAGCTATCTAGAAATCTTCACCCTTCCTTTCTAGGGGGGCTATGTCACATGGTATCAATTTCTCAAGAAGGGGTTTTGCTCCTTTGATATGAAAATAACAGTAAATGAGAGAAATTTGGTCAAACCTTTTAGTAAACCTCATAATTGATATATATGCACACTACTATATTAACTAACAAATGATAGCACACTTGGACAAGATGCACATATCTTATGATAATAACATAGTTATTCTAGGATATTTTTAATTTTATTCACAGTTTTGAAATATTGTAAATCTAATGATCTTAATATCACAATTAATAGCAGGAATACACCCTTCAAGCTCTCTTAAGTTCAATTTCCAATCAGTTGTAATAAATATCATTTAAGTGAACATTAATTGTTTAAAAGAATGGGGTAAAAGTGTCACCCAAGGGGCTGCTTCTTGAGGGGTAAAAAAGTCTACCCTTTTCCCTTTCAACCCTCTATTTGATTGACAGGGAGATGCCCGAAGGTCAGGGGTTAAGTTAAAGGTTATGTCAAACTGTCAAAATTTTTGACTTTCTGTGATCTTGGATGTCTTTGATGAAATGATTTGAATTTTTCATTTTACCGTATCTTGTCCTGTTCTGTTAATGTTTTTCAATACAGATTGCGAACCCATAAACCTACTACTCACAACTGGCCATGACATTCAATCCATCCAGAAATTGAAGAAACTGGCAGATGATGTGCAGCATCTCATCTGACAAGTCCAGCAACTTTATAATAATTTGGTCAAATGCAGTTAAAGTAATAGCAATATGTGGTCAATGTAAGTAATGTTCGGCAATAATCTATGAGTGAGGATTACCTTAATTGTATCTGCTATATATACCTGCATAACCCTTCCCCCTTCCTTCAAGGAAAAGGGACCACCCTCAACCCCCCTAATACCCCTAGATGTACTGTCCCTGTTCATATATGGGCATAAGCTCCGCCCATGCCCATATATAGATAAGGGGGTGCATAGAAGTTGGGACATGCAGAAGGGCAAGATTGTGTAGGTTCTTCGTGAGACCTTCTGTTGTTGACGACGCTTCCTTGCTTCTTCAGCTTAGGTAAGGCTTTCTGCTGGACTGTACCAGGCCTTCTGGTCACTTCAAACTCGCTTGTACTTCATGGCAGGGGCATTCTCGCCAATTACTGGTTATCACGTGGACACACCTGAACAGAGGTTCCATGATTCCTGCAAACACAAAAATTAAAAGTATTTAAATGGCTGATGTTTACAAATTTAACAATTATTATACTTAATATAACAGATAAGGGTAACATACCAGGAGGGTACTCTGCTGCCACATGTCATGAAGATTGTTGCCAAGGGTCCAGGCCTTTTCGTACCCAGGAACATTCCCTGGCCCAACAGCTCTCTCACCAGAAGATGAATCCGGGGAAGGTGTCGGTAGTGGAGGTGGTGACACTGGCTCTTTAGCAGGTTTTTACGTAGCCACAGCAAGGTCCCTTGGTTATGGAACTGGCGAACGTGGTTGTGGTGTTGGCATTGGTTCTGGTAAAGTTGCGCGGATCTTCTTTGATGTTTTTCATTGCACCCTCCCAGACAGTGGTGTCTTTCTTTTTCCTTCGTAGGCGGGATATTTCACTGTGAAGTGGCTGTGGCTCTACTACTCCAGGTACCTTAAGTCCTCCTGTTTGTCGGACCTGGGAAATCCTTGCTGTGCGGGCTGGGCTGCCTCATCTGTTTGCTGAAGCAAGTCCTGGAGTACTTATCTGGGTGCAGGTATTCCACATCCAGATAGTGTTAGCTGATTTCAGTGACTGCTCAGACTTTGTTGTAGAAGCTCGACAGATGCAGCTGTTTCGATTGGCAGACCTCATTGGTACACACCAGTTTGACCTTCCACACAGAGGTAACTAGCACTTGCCTTGAGCATGTCACTCTCTGGTTTGCCATCCTTGTTGTACTTATAGAGCTCTTTGGGGGAAATCCAGTTGTGATTATCAATTTATAACGACGCCTCCTTCCCTCAAATACAGGAAAATCTGCAATGTGAATAATGTGTAAATTCACGGTGCAGACTTTTTATATCCAGGAACACTTCCTGGCCCAAAGCCCTCTCATCAGAAGATGACTACAAGGGAAGTAGGTGTTATTGGCAATGGTTCTGAGGCAGTTTTGTGAATCTTTTATTTACCAACTGAAACAAAGGGATCATGAATTAATAATTTGCATATTTATTTATTGTTGTCTGGGCTGTGGTATTTGATTATAAAAGGACTAACGTATGTTCCTGGCATGAAAGTTACAAACTTGCCCCCCCCCCCTCATGGCCGGTTTTAGCTAATTATCTCCGTAAATATTGAACGTATTTTATGCAGATCCACGGATGAATATATTATAGATACATCTTGTAAGACCAAGAACAATGCTATAGATGCCATATTAATCGAGTAAATGACAATCTGCAAGAGGGGCCGGCAAGAGGGGCCGGCCAGGTGCCCAAGTCCCTACTAATGCAGTCTGGGAGCCTGTGTGGGGTGGGGGCCGAGCTCAGTGGTAGTGCGCTGGGCTTCCAACCACTGGGTCCCGGGTTCAATTCCCAGTCGAGCCTATGTTGGATGGCTGTTTCATCCTTCGTCTCATTGCTATGGTCCCTACCTGTCCTAATTAGCCCATCAGGTGCAGAAAAACAGGACCTAAAGCCCTAATCCACCATCACCACTGAGAGCCTGTGTGCAATTATCTCTGGATGTACTTTATATAGAATACTTTATCTAGAATACTACCTTTTTGGAAATGCTAGTACTTACTCTGTACACAATTTAAAAGCTGTAGAAATATGATATTTTAAAAAACCAAGCGCAATCTTCAGTTTAAAACGACGCAAAATGCCACTAATCTTGTAAGTTATAAAAATCGATTTCTGCGTTTATTCCAACTCAAGATTATACTCAAACTAAAGACTAGAAATATGATATTACCACAACTAAAGGAGCAAGACATCACCCTCTAATAAGGTATTACCCAGTATTCTAGATAAAATAGATCTATAGATATGGTCTCGTTAACATAGGCTTCCATTAGTCACTGCTTTAATTATTGGATACCAGCCCTAGGTATACCTACATAATGCACACCTGAAAGGTTTCTTATAGATGTGACAAACAGTGCATTGGTGTATGGGGGGAGGAGGAGGAGTTACTCTTACAAAGCTGCATACCTGTAGTTAATTGAATTAGCCTGCACTTTCGTGGTCAGAAACTCCACTATTACTTTGTACTATCAAACTTTCGTGATGAGAAACTAGAGACTGTTGGAGGGCGAAATCTCTTCTGTCGGGGCACGAAGCTTAAACACCAGAAAATGTATTCCTCGGCCACCATACTAACGAAGAAAATTAAAAGTGTAGTGGATAGTGAAAAAAATGAAATGATTTAACATCTGACAAATAACATTGCGATGAAGAGTGTAAGATATATATATATATATATATATATATATATATATATATATATATATATATATATGTATATGTGGTCTATATACGCTCTTCATGACTTGATGTTGATTGATATTTGTGTGAGTTTTCAAAATAATGCTTCAGGCAAGTAAAATGTTCAACATATCGGAAGCAATGGAATTGAGGCTAAGATAATATTGTGTATATGTGCTATAGATACTTGTGGAGAGGTAGCCTTCACATTTCATTGCTAATGCCACTCGTGAATCGCGGCCTATCTCTCTACTTTTTTGTGGGAAACATAAAAATGTACCACAAATCCTTTGGGTCATATTGTAGTACTACATCAGCCAATAAACAACCAATCAGTGATCTGGCCTGCCAGTTGTATAGAACACCTTGATATGTAATTATCATCCACCTTCAGTGTAATTAAGATAGGCTTTAGTGAAATAGTAATGCCAGTTGTTGTTGTTTCATGCGGCTGATGCCGGCTGAGAGAAAATTCCATTAGGGAGCAATAGGCCATGTCAATAAAGCCACTCTCATCCAGGACCTGTGTTGGGCGGGGTGACTAAATCCCATGGATCCATGACATGCACCTCTCTGCCTCCTCATCACTCATCTTGGGTTGAAATGTCCACCCACGTGCAAATGTTTTGCCAGTAAGGTCCCCCAAATGACAAAATGACCGCCACAATGAGAGTAGAAGAGGCCAGTTTTATAAGGGTACTGTGTTTGATAAGATTTTTTTCCGTTGTCTTATATGTATAACCTTTTCAGTTATGCCCTCTGTATGTGTTCTCACTTATGGAATCTATTGCCCAATGAATTGAAAAGAAATGTAGATTTATTAAGTTTTAAAAAGTTGTTACACACATGGGAGGGGCCTGCGTGCTCCTGTAAATGCCAACTGTGATTGTTTTTAATTTGTCTTACTTGTTGTTTTATTATTGTTTTAGTCACATAATAGCCTTTGTGCTAGTGTTTATTGTTATTTTATTGTGACTTTAAATAAAGATTTTTATTATTTTTTATTATGTCTGTGAAGCCTTTTTCACCCCATTTTAAAGGTCATAGACGTATGTCTATGATAAGATCTGGCATGCAAGAATTGTGTCACACTATCCTCATTAAACTATTTGATATATACTGATATATGGGATGTACTATATGGGGTCCATGTAGTTCCGCTCAGGGAGACTGCAGTTGTATTTTGTAGTAGTTTCGAGGAACACAAATCGAAGACTGCAATTAAATCATATTTTTGGACAAGGAAATTACTGGTGGTATTGTATAAAATATATATCTATATATATATATATATATATGTGTATAACTTAAGTCTTTAAATTGTTTGTCTGAGAACTGTATAATTGCATATTAACCGAATACTAATTTATAAGAATGTTGTATATATTATTGATAATTTCATCTTTTCATTCCCCATTTTCATTATACATTCACAATAAATCTACCCCCTTATCCTTGTAACTGGGATTTGCACCCAGTTTTCCAATAAAGCCTTTTCTCAAGTGGGCGTAATGGCCTTTTCTGGAAATTTATGGAATTGGGGGGAGATAAGTCAAATAAGGAGCTAGCTTTTTCAGAGATTGTTCCAAGCCATAAGAAGGAGTTATGAGTGATTGGACAAACCTTTCTGAGAGTCTTCTGTAACTCAATCAGTTTTGCCTAAACCAGCCATTCACAGTGTCGTTCAGTGCAATTTAACATTGGAGTAATATATATGAGAATCGGCTCTGAAGGAAGACAAAACGTCCATGCAACATATAAAAGCAAATACACCCTTTGGCATTTGCCTATAAATACATTGTGCCATACATAAGCTAATTAGGACAGGCAGAGACCATGGCAATGAGACGAAGGATGAAACAGCCATCCAACTTAAGCCCCCCTCTCACATAGCCGGTTTTGCCGTAGTGAACCCGTAGTATTACATAACGGTTATGTAACAGCTTTTTTCGCCGGGTTGGCGACGGATTCTGGCGGCAAAAAGGTTTCTACGGGTGACTTGGCGGGTTCTACGGGTGACTCGGCGGGTTCTACGGGTGACTCGGCGGGTTCTGCGGGTGACTCGGCAGGTGACTCGGCGGGTTCTACGGATCCCTCGGCGGGTTCTACGGGACATTAGGAGTAACTCGACGGGTAGTAGGAGTAACCCGCTGACTGCTACCAGCGTCAGCATCAGCATAGGCAGGGAGGGCGGTTGTATGTACTTTAAAAGGCTGCTGCTCCCCTAATATAAGTCGATTTTCGTCCAAAAATAAAACTGTATTATAGTATAGTTCATACTGATTCTATGCGTGTTTTTGGATCGAAAATAGACCAAATATTAAGCGAGTTATTTGTCTGAGAAGGCAGCTAGGTTGGTGGAGGCAAACAGTGGTGCTTCCGCACACGTCCGCGCCCGGACTGTATCAAAGGCTGCTGCTCCCTTAATATTTGTCAGATTTTCGTCAATACTGGATTGTACTATAGTTCATACTGATTCCATACCTGTTTTCGGATCTAAAATAGACCAAATATTAAGCGAGGTATTCTATATTATATAATAAGCATATAAATCTATCTGTCTCTCTAAATTATATATCTACATATCTATCAATCTAGCTACATATCTATCTGTCTAACTATCTACATTAAAGAACATTAATGTTGGCGTTTTTTACAAGAATATTCTTGATTTTGCTTAGTATATACTCCATTAATCTTCCTCACCTTATCTATTATATAAATTTTATTTTACGAAAATCGGACTATATACAATTCATTATGACCGTTATACTAAATGTCAATTGACACTCTAATATGTGTGATGTTCAAAGTGGCTTCCTTTGAATTGTGAATTGAATAGGACATGACATTAAACCTCTAATCCAGGTTAATTGCAATTGACTAATGACAATTTACCTTTGTGAAGGACTTCATTTCATTTGGCTAATTGGATTGAATTACTTATGTTATGATAGCTCATGTCTCACAATGTTATCATTGTTTTATTTTCATTTTTTATATGCTTTAAACGGCTGCTGCTCCCCTAATATTAGTTCGATTTTCGTCAGATAAAGACTGAATTGTTCAGGGAAATGTGTAGAATTTATATAATTGTTAAGGTGGGGAAAATTAATGGAGTATACTAGGCACAAACAAGAATATTCTTGTTAATAAAATTAGTAATACCTCATAGAGTGTAGATATGTAGATATGTAGATAGACAGATAGTTATAAGATCTTCACCTAATAATACGTTACTATCAATAATTCATTGAATCGTAATCAATAAAAAATGAAAATAAAACCATGATAGAAACTATCTATAGATAGATATACTCTAGTTAGAGTAATCATTTAAAAAAATTTATTTCATTTTATATAAATTATTAATATTTCGTTCTTGTTGTTTCTGAAAATAATCCAACTGGAATTAAAATTGATATTGCATGTTCCATCCTTGATCAAAACAAATTATAGACAATCTCCCTCTTTAATATGCATAATAAACAGGAATCAGTTGAAATTAAGAATTTCAATTAATGCTTGTGATCAATGATGAAAAAGCATGATTTACCCTATTCTTTGTATCATTCAAAATGCTAATAGCAATTGACATAACAGTCACGGCAGATTACTATTACATATATAGGTTAATTGACTCCTACAAAACCCAAGGAAAAGTCCTTCCCATTGGCCAGTTGGCAGAATGAGTAGAAATGAATTGCAATAAAGCTCATCCAAACATTGTATATATGATGGTCAAAACTATTTGACTGTACACTTCGAAAATGCCAAAGAGAAAAGCATCAGTCCAGCACCCTTTGTACATCCTGCAGCATGGCAGTATATAATGGATAAGGTGAGGAAAATTAATAAGGTACACTGGGCAAAAACAAGAATATTCTTGTCAAAAACGCCCCCAACATTAATCGCTGTTCTTTAATGTAGATAGTTAGATAGATAGATAGATAGATATGTAGATATGTAGATAGATTGATAGATAGTTTAGAGAGACAGATAGATTTATATTCTTATTATATAATATAGAATATCTCGCTTAATAGTTGGTCTATTTTCGATCCAACAACACGTATGGAATCAGTATGAACTATACTACAATTCAGTCTTATTTGACGAAAATCGGACTAATATAAGAGGAGCAGCAGCCTTTTAAAGTATATACAACCCCCCTCCCTGCCTACGCTGATGCTGTCGCTGGTAGCAGTCGGCGAGTCACCCGTGGAAGCCGTCGATTCACCCGTACTACCCGTCGACTTACCCCTAGAACCCCTGAACAAGCTGTCGGGTTTACTACGGGTAAAATTAGCGACGGGAAACCCGTCCAAGTCGTCGAGTGACTCGACGGCCTCCAGGGGTGACTCGACGACTTCGAGTGGTAATCCGATGGGTTAGACCGGTTTATTGTTTACTTTTGGACACCCGTGATTTTGCCACGGGAATTCAATGCACGCATTGAATTTCCGGCTACCGGGCCCGAGAATCCCGGTTTGGGCCCGAGTCCCGGGAATGACTCGACGAGTATCGCCGAGAATTGCTGGTTTGCCGTTGGCTTGGAGCCGAGAATTGCGTTGCGTAACCGTTACGTCATACTACGGCTTCACTACGGCAAAACCGGCTATGTGAGAGGGGGGCTTTAGGCTCAACCGGGAATTGAACCTGGGACCCAGCGGTTGGAAGCCCAGAGCACTACCTCTGAGTTAGGCGCCCGCCATTGTGGCGTACATAAAAATCTAGATATATTGCAAAGCACCTCAATTTAAAACCAACATTCCATAGTAATAGTAACAATGGTATTTACTGATAGTGTATTGTATAGGTTTAACTTTTGTCCTTAGGTCAATTACTCCCACTCAGGTGCTGATGAGGCGTTAAACAATAACACACACACACTTAATTAGGTCAATTACTGCATTCTAAAGGTTGCCAAATTGGCTAAAAATGCTCGCACAGATTGGCAATCAAAGAGAACAATCTGACTACCCTTATAAGTCACTTGTTTTCAGCGTATTTTAATCGTAATATGCAATGCTTCATGTGTGTGAATGAATCTGTGCTTTATACGTCAATCAAACGTTATATGATAAACTTCATACAGCAATATTAAGCTCATTAGTAATATTACTGTTTTTGTTGTCTCTAATATTATGCTCCTTACTTAATAACAGGTCCTTAAATTCTCACTTATAAATCTTCGGCCTTCTATGTTGTAACAATTGTGAACCTAAACAAAAGAGATTTTAAGGATCTCTTTCAAATCCATGGTAAAAGATTCAAACGTATGCTCGCTCATTAACATGAAGCAGTTTTGGTAATTACATGTTGCAAACCTTTACGACCAAAATGAATTAAGAGCATGGGGTGGATCCAGGATTGTTTATTTGGGGGGATGCATCTATGGGAGAGTGAAATTCAAGGGAGTGATGAGATTATCACTATAGGCCGACACCATGCAGCATGTTATTAGAAGATGCAATGCCTTATTCTGTTACAATACAAGAGTTTCTGTGATGGTGACACTTCGCCTGGGTTGGAATGCCACTCTGTGTACCATTTACGGTATAGTCATGTGTACCATTTACGGTATAGTCATGTGTACCATTTACGGTATAGTCATGTGTACCATTTAATAGTCACATACTGTAGTGAATGTTTTATTGCGCAAGATTAACCATTTATTAAGGTTAAAAATGCTATACAATTATTCCATTATTCACTATTGCTGCCTAGCAGGTGATTTACAAAATTGGTAAAACGTTCTTAGAAGTCATTAACTTCCATGTGGCCAGAGTGGTAACACCTCGGGCGCCAGTGGCCAAAAAAGGACGCTGTGTAATGGATATTAATTAAGTACTTCTAGGTCTCCAATATACATGCTTTCTGTTGCTTCAGAGCTTGCCAAACTATGAGTAAACTCCCTCAGTGAAAGGTACAGACTTGTGATGTTCTTTTTCTATATCTGGGGGGCGGGGGCCTAGCTCAGAGGTAGCGCTCTGGGCTTCCATCCGCTGGGTCCCGGGTTTGATTCCCGGTCGAGCCTAAGTTGGATGGCTGTTTCATTCTTGGTCTCATTGCCATGGTCTCTGCCTGTCCTAATTAGCCCAACTGGTGCAGAAATACAGGACGTAAAGCCCTAATCACCCACCCACTCTTTCTATATCTAGTATTCATATATCAATACCATAGCCAGACGTAAATGACTTTTCTGGTTAAAATTATTTTAAATACAACTATTTTCCCTATATATATCCCGCTGTACCATAGAAATGTTGGCTTCCAACCACTGGGTCCCGGGTTCAATTCCTGGTTGAGCCTATGTTGGATGGCTGTTTCATCCTTCGTCTCATTGCCATAGTCCCTGCCTGTCCTAATTAGCCCATCAGGTGCCGAAATACAGGACGTAAAGCCCTAATCCACCCACCCACCCACCATAGAAATGTTTATTTTTTTCTACTACAAGTTTTCTCATAATAATGACACCTAGAAATGCAGTTCTTAAGTTCCCTTTCCATTCCTAAACAATTGTAGATCTGCCCCTGACCAGTTTGGTGCTCAATTTCTTACACCTTTCTTACACCTTTTCAGGTTTTTTTGCGCATTCTTACAAACTTGACTCTGTTTTAGTTTACATATTACATTCATAGAAAGTATGCAAGTCTCAAAGTTAAAAGATAAGTCTGATTGTCTGTGAAGTAATAGAGATGTTGCTATGTCAGGCAGTTTTGTGTGTGCTATCATTAAGTCAGCAATTACAATGTAATCTATCTGGACATACTCAAAAGTATCCAGGCTAAATCACTGTATGGGTGCACATTACACATGTTTTTGAAGGATTTACATTTCTCATGTGGATAATTACTATACCAGCTCGCAGCAGGGGAGAGACCAAGGTCAGAAGAGCCATAAATCCAAGGGATGGGTTACTATGCTCGACTTCTGCTGTATGATCCCAAGAAATTGATACAGGCGCATCTCTTTTCTTTGACAATTGACAGACATGTTGATCTGACAATTATGTAAAACTTTATATTGTATATTGAAGTTTCCAGTCTCCTGGACACAGGTGATCAAGTAACTTACAAAACGACAGACACCTTGATGGAAAAATCTTTGAAAAACATCCACCAGTTAAAACCATAGAATTCAATCAAGACTGATTGATATTGCAAAAGTTTTCAAAATTGTATCAATTAACATCTTTTAAGATGTATTTTAATATATTAATATAATATTTATAAATTATTTTGAAATAGTATATCGGTTGATAGTGGTATTCGCAGAACCAAGCGATACGTTTTGACCTCTAAATTTGACACTGTTTTGCTAACCAGACATGCAGATTGTGGGTTTGCCCAACCTCTAATGCAACGGAATGGTCACCACAAACCCACGAGTTGAGAAAGAAATCGCAGAAAGTCCCTTAAAACCTAAACTTTCTGCTTACACTGTAATGATGTCCACAAAATTGTGGTTTACCTGCAAATGCAAATGTCACCTTCTACAATTTCTTGGCTTATCATAGCCTCAAGGGGGGTTAATTGCAAGTTTAGTACTATGTGATCTTAGTTTTTAGTTAACACCCAGTAATCTGGGGTGTGAGACAAAATAAGTCAAGGGGTTCATTCTATGGAATTCCTGGTGTCGTTCAGCTGTCAAAGTCATGTTTTCAGCTTTGGTGCAATTAATCGGGTCCACTTGTGAAAAGAAATATGCAACCAGAATGCATAAGGAAGTTTGATGAATATCTAATGTGAGAGAAAGTATAGATAGAAGTATAGATATATAGATACATAGATACACAGATAGATACATAGATACATTTTATTTATTATTATTCTCCAACACTCAAGTACATTAATTTACAAGTATATGTGACCACAAAAAGCATGAATAAAAATAACATATAATGTTTTGGAAGGGGATACATCCGAGTATTTACAAAATACCATTACCCAAGGGTGGATGTATCCCCTATTATATTTAACATTTAGAATTTATTATTAATAAAGTAACAAAAATTGAGAAAAAAAAAAAATAATAATAATAATTAAAAAAAGAAAAAAAAACCCAGTACATATTTCAACTTCTTGATAAAATTACAATTTAATTACAACTTTAATTAATTACACATTTAGTAAATAATTTAATATTGTTCTTACTTTTAATATTGATGGGCAAGTGTAACCATGAATGTGGTGATCTTGCCAGAAAACTTTTACTATATATTTGTGAGGTATGTTGAGGTACTTGAAGGCCAATTCTATTTCTAGTTACATAAATATATACATAGATATATAGATAGGGACATAGATAGAGACATAGATAGATAAGAGATATTATAGACAGACAGACTTACCAACTGCCCATCACATAATGCTCACAGATGGATCTGCTCAAGTGACACAAACATTCACCATATTTTGTTCATGGTAAATCTCGTTTTATTGATAACTTGAGGTCAGTGACTTTTCAACACTGTCGATCCATCTAACCCAGGTGTGAGATAGCAAAACTAAAAGAAAGACGACTCGCAAAAAGGGGAGCAAATACCTGTAATATCACAGCAGGCTACCATTATCACAAAAAAAATGCATTAGGAATTCACAGCAAAGTGAAAAGTCATGTCATTGATTAGAACAAACATTAAATGGCACTTTTTCACCCCTCACTGTTACACTATGCTGGTGATGATGGTTATTATTTCTAGGAGATAATTCTGGGAATTTATTTTTCTAGTTTGACCTTGTAAGAATTTCTGTAGAGAATGGGAAATTTTTGTGCTCCATTATTTTCTTTCTTTCTGGCTTATTCTCCTTTTTATTGTCTCCATTTAAGCATTCAAATAATTGTAGAGAATTCACAGGTAATCGATGAAATGTATTTTTTTATTGACATTGAATTGTGTTAAAATAAATGCAGCATGTATCAGATTGCCCGAGGTTGTTTGTTGGAGTTGTCAGTTGAAAACTGGTTTTTATTTTTCTTTGCAAACTTTAAATTGAAATGATTAGGAAATCGGTCAACACGCTATGCCATCAAGCATGTTGAGATTGATGAATTAGTCTGGGGTGGATCTGGAAATTTAAAGAAGGGGGGGGGGGGGGTTATTGATGAATGATGTGAAATAAGATGATGACTACATGTAGCTTGTGAGTGAACGAATGTGTTATGAATAATGGTTTCACGAGACATACAAAATTGCAATGACATTTCAATTACCTTATTACCATCCTTTGACAGTAGTATTTACTGTTGGCTGCTTTTCCTAGATGTATCTGATACTATCTCACTTCTACTACTACTACTACTGCTACTACTACTACTACTACTGCTGCTGGGCGGGGGCCTAACTCAGAAGTAGCGCTCTGGGCTTCCAACCGCTGGGTCCCAGGATCAATTCCCGGTCGAGCCTAAGTTAGATGGCTGTTTCATCCATCATCTCGTTGTAATGGCCCCTGCCTGTCCTAATTAGCCCATCAGGTGCAGAAATACAAGACATAAAGCCCTAATCACACACACACACACACACACACACAATGTTGGCTGCTTTTCCTAGACGTATCTGATACTGTCTCACTTCTACTACTACTACTACTGCTGCTACTACTGCTACTGTTGCTGCTGCAGCTGATGTGCTGGATCCGCCCAGCATGCCCTGATCACGCGACCATGTCCAGCATTTGCTGATACTGCAGAATCCTCAGCAACTAAACATTATGATGGATTTTCCCATGGTGACCGATAAATGTTTAGCACACCACTAAATCCCATGTGGAAGACCTTTGTCAACTAAGCAAAGCTTTTTGTGGGGTGTATGAAAAATCACAGTGCTTAAAAGTCACCAAAGCGTGTGCCCTCTGTGGACTTGATAAAATATTCTATTCAATATTTAGACAGTTCTACGATACAATGGATTACCTTGGCTCACAGTGTTGTGAACATTACCTGAGTCCAAACATGACTGTCACTCACTACCAGGTGATGTAGGGGTGGAGGCCTAGCTCAGAGGTAGTGCTCTGGGCTTCCAACCGCTGGGTCCCGGGTTCGATTCCCGGTCGAGCCTAAGTTGGATGGCTGTTTCATCCTTCGTCTCATTGCCATGGTCTCTGCCTGTCCTAATTAGCCCATCAGGTACAGAAATACAGGACGTAAAGCCCTAATCACCCACCCACCCACTCACTACCAGGTGATGTATGTTAATGGGAATGAATAAAAACATGTCAAATGTCATCATGCTAAAATAAGATAAAAAGATAAGATATAATATATCATAGCTGTCATACCAAACTTAGTTCATTCATTTCTGGCCACATCCCAGTCCCCGTCATTGTCATTTTATGAGACATAGCATCATCGTCCAACCCTTCATCATTGGTTTCCTGTGGTAAAAGCAGGTGCCAGGTAAATATAACCATTGAAAAGTGGCTGCATCTGGTGTCCACGCAACAGGCAATGTGATGTCTCGATATTGCTTGCTTTTAGCATTGACGTCATTGCTTTTACTTTGTTAGTCACATAATTATGATATATGATGTTAGTTACATGACATGTGTAATTATGTTAAGAAAGGTTAGTACAAAGATTTTCTCAGAAAAAGCTATAAGAATTGATGAATATATACAATCCAGTAAAGCAGAGGTTTATGCTTGCCTTATATTGGATCTTTATACTGACTTCTGTATTTCTGTAGAGAATGGGAAATTTTTGTGCTCCATTATTTTCTTTCTTTCTGGCTTATTCTCCTTTTTATTGTCTCCATTTAAGCATTCAAATAATTGTAGAGAATTCACAGGTAATCGATGAAATGTATTTTTTTATTGACATTGAATTGTGTTAAAATAAATGCAGCATGTATCAGATTGCCCGAGGTTGTTTGTTGGAGTTGTCAGTTGAAAACTGGTTTTTATTTTTCTTTGCAAACTTTAAATTGAAATGATTAGGAAATCGGTCAACACGCTATGCCATCAAGCATGTTGAGATTGATGAATTAGTCTGGGGTGGATCTGGAAATTTAAAGAAGGGGGGGGGGGGGTTATTGATGAATGATGTGAAATAAGATGATGACTACATGTAGCTTGTGAGTGAACGAATGTGTTATGAATAATGGTTTCACGAGACATACAAAATTGCAATGACATTTCAATTACCTTATTACCATCCTTTGACAGTAGTATTTACTGTTGGCTGCTTTTCCTAGATGTATCTGATACTATCTCACTTCTACTACTACTACTACTGCTACTACTACTACTACTACTGCTGCTGGGCGGGGGCCTAACTCAGAAGTAGCGCTCTGGGCTTCCAACCGCTGGGTCCCAGGATCAATTCCCGGTCGAGCCTAAGTTAGATGGCTGTTTCATCCATCATCTCGTTGTAATGGCCCCTGCCTGTCCTAATTAGCCCATCAGGTGCAGAAATACAAGACATAAAGCCCTAATCACACACACACACACACACACACACACACAATGTTGGCTGCTTTTCCTAGACGTATCTGATACTGTCTCACTTCTACTACTACTACTACTGCTGCTACTACTGCTACTGTTGCTGCTGCAGCTGATGTGCTGGATCCGCCCAGCATGCCCTGATCACGCGACCATGTCCAGCATTTGCTGATACTGCAGAATCCTCAGCAACTAAACATTATGATGGATTTTCCCATGGTGACCGATAAATGTTTAGCACACCACTAAATCCCATGTGGAAGACCTTTGTCAACTAAGCAAAGCTTTTTGTGGGGTGTATGAAAAATCACAGTGCTTAAAAGTCACCAAAGCGTGTGCCCTCTGTGGACTTGATAAAATATTCTATTCAATATTTAGACAGTTCTACGATACAATGGATTACCTTGGCTCACAGTGTTGTGAACATTACCTGAGTCCAAACATGACTGTCACTCACTACCAGGTGATGTAGGGGTGGAGGCCTAGCTCAGAGGTAGTGCTCTGGGCTTCCAACCGCTGGGTCCCGGGTTCGATTCCCGGTCGAGCCTAAGTTGGATGGCTGTTTCATCCTTCGTCTCATTGCCATGGTCTCTGCCTGTCCTAATTAGCCCATCAGGTACAGAAATACAGGACGTAAAGCCCTAATCACCCACCCACCCACTCACTACCAGGTGATGTATGTTAATGGGAATGAATAAAAACATGTCAAATGTCATCATGCTAAAATAAGATAAAAAGATAAGATATAATATATCATAGCTGTCATACCAAACTTAGTTCATTCATTTCTGGCCACATCCCAGTCCCCGTCATTGTCATTTTATGAGACATAGCATCATCGTCCAACCCTTCATCATCGGTTTCCTGTGGTAAAAGCAGGTGCCAGGTAAATATAACCATTGAAAAGTGGCTGCATCTGGTGTCCACGCAACAGGCAATGTGATGTCTCGATATTGCTTGCTTTTAGCATTGACGTCATTGCTTTTACTTTGTTAGTCACATAATTATGATATATGATGTTAGTTACATGACATGTGTAATTATGTTAAGAAAGGTTAGTACAAAGATTTTCTCAGAAAAAGCTATAAGAATTGATGAATATATACAATCCAGTAAAGCAGAGGTTTATGCTTGCCTTATATTGGATCTTTATACTGACTGTCCTTAAATCTGAAACCATTTTCAGGCTTGTGTGAGCTGTTCTGATATGCATGTATATACGGTAAAAAAACTGTCATTTTATACATTTGTTGTTAGGTTGATCAATTGCTTGAGGCAATTACAAATTGCAGACGAACGACATTCCCAGAATTTGATGATTAATAGTTTCTTTGTAATCCGTGAATTACAGTTAAGATAAAATAACCATTTACACTGTCCCAAGCCATCTTATCTGTCATCAATTGTCCTAATTTCCGTGAAGAGGAAAACTTCTTACAGATTAACAAGGAAAACCTCTTACAGTGAAGGCTTAAAGGTGCGACACAATTCTCAGAGAGATATGGATGATGAAAACAATGAAATTAATCATTTATGCACAGTAGAAAACAATTTGGTATTTCTGTGAAAAATACAAAGTTTATTTTTAATTTTGTGAATTTAAGGTACTTAAGTCTGGGAAGGCTAATGATCAAGTCAGTGTAGTCAAATTTGAACCTGAGACTTAGGTAGGCCCATTTTACCACTGGGCCAATTATTAGTGAAGCTGTTGATTTCATTGGATAGCCATTTCGGTGATACACTTGCAAATTACTTTACTGCTAAGTATACACACTCTTAGAAATGATTGTCTGTGTTATACAAATGATTATTTAGCTGGTGTCAATCCAAAATTTAGTTTAAAACCAGCCAAGATATTGCTCGTCTTTAGACAATGGTTGTGTATTGTTCAAAAAATGATGTTGGTTAGCTTTCAAAATTCAATGACTAATTAGACCAAACGGACAATTATTTCTAAGAGTGTAGAATGTTGATAATACACGAAAGCTTCATCAAATAGTTTAAAAAGAAATTCGTACTATCTTGCAATAACAGTGATTGAATTATTCATTCATTCATTCATTCATAGCAATGTCTTAGTGCCAATCAGTTTTGGGGAGCCATTTGTGGCTGTCTTTTGGCTGAAAATGACTGAGAGGGCATTTGGTTGAGGAGGCAATCTTCACCCCTCCCCATGTCCTATGAGTGCCCTCCCCACCCTCCCCCACCCTCTCCCCAGATGAGCGGAAGAGGGTTCTTATGAGCTGAGAAAGTTCTTTCGTTTTTAATTTCGATGATTTTTCACGGATCACAAGTACATGAGTAACGCGTCTGCAGCATTGGTTGGTTTCCATGGCAACTGTATGGTGGATGAAAATGTTTGGGAGGGTTGCCATAGCTACTGCTATCTTGGTGCATCATGCTCCAGTTTAGGGTTTCAAGAAAGGTCAAGTTTTGTAAGAAAGATGATGTATATGTTCTGGACGAGGTGGAAACATGCAAGAGAATGAACTTGTGTTAAGAAAAATAGCAAAAGAGAAAGAAGAAAGTAAGAAAAAGAAAGTCTGTTCGCTTGCATGCAATGATGGCCTCAAGTAGAAAGGGCAGATGCTATCTAACTAATAGTTGTCCCCGTCTAGGTGTAGATAAGGCTCCTACTCATGTGGCCGTAATAACTAGTTGTGAAGCCACTGGACCATACACCGGCCACGGAGATCTGCTGGCTGCCATGAGAAAAGAATTGGGAGGGGGGCACTCGCTGGAAAATTGATTGTGTGCCCAAGTGCACAGTGCACTACTGTGAACCGGACTCAGGACAAATGTGTATGAAAACCTATGTTACATTACTTTAATCTTGTGATGCTACGTCTTCAACAACACACTGGAAAGTTTATATAGTGGTTTGAGGCAATAAATTCAAATGAAAGTTTTGAATGAAACTTAATAAGATGGTGAAAACAGTTTTGAATATGATTAAACTTGCCTTGGAGACAAGACGTTTAAAAAGCTGATAAATTAGTCTGAAGTCTAGAAGTCTTAAATTTAACATTCGTTTTAAAGAATTTTAAATTTATTCATTGCCTTCCTATTTTTTATATGAGTGGGGCTTTGCTAAAATTTGAAATAAAATTGCTCAAAACTATTGTAATTTTCTTTTAAATTAGCTGTTCAAATAAGGAGGTTCAGTCAGTGTTATCAGTACTCAATTATAGCCCTGCATACACCAGGGACTTTAGGAGACTACTTAGTTTGTAAATAGGTCCCAGTTTGAAATATTAAGGGCCTGGAGATATACAAAAATGTTGATGTTATCAAAAACACACTGTCAGGAAAATATCTCAGCTGGGGAGATGTTTTTATCATCACGACAACGACAGAGAAACACGATTCTATTATGAAGGGAAGGACAAGAAAGGTGGAGAGATTTATTGATGTTGAGATGAGTGAGACGTTTAGGGGCGGAGCTATGGTGGCCCTCCCCCACCTCACCCACGACAGCCATTGGCTGTGGCGCCCCATTCAGCCTATCATGTTGAATATAAATATAGGCCAACATGTGAGTGAGTTATTCTACAGTAAGAGCCAGACAGAGTACTTGTCAAGTCGTTTGGGAATTGTACCTTGTTAGGATACACACCATGTGACTGGACTACTTTCATTGTTGAGCAGATGATTCGTCTGACCTTTGGGGTACTTTGATGTACCCTACTTAGAGATGACGATAGATTGCTCAGCAGCGCTCGGTGCAGACAGCACCCACTGAGAAAATTTTTGCAGAAGATGGAGATTTACCAAGGGGTTGCTGACTGACGATCACACCCCTGCACCTGTATAATGACAGTGCATGTTTGGCCTCTGTTACTCTTGGCCATGGTGGTCTCAATTTCGGCAGCTGCAAGTGTGGAGGACTCTTGTCAACAGGCCCAAGGAAAGTGTGTGGCGAGGAATGGCTGTGGCCTGGCTCTTACCAACTATTTCATTGACTGCAATAGTCTGATCTACGGTGAGACAAATGTTTGCAACAAAAGGTGCAAGAAATCTCTCATCTCCCTGCTCAGCACAGATGACAGAGAAGGAGAGGCTTTCATTAACTGTCGATGTCAGGGAAACTCATTCTGTGAGACTCAAAAAGAACGAATGAACGTCTGTGCGAGAGATGTACTACCCGCCATGAAGGCCATCAATGATGAAAACACTGCCATCAGTTGCTCCTTGGCTGAGATGATCTGCAGAGCCGACACTCCTTGCCTTACAGCCTTGAAGTACTACGAAGAGAACTGCTCCAAATTACTAAGAGGAGAAAAGTGCACCTCCAGATGTAACAACAGCCTAAACATTTTGTACCGCACCCCGAAAGCCAGCAAAATACATAACTGTGTCTGTGATGGAAGTGAAGAGCTGCCCATACCGTGCCAGACTCTGCAGCAAAATACTGAAAGGTTCTGTTTTGGACGTTCTGGAACGTCCTTTACGCCCATGACGTCATTTTCACTTGATGACGACACTGTGACGCATGCGCATCATCACCAACACGGACGTCACAATGGAACAAGACACAAAGGAAAGACTGACACCAAGGCTCACACCTCAGGAGTTACTTCCCTCCATTTTCGAATAAACGTTGCACTGCTATTGTTGGTAATAGGCGTCTTGTCATCAAATCAATGATTTCTCATGTTGAAACTTTGAAACAGCACAATGAAGCCACAAGGCTTGGAGGTGTTGTTCTTCATCCGATATTCTCGCCCACCAAAATATTGTCAAAAAACCTGAGCTTGTTTCGTCTGTGAGACTGACCTAGATAATGATGTCACGAGGCTACGGCCTTGACCTTGTACACAAAAACTTTCTTCGCCTACCACAGCTACCTGTGTGCATGGTGTTTGCCTCAGTGTAGTCATTCTAGCATGTCATCTTCATTTTCATCATATGAGAACTTCTACGACATGACACTGTTATTTGGAGAATTTCAGTTTCTCAGCATGACTTTTTGGGGTCAAATAACTGAAATTCTTTCATCCAATCAAGACAATATTTTCCTTCATTCATCAGGTATTTAAGGAACATTACAGACTGCCTTTCTGTACCTCATGTTAACTCTTATGTCATAACATTATGGATGTTGATATTATTTTTGACAATACATATTCAGGAATGCTAAGACGTCACTACGTACACTGTACGTCACCATTACGTCATGACGTCACTGCTTCGGACCACTATGTCACCTTTTATGTAATGACGTTGCACATTCTTTATGGACACTAAATTATTATGTACATACATACTTGATATATGTATATTGTGAAAATATTATTATGAAATAAGTGTGGATTAGCAGGAATAAAGGTGGCTGGCTGTGAATGAATGGTAAGTCAAAAACTATGACATGTCTGCATTATTTTTATTATATATAGAAGCATAAATTAATTAGTATTTAAGGCAATATTTACATCGAAAATGGGCGGTCGTGATGTTATATTGTTTTCCTCTCATGGAAGGAATGTCATCTAAATGAGACAGTCTTGAACCACTGTGATGTTACATCATGGAGTCACCTCTCTGGTGACTCCATGGTTACATCAAGATACGAATGCTCAATTGTAAAATGCATCTCAGCAATACATTGCTGTACTGTGGACTTGGTAAACTGAGATGCATTTTACAATGGAGTCATCTAGCATTCGTATCTTGATGTTTAGGTGGTCATTGCAATGTATATAAATTATTTAGAAGCTTTAAACTAATGATGGTAATGGCCATTACCGAGAATCTAATCGTGGTAATGTGGGCCTTTGTTGTTGCCCTAGGCTATCAAGGGGTGTGGCACTGAGGTTGGGGGTATCAGGGGTGGATCTGACAATTGCTACTACCTGTACTACTAGTACTACTACTACTCTACTGTTAATATATACCACTAGCCCTACTACCTGTGCACTGCTGCTACTAATTCCAAGTCTACAGCGTAAATTAGTGTTGATGATTGTTGCACCCTTAATTATTATCATTTACCTGAATTTTCTTTTGTTTCGCAGCATTATTATCTTTAGACGATGTTGGCACAGCTGGTTATAATGTCTTTAAAAACACAGGCATTAATGTTACTCAAAAATTGGCTTATTTAGTGGCGATATGTATTTGTTAGGACCTTAAACTTTAGAAACTGAGGGTGTCTGTTACTCCATAAGGTACTAGATAGTGTGCCTTTTTGCCTCTGTTGTGTAAGCCCCCCCCCCCCCCACCCCAATCTCCACCATGTATTACGCCCATGATCTCTTGGGCGGACACTCTGGCCACAATAGTGGTGCTGTATTGGGCCACTGTACGGTCAGCATATGCTCTGCTGACAGGACTGGTCATGCTTTGATCTTTATTCTCTTGACCTGTGTCCACTTAAGCACGCTCGCAGGGGTCGTGGACCACCCACCTCTGTTATGTCTTAATTAGAACGTGCCAATCTAGGAGAGTCTGTGGCACTCTGTGCATTAGGAATGGCCCTCTTTGATCATATGTTATTTTATATCTCCTCGTGTTTACTCAGGGAAGGCTATTATTTTGGGATAGAAGGCTCGCATCGCATACACCACTGTCTTGAAGCATTAGGAGCTCAATTATCAAAAGGCACATACTGTAGTAGATGTATGGGATGAAAGAAACACTCCTCTCCACAAATAGATATTGTACGTGTGATGTATGAGTATAGAACACCTTCTGAACTCTCACGACCTGAAAAAGTTAATCTCTCTTTTTTTAACAATTAATAAGCACGGTTTTGCTCCAATTGATAACTAGATTACTAATCTGTCTGTCTATCTATCTATCTATCTATTTCTATCTCTCTATCTACCTACCTCCCTACACACCTACCTACCTACCTACCTACCTACCTTCCTATTTCTGAATGATCCTACAGGAGTGCAAATCCTTTTGCACTTTATCAGTATTACTACCCCACCCACCTTTTCCACTATGTGCGAGTACATAGTAACCCTGTGCATTTTCACCTGGGGCTCTTACATGAGAATTTCAAGCTAAGAAAGAACCCAGGTGACCAGGCTCTTTGTCAGCAGGTCATGAATCTCTCGTGAACACATTGGGAGGAGATTTATGACTCCCCCTCTTTTGCTGAAAGGTAGAACTGTCTAGTCTACTTGTTAAGTGTTAAATAGAACCAGATACTGAAAGGCACAGGGCCCCTCTTCTCTCTTTTGGTGTTGACTTGTTGAGTTAAAGATGGCTCACTTAGCTGCTTAGCCAGTGTGGTCTTCTCACAGAAAATAACTTAAGAGGAGAGAAGGGGAGAGGGGATTGGTAAAACACTCCTTTGTGATTACTGATCTGATATTGTGATCATGGCTGATTTAAGAAGTTATTTCTTTTAAGCTGTCAGTGTCATCAATTTGGGAACTGAGTTCAAATTGGTCAATTACCTTAGTTGGTCTAATGGATAGTTTTGCTTAATCAAGATAATGAATTACATGGTTTCATCAGCTGATTGTTTGGTTAGTGCTTTGTCTAAAACAAACAAGTTTATAAAAATTACATTTTATATCTTCAGACATTACTTTAAACTGAATATGAGACCAAACTGATAATTTGGATAGATCCTACAGCTGTAAGTTTAACCTAGAAGCCCCTTATAATCACGTTCTGGCAAATCTTGAGGAGCCTCGAAGGAGAGAATAATGTGCAAAGATGTTGCTGTTATTGATTAAAGCCCTCAGATCAATGCTAATTAGTTTATAGCATCACATGATGTATCATCCCACACTGCTTAATGTAATATGTTTCATGAATGTGAATGGTTTATGTCATGATATGTTATGACATGAAGATACTTATTGACCTGGTTTCTATCTTTATTGAATATTGTGCTGTGATGGCACTGGATCTCATATGATAAAATGTAGCGATTGTCTCAAATCTTTGATTCAGCACCAACAAGAAATTATGAAATAATAGATCAATATACATTAGGAAGTAAATAAAAACAATCATATGCAATTTATTCATGCAATAATAAACAGTTTGATGGAGATAGTAATGTCCATAACATAAATAGAAGACAGTGCTATCCATATCATAAATAGGAGACCTTGTGGTGGAGTATATCATGTATGTATCAAATGAAACGGTTTGGAAAACCCCAAAACTGTGGTCTTTGTGATAATATACCAGGTAAGGTATTACCACTGAATATTCATATTAAAATGTCTATTGAGTATTTGTAAGAACAAGTAATAGGGCCACAAAATTACTTGAGCGAAAGAGAACTGCTGCACCTAATTAACAGGGCTGTAGTTGGGAGTACATTATTTGGAGCAACAGTAACACCCCGAAGTAGTTAGGTGCAAAATACATGTGTGTTGCTAGTTGGGCTAGTCTTCACATAATATGTTGTGTACTGCAGTTTCTGCATGAAATATTGTGTGTATGAAATGCTAGTTGTGCTCTAGACCCCTCACACCCTGGGTTTAGAATGGCTGTACCCCTGCTCTACATGGCACAAGGAAAGCTGAGTGCTTTTGCCGTGTGACCCGGTGGTCAACTGTGGCTTGTAATGATCTGCTTTTTCTGTGTAGTGCAAGAAAATTGCTCCTAAACCGTGTAATTTGGTGGCAAAATTGTGCAACACTCTCCTGCTAGTTTTGCTAGTTGCTTAACTTATTGTTTGGGGCTCAAAGTCAGCTGTAGACGAGAGCACCATAGGTTAGGTTGTAGTTTGTAAGAAGACCGGGCAGTGGAAGCAGCTCTAGGCCTAGATAAGAGGTTGTTATAGCCAACAGCGTCATGCCCAGTGCATGTGAGAGAGTTTCATGTAGAATGAGTACTTGCTCGAGTTATAAACCTTGTCAAAAGTAGTAGAGTGTAAGGAGAGGGTTGCAGATGGGGGCAAGGCTCAAGAATTGGGGAGGTGAGGGGGTAGGTTGAGGTGAAGGTGGGTGATGCTCTCGGTGCATTACATGGAAAAATGACCTCTTGAATAATCTTGATTAAACAGCAAAGTCTGCAGTAAATTTCATTAACTTAATCTCAGAAGTGATGCTGTGTAATCATGAGTTTTCTGTCTTGGCCTTGACGTGTTGCGTCGTGTATTCCTGGATTTATTGCTGCATGTATTCTGAATTTCTTCCCAGTGTGAGTGACTGCACTGGTGCCTCAGTCTACACAGACCACCTGCATTTAGGTGTAAGGCACTTTAATAATGTGTATGCTAGATATTAATGAAGCATAATGCAGCATAGGAAATGCTTCTTGTTTAGTTACATCCAAGTTCAGACTTCAAGAGTCTACACTTGACACCCACGCCCCACTTTCTTTAACAAATCACCAAGTTACACAGTGAAGACTCAAACTCAGTGAACTGCACAGCCATATCTCAGCCTGAACCTTCATCTTTTTTTCGAGAAATACACATGATAAAGCCCCAGCCTTCTGAAGGGGCATTTGCTGCAGCAACTTCACATGATGATGTTCTAGTACGAGGCCCAGGAGCAGGGATGCGGGCATCATGAAGACTAATCTTTGGGCTGAGTGGGGCTGGCATCCACTTCTTGGTTTGCACCTGTAAGTTCTACACATGCACGTGGCTAAGCTGCTTCAAACACCCCCAAATTGAAGCGTCCGCCATGTTTTTCGGCCATCTTTGCAGGCAGATGTTTTCATTCTTCACCTAAGTGACTAAGTGGGAACGTGCATCTATCCAAGTCTTTTTTAATGGTTGATGCTTATAACTTGTATTTATGGATGCATGCATGGCAGTGATCATGATTATGTTCTCTAAAATATATCTATGGATTATAATAACCAATGCATTGTTCATTGACTTTGATGCAGTGTAGTTATACTTTATAGAAATTGAGGATGAAAAAAATACATTTTGACTGTATACTTACCTGTAGTCTTAGGTGCGCTTTTCCAATACTCCAGAGAGTCGCCTCGACATGTATGAGGTGTGTCAACTAGAGGAATCGAAGCTCTGTTGCTTCATATGTGAATACTTCTGCGGAATTTCTTACACTTTCCTTCCTTAATTTTTCTTGAGCATTTCAGAAATATACAAGTCTCGTAGCCAACTTTTCCATTCGTTTTTATGTCTTTGTCATTATCATGATGATGGATTTATCCTTGTATTCTCTGTTCAATCTTACTAATATTAATCGCCTGCACCAGATCTCGTGATATTTCTAATAAACTCCAACTCAGTGCATTCAGACTGGAGCTTTTCCAAAATATGTCCTCTATTATCCAACACTCATTTTTTGAACATATATCATGTACCATTTTAATTAATGAAACATAAGGCTTTTAAGCAATACATCTCTTCAATTCCTCCCTCATTCTCCCCTCTCTTTACAGGCACAATCCACCTCTAAAACTCCATTATACTTATTTATAGACCCATAAAAAACCTCCATGTTGTCACAATTCTACAAAGCCCATGAACGTGGTTTTGTTTGCATGTTTTTCTCATGTCTCGCGTTATTCTCGCCTCTCTCGTTACTGGCATTTCGTGTATGTAGTTTCATATACAACCTGCCCCATGTAGCCTCCTCACTCTTTGTATACAGGTCCTATTTCTACAAGTCTAGCCTCTGCTAACTAGGAGAGTTGCATAGGGAAATATCCATCCCAAAATATATAGTTTTGAGGGGTTTTCATGGTTTATTGTGTCTGAAATACAGCTGTCAAAACTGCAGTGATACACTTCGACTCATTTTTCCACGTTTCCTTAAATTTGCAGTAGTGTGTGAATCCTGAGCAAATGGCAGTTCGATTTGCATACATGTCACCATAATTTGATTATGCATAATATGACTTGGTGTGCATCTGTAGGTAATGAAGTCAAACCTTGAGAGGAGGTAATTCAATAACACAAAGGGTTGTCAGTTGAATCTAAGTAAGTAAGTATATTTATTTTGCAACAATTTAAAAAAGTCACATGCCACACTCATTTAACGATAAGTAGTCAGAGTCAGACTGATAGTCACTTTGACGACTCCTTATCATTGTTTATTTTAATTAAGTGAAGAGGAGTAAGACAGATAAACTAGTTCATCCAAGGCCCAATTCTTCTTAGTTTATCTGAAGTCCATGGTTTATCAAAAGTTTTACCCACCACTAAACACAAATTACATGTATATTCACACCTCATTTCTTCTATTGCTTTGGACATTTTGTGCCTCATTGTCTGCCTTATTCTCAGCCTTATTCTCACCTTATTCTCAGCCCTTTTTTTTTTAGTTTCTTTCTTGTACCCCAGTCCCCTTACTCGCTCCGCTTCCTTGTTTTGTTGTCTATCAGTGTAGGTATTTGGCACACTAGCTCCTGGCAAAAGCTATCTGTCATAGTTCTTACGATATCAGAGCACTAACCCCTCCCCTCTCTTACCCTCAGGGGGTTTTGGCAGCATGGACTTCAGGTTGTCCATGCTGAGTTTGTTATGGGATTAGTGTGGCTTATATATCAGCCCATTTTCGACTTGTTGTCAATAATAAACTACCAACAGAATATGATTTATGTTTATGTATTTGGTATCTCGTGTGGTTGTGCAATTCCAGTATCTATGCTGTCTACAGGCCTAGTTGTGGCCATTGGTATGTGACTCGTAGTTCAGGGTTCGATTCCCGGTCTAGATCAATCTGCATGGTAGCTATATCAGCTGAAATGTTAGTAGAAGTGGTTCATGTGAGTATTTAATTCATGGTGTCTGGTGTCACAACAACTGTGTAATATCTTTGCTTAGGTAATAGAGAGACCCACTGGTAGATGTAAAATGGTCCATTCTCTCATCATTATGTCTGCCTTTTGCTGTTTCTGAAATGAAATAATGGAGTGGTCCAGAAATTGTGTAATTCCTGTTCCAATTGTACACCCATGTTTGTTTTGCAATGGTCTTGCTTTTGAAACAACCCTGGTCTGTCAGCAGCACCCATTGCCTGAATGAATGTACTTTATTGGTTACACCCAAAAAGCTGCCCAACCAATTGGCTACAATTTGAGCTTAAGAAAGGAAAGTTTTTGGAAGTTTCTTCTTGTGTGAGACAAAATATTAGAGCCTATAGAGCTATGGTTGGTTGCCAAGCCTTTTCAATTAGCTCTGTCCCTTCTGGCTATCATAACACACTTTTGAACTGCTGTATCATTTAGAGTGAGTGCTGGAGCGGAACACAGTTTTCAAACGTTTTAATTGAATTTTCACGATACAAACTGAAGCTGATTCTCTCCTTTCACAAGCTGTCCATTTTGGTAACCCAACGCCAATCCCCTGCCAATCACGAGGGTTTATTGGCCAAACAAAATGTTGTTGCTGTTTTTGCCAAGACAGCCAACTTCAAATTACAACTCCATTATTGTCTAACACCTGTGGGCATATATGCACCATGCACTGCAAGTCTGAAAAACCCTAACCTTTTATTATGCTGCATTTTTGTACTTGTCATTTGTAAAGATTTGATACAGTATTCAAACACCTGCTTTTCATATTTTTGAACTTCCATTTTTTTCAACCCTCCTACAATTTGACATTCTGTGTGTCCAAGAAGGAAAAAATGCATTGCGAGCATAATTGACTTCAGCAATTTAACTGACAAACTAAAGAAAGTTTCAATTAGAACCATAAAAAAACATAAACTTAATTAAAAGTTTATTAACACCAACAATGAACAGAAAGACTAACAAAAAAATTCTCTTTCAATTTGGACCAGTAAAAGAAATCCCAAGACCATTACAAGGATTATTAACTTCAACAATAAAGGGATGAAAATTTAATTAACATTTCAATTTGATTTATCAAAGAGTGAAAACTGTACAATGCAAGAAGTATTACAAGCTTAACTGTTATTAATGCAAGCTTTCATAGAAAGAGTCTAGCATGGGAAAATTCATTTGCACGCTGATATGTTCACTAAAATATAAATAATATTGGGCGCTCGAGAGAACTTTATATATTACGTGAATAGTCAAATGTTTTTCACCATATGGTAATGAAAAATACTTCAGCTATATCTAGTATCTGAGTAGGGAATATGATCATATTTTTGAAGTGCTATCTATCTGTTATTCTTGGTTTGTACAGATCACTGTTCAGGGCTACATTATATAATCACAATTAAGGCAAGACCACCTCGATTTTGAGACCACCTTGGGACTTAAAGAACTACAATGAGAAAAGCTGCATTATCAAGACCACCTGTATTAACTACAATGAAAAAACCGCTTAATTATCAAGACCACCTGTATTAACTACAATAAGAAAAGCTGCATTATCAAGACCACCTGTATTAACTACAATGAGAAAATCTGCATTATCAAGACCACCTGTATTAACTACAATGAGAAAAGCTGCATTATCAAGACCACCTGTATTAGAGACCACTTGAATGTTTCCCAGTCTCGTCTTAATTATTGGGTTCCACTGTGTGTCATTGTGAGAGAAAATTTTCCTCTAACTTGTCTAAGTAGTTCTAATCTGTGAAACAAAGAGCATATGACCTAAGGGGAATGGTACATTTCTGACACAACTTTTTAACACTTACATACTTTTTAAAAACACCAAGAATGTCAAGTTTGCTTTCGATTTTTTGCCGTGTTTTGTTAGGCTTTTGTTGGGCACCTTAAGGTTGAATTTGATACAGCGTAACGAAAGGCATGAAACAGAGCTATTCATCAAAATCTCAGCAACAAATGACTTCATTTTAACGTTTGAAATCTGTCACTCTCCCACTTTAATGTTTTGCTTTTATGTCTGTCTCTCTTCCCCACCTTTTTATGGGTGTTCTCTCCTTTTTTTTTTCCTGTCCCTTTTTCTGCTTTAGTGTTGAAATTAAGTCCTATCCAACATTTCTTTTGTCATGTTCAATCCACTCAAACAGTCCTGCAAACGCGGAGAGTTATTTTTAAGTCCTCTTTCTCAAGTTTATGGCCTGACAACTTTATTACAGCCCCACTGTCAATTGAAACAGTGAAGCATTGTGCCAGTCAGGAGAATACAAAGTATCAGGGGAGTCGTATGACTTCGAGCATTGACAGTTTCAAGGTGCATTCTGTAGCATTGTACTGTTATTAGACAGCACAGCCAAGCAAGGAGATCAAAAAAGAATAAACAAAGGACTGTCTTCTGTAAGTGTGTTTAGAGGTATATTAGAATGAAGAAGCAATGATCATCAGTGAAATTCTGTGAAATGCTGAGAGCGAAATATTTATTAATCATTGGAGAAAATGAAAATACAATGATTTCAAGAAATGAAGGAATGGATATTCCCTTTAGTTGTAGACTGATGATAACATGTTTACTGCAGCATGGTACCATATATTTAAAATGATAATGAGGTATATAGCGCAGACATGACCCCAGATAGCATTCCAAATCGGGCCAGCGTCATTTCTACGTGGTTTTGACGTTGCCGACATCACGCCGACGTCTATACGATTTTGAATGCTTGGGAATGGCATTGCAGGTTAATAACACATTGCAGGGGCGGATGCAGAAATTGGTGAAAGGGGGGGGGGGCGGAGATAATTCATTTGCTGGCGCCATTTTTTTTATTTTTCCTTTTCTCCTTATTTCACAAAGGGGTTGGGGCGCACGCCCCCCCCCCCCCTGGATCCGCCCCTGCATTGTTTATATAGAGAGTGTGTGGTATGTATTAATTATATCCCTAATAGGAGGCGGTTAACTAAGATTTTTGTTGGTTATATCCCGATGCCAATATTAGGCATATTTCTCCATGCATATTTACTAATTTGTTTATTTCGTTTAAATACCTTTATTTTGCTAAACAAGTTCAATTGGCACTCAGGAGGGAGTTAACACACATTTTTGTTGGTTATTGCCCGCTCAGAACAATAGGAAAACAGTCGAAGTGGAGTATAAAGGCACATATGTGGAAGTTCCAGTGGAAGTACATTGAAGACAACTCTTGCTTACCATGAAGTCGCCTTAATGTCAAGGTTGCAATTTTTCTGCTACTTTTTATCTGTCACACTGTTTTATGAAATGAAGACATCAAATTGGTCCTCAAATCGAGGTTCCCTCGTACTTGTATTATGCATCATAAAAACACGAATCTTGCTGTATCATGTGTATCTATTTGCATAGGAATGCTGCAATGTAGCACTTGGAATAGACAACTGTTTGGGGTTGTGTAATGTTGCCTAAATCCGAATAGACCTAGGAATATCGTATGAAAAGGTAAATAAACATTTTCCCTGTATCTTTACACCAAACAGCTTCCATTACATCAAACAATATGGCTTGAATTAATACCCAACAAGCCATGGCATCAGGATGTACACTGTATATTGTTTCTGGTTAGTGATTTCATATTGTATCCCAACAGTTTGGCTAGAGGGTAGCAGGAAACATAGAAAAGGAACTTGAAGAGTGAATGCTGCTTGAAAAAGTATTGTATTGTTAATTGTTTACTGATCATATATTACCAGATATCCAAATAGTATGTCTGAAGTCATAAAAAGGAAACAAACGGCTCCGTGGAAAATAGTATATGCATTTGTAATTTGGAATGGAGCAAATTTATATTGGACATGCACCCATTTTAATAATGAACTTTTAATCTGGATTTACTTCGATACATCAAAATTTTCTCCTTTCATATCCTAGAAGTATGTCACGGAATACTTAAATAAATAACACAGTTGGCCTAATGATGTGGAAATTTTCTGAACTGCATCCACATTAAGAATGACCAACCAGTCTACAATGACCATTGAGCTTCACTGGGCACTGGGCTAGCATTTTGACTTAAGGTACTGGACAATGTGGACATAGATAACAAGACAAACTGCTCTCTAGTGTCCACTATCCATGCTTGGTAAACATGAAGACAGGACATGTCGATTGAGATAAGGCGCATGGAAGACCTTCGGGGAAGAGGTTAAGCTCAGATTCTTCCACATGGAGCAGCAATCAAGAACACTGAAGAATACTGAAGACACCAATATAAAGGATGGGAGGTAAGTCAGTCATTTATCTAAGTATTAGTTATATCCCGAATAGAAGGGAGTTTACTTACATTTTTGTTGGTCATATCCCCATGCCGAAGGCATGGTTAAAAATTGTTTTGATTGTTTGTTTTTACTGCCTTTATTACGCAAGTCAAGTTCAGTTTGCACACAGGAGGGAGTTAACTAACGTTTTCGTTGGTTATTGCCGCTCACAACAATAGGAAAACAGTCTAGGTGGAGTATAATCACTTTGACTGTATTGCGAATCAGAACTCTTATTCGATGCTAGTCGTTTAGTAAATTTGTTCTTATGTTACAATTTTTAATGTATTTCCGACCGAACCTCAGATGATTCCGTTTTCCATACAGAGGCATCTTTAAATTCAATACAATCTTCCTTTAAAAATATGCAATATTTTCCTATTATTATTATTATTATTTTTTAATGAAATTAAAGTTATCAGCCATCATCAATCTAAACACTTCACCAAACAAAATGCATCTAGTTCTTTGCATGTGCGTGGTCAATGACTTGTGTGTTATTCTACTACTAAAAACTAGTAAAAAGTAGTGGAAAAAAAGGTTTGATGTTGTGTTATTAAAATAGCCTCAAGGACAGGACAAGCCTCTTCACCATCTGCCATTTGCTTTCACCTTTGACATATCATCCTTTTTTCTGGCCACTTTTTCCAAGTATAAAACTTTCTTATCTTGACAAACAGATGTTGAGTTGTCTTGCAGGGCTAAAGATGGGCTGTCCAGGTGAGATGTTCAATGTGTGATGATTGGCCAGGTGTGCTTGAAAAACTTCATTGTGTAGGCAGGGTGCTTTTTTTTTGGTCACCATTGACATTAATTGTGGTTTTGGGTGTGGTTATACAGCTGAATTGTGGTTTATGATGTGCAGCTGTATATCTAACGGACATTGTCCACACGATGTGGTGGAAATTGGTTTTTGCCTGCACGTACATTTTGTATCCTCCAAATTGTTTAAAATGTGTACATGACACAAAATGTGATAACTATTCTGAAACGATCAAGGAGCAGTCCAATTCAAATTAGTTTCCTTTTACCACACTGACAAAATAATCCATACATGACAAAAACATGAGAAAATGATTCTTTCACAATTTTGCTCGTATGATGGGTGTGCAGAAAATTGTTCCCACCATTTTTAGTGTGACCGAAATATTACTGTCATTTGCAAGCACGCCGATGTCGTGAGGCAGTTTGTCGGCCTAATTTTTGGTGTTAATGTATGCTATTTGGCTTCAAATGTCTGTCTTAAAGCTATAGCTATACTGTACATTGAACCCCACAATCCTACCCTTGGCAACCATTAAAGTCGTATTAGTATCAGGGTGATAATAATTTTGGAATTATATCACATTTTATCGTGACCTCTATCATATTGCACATTCCCATAACAATGGAGGTTATTCATAACAGAAGAATTATATAACACGTTTATTGATTCAGAAAATAGCCTACCCTTGGCAACCATTTTAGTCATTTTAGCTGATTAGTATCGGGGTGATTTTAATTCTGGAATTATATCACATTTTATCGTGACCTCTATCATATTGCACATTCCCATAACAATGGAGGTTATTCATAACACGAAGAATTATATAACACGTTTATTGATTCGGGAGGTAGCTCTGTGCGTCCTTTGTTTCTCCTAACAACCAAATTTGTAACGCCAAGAATCGGGGAGTGTGGATGACAAGTTAATTAGGAAGCATTGTCTATGATAAATCCATCAATATTAAGGAAGGGGAAATATCACGTAGACCTTTTTTGTTTTCTTTTTTTCCAATATGTTTTAATAGGGTAGCTAGATCAGCTGAAGCTGTTTTACATCCGGGACCTATGCTATGTGCTAAGCTATTGATGGGTTACCTCAATTTAAGTGTGTGGCTGCATGGAGTAGCTGGGCTCAGTGTCTACAGAGCATCTATAATCAATACATGCATGTAAGTTGGTCATAGGTTCTAATCTCGCTATACACCACGCGCAATATTTAAGAACTTATCGACTACTGGAACAAGGTTAACGTGTTATACCATATAGGACCAATCCTCAATAGGCCAGTTAAATGCAACTGCCCATCTTTCAGGTAATCATTTGCTATTGCTCTCAATCGTCTTGGCACATTTGATTCACCTGACTGTATATATTGGACAGTAATATTCGGACCATCGAAATATGCTACACTGCACCCATTCCATCTGTGGACTAGGGGTTATAGATACTCACCAGCATGACCTGGGTTCGATATCTGTCAGGGAATCATGGTACAGTTAGTTTCATAAAAAACAGTCGACTCTAACCGGCTGTTGCGACCTGTGATCTAAACATGCAAAAGCCAGCTGCTTCTGTCCACTTCTATAGCTAATAGTCAGTTTACATTTATCACCAGAAAAGTGTAAACATTGGCAAATGTACGAAATTATTGTAATATATCATAAATATGTACTTTAAGATCCAATTTTGAGTAGCCAGCTATGACAGCCGGTATGGCTAGGTTCAATTTGACGTGCCGTCTTTAATGAAACTAACTGTATATCTGAGGTAGTAGGGCCCCCACCTTGAAGTCCTGGATCTGTAACTTAAATAACAAGGTAACCTATAAAGGTTTGAAAATGTGCTTCTCCTCGTGCGGCCTTATGTCATCTCACCACTGCCTTTCAGTAATGGGGTAGCGAGTGTCATATAGTATGAGGGGAAGCCCTGCTATATAACACTGACATTATTGAAATACAGCAATTGTCAGCAGAAAATCTTCTTACAACACAGTTTCTGTATATAGAATCTACTTCCACATTACGTAGTCCATAATACCTTTCCATTAGCCCAACCCGGTCATTCTGATAATGATCCCATTTAGCCGAACACACCTGTAGACTGTCCCATGTGTGTCCAGGTGATGTTGTCCGTGCAGTAACCAGGTGTATGACTTGACAATCCATGAATATTTCAACAAAGCAAATGTTTTCGTCACCCAAGCCTTTCAGCTGCACGCTGGAGAGGCTGGGTTACTTTGTGATAGCTAATATTAGACCTAATAAAATATTAGACTTAATACAATATTAGACCTTATAAATTATTGGACTAAATAAAACATTAGTTGATCTGCTGTAATACTGTTTAAACACTCAGTAGAGTTGATCTTCCTATTTTTGGACTATGTATCTGTGTATTTCCTTCACTCTGGTCATAGCTCAAGCAGTTGAGATTTCCTCAAGTGGTTGAAGTGGTTGGGACTTTTAATCTTTTTAGATGACTTGCCTCCAGTCCCCCTGTTTTTTAATAAGCCTGATTGAATTGTTTGGTTGTGTACATTTGATTCAGTGTCCTGTTTTGTTTCACAACATAAACCGGATAAACACGTACACCACTTTCTAAAGTTTTCATTCAATTTTCAGAAACCTGATGGACAACCACATGAAGTCTGTCGTTGTTGCGGTGAGATAGGAACCTATGTGATAAATAATAATATATAATAAAAATCTTTATTTAAAGTCGCAATAAAATAACAAAAAACACTAGCACAAAGGCTAGTAGTAGTATTTGACATTGTCACTAAACCATATAACATCATTGTAGAGAAAGCCACAGTGTTCCACTAAGTGTGGATTTGTGTTTGCTCTATGGTTTTGCCAGCTTCATGAGGATTTGGTAATGCCTTCCCATAATACCATGCCACAGTAGAGCACACACCTTCAAGTCATCATGCAACTGTTTACCACCTGACATATATCTGCCAGTAGCATTGCCAACAGCGCTGCCAACAGCCTGTGATTTTGAAGAAGAGCCTGTCAAGTATTATGAAGCTGTCTGAAGCATGAGTAGAAGGCTGCGGAGGCAGAAAATCAGCCATAGATCTAGAAAGCATTTGTCATGTAGGACTCAATCGCGAGATGGCCTCGCAAGCAAAATCAATGTGTCACCACAGGGGAAGTGTTTGGTTATAAGTGATGGAGTGTCTATTCATGGAGGAGAGATGTTTTTGGGTTGTTTATCATCTTTCTCATGGTGGTGGGGCTTTAGGAAGAGAACTGAAGTGTTTCCTTTCTACAGTCGGACCTGTTCAATGTTCATAGTGAACTATTTGTGAATTGCAAAAATTCTTTGTTATAATCAGACGTAATTATAGTGTAGACCTTACAAACATGTGACTACTGACAGACATGTGACTACTGACAGACATGTGACTACTGACAGACATGTGACTACTGACAGACATGTGACTGTACCAGTATTTAGTAATAATTCATTGTTAGTAAACTCCCTGAAAAAGAAGAGAGGTGCATATACACAATTGCATTCACACAGTATCAAACAAAAATATTATAAAATATTTTAATTTTTTATATGAGCCTGCTATTTTTTCCTCTTTTAGTTTTACCAATATTTTCTGGTTCAGTAATAACGTTTATGACCTGCTGAGTGAAAAGTGTTCAGAGTTAAACTATGCTAAAAAAAAAATTTAGAATTTTTTGAAAAGGTAGCAAATAAAAGAAGACTTAAAACTGCCTCATAATTTTATCCCATTTGGTAGTAATGATTATGTTTAATCACCTTTGTTTGATGTCCAGCATATTACATAGAAGATACATTACGATGCTGTACACAGATTGATTTGTGTCATTGTTTGACCTTGACCACCCAATGTCATTGCACATCTTAACTGTGCTTGAGGTTTTATATGAGTGTGAAGTGCAGAGGAAGTCACTCTGCTGGTGTCTTTTGTCATGTAATTTCACCCAGGTAGGTCCTTCAGTATGTTTTGTAGACATCCTTTCTTTCTTATCTTGCTTTCAGTCTTATGAAACGGGAGAAAGTCCTATTTCTTTTTATTGAGACTTTTTTTGTTGTTGGAATAATCAAAGAGACCACACTTGTCGTTTTGTGCCTTCTACTATTCTACTCCTGAGTTGGCAGATTCAAATTATGTGAGCATGACTTCAACACAGAACAACAGAATATACATCAAAATAACAGAACAGGCTGAAGGAAAAGAAAAAAAAAGGTTTAGAATGCATAAAAGAAAAATACCAAAAAAGACGTTAGGGTGTCATAAAGCTAGGGTGTAAAGACAACCAGTGAAGCCATGGAGGGTAAAATAGTGACTTATGACATCGTATGACCCCTAGTAGTTGCAACCCAGTGGGCTTTTGATAGGCACACATACAAGCAGTGTAGAGGCAAACTTTGTGACATAGCCATGCTATAAGTGCTCTTAAGTGTCTATTGAGACTCATTGAAGCGACAAAGCATGACGACTACTCTCAACCCTTGACAGTGTCTAAACTTTAGAATGACTTAATTAAACCATTACATGCCCCCGTACAAAACACCTTAGCCTGGTTAGCCATCCACCATATGCAATGGGGCAGTCGAGCAGCTGGAATTATATAGAGGTCTTTCGTCCCATATAGTGGCCCTCTATAGTGGTTTTGGGAGACCACAAATGTAAGCAAATTGTCACCCACCACAGAAAATAAGGAAATTTGTCAATTACTTGTCCTTAAGCCTTAAATGTTGACATGGTCATTGCATATGATAAATGTTATGCGTCCAGTTATTGTGTGCAAGGTTTTGTGAATGAAACTTCACTGCAGCTGCCATGCGAGTAAATGATAAAGAAGTATTGCATCTTAACCTTATAATTATTCGTCCATGAACTAAGTTAGGTCTTAGTGACTGACAACAGTTAAGCCAAGTCCAGTAATGTGTCATTGTCTTGGTATACTGTTATATAATATACAGATTAATGGATAGACACTGGTGTATGGTGCTTGTAACCAATGTACAGCCAACTCACGCACACAGAATGACTTGCTTAAGTATTGGTAGAAATGCAGGTTTATGTTTAGTTTTTTTTTCGTCTTAATTATAGTTTGAAGATATTGACAAGAAGCAAATAAAATTTCAATTCAAATGGGCCTACTCGAATAATATGAAAGTCATCTGTATGATGGACAATGTAGCCCTGTACTATGATCACCTCACTTATTATCAAGACAACCTACCGTTAGATAGAGACCACCTCATCATGAAGGTAGACCCAATGGTAGAAGGGCGGGGGCCTAGCTCAGAGGTAGCGCTCTGGTCTTTCAACCGCTGGGTCCCGGGTTCAATTCCCAGTCGAACCTAAGTTTGATGGCTGTTTCATCCTTTGTCTCATTGCCATGGTCCCTACCTGTCCTAATTAGCCCAACTGGTGCAGAAATACAGGACGTAAAGCCCTAATCACATACACACATGATGAACAATGTAGCCCTGGTAGACCCAATGGTAGAAGGGCAGGGGCCTAGCTCAGAGGTAGCGCTCTGGGCTTTCAACCGCTGGGCCCCGGGTTCAATACCCAGTCGAGTCTAAGTTGGATGGCTGTTTCATCCTTTGTCTCATTGCCATGGTCCCTACCTGTCCAAATTAGCCCATCAGGTGCAGAAATACAGGATGTAAAGCCCTAATCACATACACACATGATGAACAATGTAGCCCTGGTAGACCCAATGGTAGAAGGGCAGGGGCCTAGCTCAGAGGTAGCGCTCTGGGCTTTCAACCGCTGGGCCCCGGGTTCAATACCCAGTCGAGTCTAAGTTGGATGGCTGTTTCATCCTTCGTCTCATTGCCATGGTCCCTACCTGTCCAAATTAGCCCATCAGGTGCAGAAATACAGGATGTAAAGCCCTAATCACATACACACATGATGAACAATGTAGCCCTGGTAGACCCAATGGTAGAAGGGCAGGGGCCTAGCTCAGAGGTAGCGCTCTGGGCTTTCAACCGGTGGGCCCCGGGTTCAATACCCAGTCGAGTCTAAGTTGGATGGCTGTTTCATCCTTCGTCTCATTGCCATGGTCCCTACCTGTCCAAATTAGCCCATCAGGTGCAGAAATACAGGATGTAAAGCCCTAATCACATACACACATGATGAACAATGTAGCCCTGGTAGACCCAATGGTAGAAGGGCAGGGGCCTAGCTCAGAGGTAGCGCTCTGGGCTTCCAACCGCTGGGTCCCGGGTTCGATTCCCAGTCGAGCCTAAGTTGGATGGCTGTTTCATCCTTCGTCTCATTGCCATGGTCTCTGCCTGTCCTAATTAGCCCAACTGGTGCAGAAATACAGGACGTAAAGCCCTAATTCCACACGCATGATGAACAATGTAGCCCTGTACTATGATCACCTCACTTATTATCAAGACAACCTACTGTTAGATAGAGACCAAAATGAAGGTAGACCCAATGGTAGCAATAGCTAAATAATAACTAAGTGATATGTTATGGAAAACTATAGTTGGCTCCATACTTGTTGGTTTTAATATGAGGACTTGTTGTCTGAGCATGGTCTGAGGAAGTCTGGTGTATTTATAACTGAAGTAATATACTTCATAACCAAGCCAATTGACTAGAACGCAGTTTCCACTATATTGCAAACCCCTTTGTTGCAAGCACAGACTCTAACCTACACCATAGCCATGCAACCTGGGACCTCCAGTGAGATATATCACAGTGACTGATATACGCACTGATATAATTACAAGTGAACTGCATCAGTTAAATCATATCAGATTCATCCGATCTCCTTGCATCAGTGACAACACATTTTGTAAGCTGTCTTTGCCAGGTCAGGTTACCCTGTTGAAAACCTCATACTGAAGTATCTACATGTGGAGGTTAGGTCCTCCTGTATTGGATTACTCATGCTCAAGTGTTTTTGTGCAAGTACAAACGTTTTTTTGCACGATTTTTGACACATCTGAACCAATGTTGCAGTCCTTCTGAATAATATGTGATGAGGTCATGCAGACTGAAAAATGTATAGCTAGGGGCTGAAGAAAATGTTACATGAATGATAGAGTGTGTTCTAAAATGCTAGGTTGTCTATGCCGAACAGCTGAAGATGCAAGATTGAGATGTGAATTTATATTATGTGACGCATTAAATCCAAGGTTAATAGCACCAATTAAAGCATTTTGTTCGTTATCTTGTCAAGAAGGGGAGTCAGACCCCCCCCCTGGAATAAGGATCTTTTAAATGAAAGAAAATGGAGAGTAAGAATGATTTTTATTGTTTCGCGTTTGTTTACTTTGAATGTCTTCCTAATACAATTTTAACATAATTGTAGATGATAGACTGATATTATTAGAAATTAATAGTGTACCACAGCCATCAAGACATACCCTTTTGAAATAATTTAATTTGTCCTATGGTGAGCCTGTGTGTCTAATAATAGTGTGGTTACAGCATAAAATGGCTACAAACAGTGATCGTAATAGTACTGATTGAGAGCCAAATATGTTGGTCTTCCTCCTTTTTTTTTTTTCCATTTTAGTGATTTTTCTTATTTTTGTCATTAGTGGCACATGACCTATATTTGAGACGTTTATGAAAGCCATTCTTAAATAAACAACACTTTGTACAAAATGCTAAAAATACTTTGCACAAAAAAACGTCTAGTCAATGGAGAAACCAGCTACATGGGGTACAAGGGCGCCGGGGGCCGAATTTCGACACATTTTCACACCTGGAGGTCTGAAATTTGGGTCCGCGTTTTAGACAAATCTCTACATGACGTCAGGAAAGCACAAAAGATGGGTAGACCAAGACGGTTTAGCAGACAACTGGCTGACTGGCAGCTCCTACATAGAGACGAGGCTAATTGTGCCACTTCTGAAATTAAATATTGTTTGCTTCCTTTTACACTGAAAATTGATAAACTAATATCCTAGCTCGGGTTATTGAAAAACTGAAATATTAAAAATTATTGAAATATTGTTTATTGTGCTAGTAATTTAGAAGACCCAGCAAGGAAATTATGGTTCTTACAGTTATAAAGAATAGGTAGCCACAGGGCCGTAGCCATACTTCACAAATAGAGGAGGCGAAATCCTACTTTCATGGCCTTCACTTCCAGAAGTTCAATAGGCTTATAACTTCCAAACTTATTGCAAGCAAGAGATGTACACTCAATAGTTTTCCTTTATTTTATGTACAAAGGCAAGTCAAAAATGTTATATTAACAAAAAAGTCCATCAAACACCAATTTCTTGCCAATTTTGCCAACAAAAAAAAAAGGTTAATTTTACCCAAAATCAGAGGAGGCGATCGCCTCCTCTGCCTCAGCCTGGCTACGGGCCTGCAGCCATAGTTGGAGATGCTGTATTTTTTCTCATTTTCTTCTGCAATGTGTTAATACTCTTCATAATTAAACAAAAATTCTGACAGAAATAGACAAATATATAAATCATTTTCCCCCTATTACCTGATTAAAATTAATTACCAAACCCTGCTATTTATTCCTTAATTACGCTTAATACTAAACTTCAAAGTGGTCTGAAATGTAGACGATGTCAAGAAAAGAGTTAACGCCGTGAGGGATGATCTGATTGGCTGACAGACTGGTCATGTGATAAGATAAGACCACGTGGTCATGATAGCTGCATGATGTAGTATGCAAGAGCGACACCTGGGTGGTCTAAGAAAGCCAGGCTTATCATAAGTTCATAACTGGAAAGAGGAGAGAAAAAGAAAAAGTACAAGAAAAAAAAAAGTTTGAAACTGAGACTACATGAGCATTGTGTAAGCATTGGGTACCTACAGTGTATCCAATATGTGCAAACCTGATTACAGAATGATTCCTAATGCTTGAATTCTTTTTCGTTTTTCGTATGCTCAGTAAATTTTAATTGTCTTTTGCAAATAATGTTTAAATTGGCCTTGTCAATGTGTATCACATTTTTTAAGAAACAATCTTATCACAAAAAACATGTATTTATTCCATTTTTATTATATTCATTCCATTTTTATTGTATTTATAAATTTTTTATTGAAAATAAAAGGGTGGGGGCCTAGCTCAGAAGCACTCTGGGCTTCCAACTGCTGGGTCCCGGGTTCGATTCCCGGTCGAGCCTAAGTTGGATGGGTGGTTCATCCTTCATCTCATTGCCATGGTCCCTGCCTGTCCTAATTAGCCCATCAGGTGCAGAAATACAGGATGCAAAGCCCTAATCACCCACCCACCCATTAAAAATATAATTTACTTGAGTCCTTTTTATTATTATTTGAAATTAATTAATTACCCATTAATACATGAACCCAGTGTTCACTTGCAGTGTAAAATGACATCCCTTTCAGCTCAGTGAGCTCAGCTAGTGCGTATTGCCAGTAAGTGCAATGTCCTGATGATATGGCTTTACTCTGTGTCAGTTTGTCTGATCTACACCTAATCTACGAATAATCTACACAGCTTGAGAGTAGAAGGGCATAGCTAGGATGGTAAGAGAACATTGAAGGATCACCTGTGCTAATTAAATAGATAAGCACGTCTACAGTGAGAGTGTGATTTGGCACACTTCATTTTCACAACTATGCCCAGACTCTGTGCTAAAATGTACTTGGGCAAGGGTAGGGGACGGCCAGATATGTGAGTAAACATGATATTACGAGATAATGAAGAGAGGGTAAAAGAAAGAGGGGGAAAAAAGAAGGAAGAAAGGGGTGAAGAAGAATGAGAGAGAGAGAGAAGAAAGGGGTAAAAAGGTTGTATGGGAACAGAGTGGGTTAACAGGTCAAAAGAAGAGATGATCAATGGAGCACTCTACCATGAGAAGACTGGATAATTATTCCACAATGATCAGCTTCTTGAACCCCGGCGTCTATACGAGACTCAAGTCCATCCTTCAATGGCGTCCTGGTCCAGGCTTTTAGTTCAATAAATGTTTTACTTCATGAAATATGGGAGGAAGATTAACGAAGGAAAATGAAAAAATAAGCATCCACGACAAACCTGTAATGTCTGTTTCATACCGTAAGCAAATTTAATCAACATTTACGTAATAGTTGGGAAACACTGAGCATTAAAAATAAAATAACACCCATGCAAGCACTGAAAAACTGTTTAATCTATAATTACGTGGTATCATCAAAGAATGCAGAGACTTTCATGTTGGAAATGAGATGGTAGGATGCATTATGAATATGATAAATATAATCTAAAAATAAATGTATATTACTATTTTTTTTGCTCACATAATAGATAAACAAACATAGACATCCTGCGAGACTCATACAATACGACACATGCTGCATTCAGATTTAGTGCATATTAACATGAAATATAGCAGTCATATAATGTTACAAGCATGTTTGCAGAAAATTGTTTCATCATGTCTGATAGCGACAAGCATGCCAATATCTTGTTATGTTATATCCAACAAGAATCAAATTCAAAATTGCCCCTAGTGGCGGTAATTCGATTATAATCCGCACAGAACGACCCCTGTTGAGAATTTCATTAACAACTCTGTATGTGGTGTGTTCTGTTAAGTTTTTGTGCAGCACTTGGACATACCGTGGCTCTGGCTCAGCCAATCTATCATCTTACTGAGTTTCAGACCAAGATGTGTAACTGTATAGTTTATGTATAGTATGAGTATACGTTATGTGAAGCTCATTGGGGAATTAGTATGAGTATGTAGAGCAGTGTTTTTGTGCTGTGGCTAAGAAATTACTAGTAAAAAAAAAAATTATAATATCCATCTTTGTCGGCGTGACTGAAGCCTATACGTAATTATTGAAGAATAAGATGAATGAGAAAAAAAACCTTATTTATGTTTTCTTGTAAAAGCCAACCCAAAAAAAAAAAAATTATTTTCGTGATTGTCACAATTTGATTAGCATATTAATGGAAAAAATTATATACAATATAATTTACAAAGACACCCATACAATTATGAAGACTTGAAGTGTATATAAATTTGGCTTCGATTTGATCACCTCCTTCCCAAATATGTATTCTTTGTGTGCACAAATTCCTAAATAACAAGGAATTTAGGCATTATCCAGGCCTTAACCCCCAAAACACAGGAGCCATTTTTTGCATGTTTAGACATAAGCATAATAAGTGGTCTTAATTTCAGCCATGGCTGGATTACAGACGCTTAGTAAGCTGGAATAAGGTCACCAAGTGGCTGGAATTAGGACATGGTAGGCTGGAATTAGGTTAATTTGACATAATTATCTGAATCTCATCATATTATAAACATTGTAAGAGAATAGGAGTGAAATGCTTCCATTTGAGAAGTTAATGCATGCATTTGACTAATGAAGCAACACAGGTTGTTATAATTTTTCTATTAAATGAGTTTATCAAGTAAAAAAGTTTAACTGGCATTCTATTCTGTTACAAACCAGAAATATATGTTTCCTTCTCAAATTCCATCTGGAATACAGACAGACTTAAATGCAAAATGGCATTTAACTAAGACCTCCTAGAATCTCAGAACATGTCAATGCCCAAGAAAACATTCACAAATTATAGAATTTGCCAATATTGACACAATTTGACCCATGGGAACAGAGAAAAAGGAAGAAATCAAAAGTGGCTTGAATTGGGTCCAGACTGTAATTAGGTCCATACACCCTACTTGCTCTCAATGCTGGTAAAAACGGTTGGCGAAAGGTTGGTGAGAGCAATATTTTGTATCTGAGGGTAATTTATACACAGTATTATCCATGGTTAACTCTTAAGTCATACTTTAATTATTAAAGGTGACTGTTGATTTCATTAATTCCACACTATGATATAGAGCACATGTGTGTGTACATTATAAAAGTCAGACTAACTAGAAAGAAAGCCAATCTAACTTCAGGTCCATGGAATAGATTGTTTCCCTACAATTAGGGGATTTATCTAGTCTGGTTTAAGAGTCATCCAAGGAGCTCGTTATGCCAAGGAGTCAACAGAGAAAGTGTTTGTCTCATTTGAGATGTGCTGCACCCAATCAAGGCGGCTGCTGTGAATTGATCTGCCTCTGAAGCTATACATCACCTCAGCATCAACCTTTACTATCCAGCATCACTGTGGCTTATTAGGTGCAATGGACCTGTATCAATAACTGTCTGGTGACTATAATTGTTGTATCACACTGCTCCATGGGTCTGGCGCAGCTAAAGAAACGTTGCAGTGGAGTAAATGGTATTCAGATTGCTTAGGGGGTTGGATTTTGTTCAAGTACTATAAAATGTGGTAGTGATAATGTTTTTATGAAACGTGATTCAGTGATGCCTTTAGCCATAAACTGTATTAGGGGCTTCTGCAATGCATGTAGGTCCTGTTATTCTGACTATTTGGAGGTTAAATGTGTGTTGTATACCTAACTCATTTGGATGGACTCGTTAGGAGTGTGCAGGTGGCGGATAGTTTATTTCAGTTAAGTTCGAGATTTTAAAATAGCCACAATAAATCACAAAGCATGAATCTTGTGAAAAGCAAAACTGTGTGAGTCACATGTAACAGGAATTGTTCATGCAGTTGGCTGAGCTGGGCGGACAAACACGTGTGTATGAAAGTGCAACGGTTACAAATGTAGGGAATAAACAGCATTGCATGTCACCGTCATTTGGCAGAATGTGAATGGATAACAGGCAATATTATCAATATTATGCTGTCCATTAGGAAAGCAGTCTCCAGTCTGGTAGCATGTAAGGGCTCATTATGAATAGTTAGCACCGTAATTACAGCAGTTAGCAGTACTTGAGAAACAGGTTAACCAGAAGGAGTGGACTTTTTCAAAGATTGCCCTCAGCTAAAAGTGTCTCCCACAGAAGAAAATTTCACGCTATTTTATCATTTGGTAAACTGCAGATAAAGTGTTCATGGAGCAAATGAAATGTGAACTGACAGGTCTGGAGCATGTCTGTGGTACATACAGGCTCTTTACGGGGTGGCCCTTGCAGTTATTAATGATAAATACTGGAGAAAAACTTGGCAAAATATTGAAATAATACCACGCTACACGTTCTCCCCTCAGGCATTCTTAAACTACAAAGATAGCAAGGTGATTAGTAAAGCATCAGTTGGCGTGTATTTTGTAAAGGGTTTTGTGCAGTAACACTGGTATCATTGGTCTGTGTAAAGAGGGAAAAAATAACATCCAATTTGTACACACTTCACATGGCACCAACACTAAGTTGCCCACAAGCATGAAATAGCCCAAAGGGCAATTGCCCACTGGTACCAAGGCATTGCAATGCCCATCACTGGGTCTGTTCTGTGTTAAAAGGTTTTTTTTCTGAACAGAATGTGATAATGATGATCTATTTGTACGATGAGGTTCCTCCCACTTTTTCCCTCTTAATGTTCTTCCGCAATTGTCAGTGGTCTGAGGATCAGATTTTAACATCTTTTTTAATTTTTAAGAACTTTTTTCTTCTGTCGATTCTTGTACATGTTCAGTTACTGACTGATTGCACATTCATTCCTTTATAGTTATTCTTGATTTGAAAAATTATGTGGTATGTTAGTTTATATAGTGTTGGCTGTCTGTTTTTGGCAAATGCAGATGGTCAAGAGTTGAATAGTAAAGTTCTGCACATGACATATATACATTCATTTAATTATTTTGGTTAGTGTAGGAATATTTTGGTTAGTGTAGGAATATTTTAGCTGCATAAAATGCCATTCATTTATATAAATGCTATAAAATAAAGGAATAATATGTCAATTTTAACCTGCTCTAGGAAAGCTAAAGTTTGCATTAATGTAATAGACCTAAAGGCAGTAACTGAGCAATATGAATTAACGATCTATGCCACTGCACTGTTTCTATTGGCCCTGGATGGTCTATTGACCCTGGATGGTCCATCAGAGCTGGGAAACGCAACAAAAAGTCACCAGACAGTCATTCTTTGATACAGATCCAGTGAGCCTAAGGTGATGTATAGCTTCAGAGGCAGATCAATTCACAGCAGCAGCCTTGATTGGGTGCAGCGCATCTCGTCAAATGAGACAAACACTTTCTCTGTTGACTCCTTGGCATAACAAGCTCCTTAGATGACTCGTAAACAAGATAATCCCCTCCCTTGGAGGAAACAATCTAGTGGATCTGATACAGGATTGGCAGTTCTTCACAATAAGCTATATTAGCCAATAAAGCTGGATCATTTAAAATTGTATCATACTTTCTGGAGTTTGCTTCGTCTGCATATATATTGTAATATTTTACTTATCATGTTTTGTCAAGTCATTTTTGGTTTTTGCTTACCGTTACAGATAATACGACATTCTACTTCAGTTCCTGGATTGTAATTTGTAAATATGGCCCACCCAATAGAAGTATGGAAGCATCACAATAATTTCAGAAAGATTTAACTGGAATTACCAACACCATTCATAATAACATACAATTCCATAAATGGGCATCATGGACA